>CP144698.1:29709703-29752524 GCA_036885675.1 Vigna mungo | reverse complement strand
TGCTTACATGTTTAAATGCTTAAATTCCTAAATGCTTAAGATGCTTAAATGCTTAAATTCCTAAATGCTTAAAATGCTTAATGCTTAATGCTTCATCCTTAATGCTTAGTACCTAATGCTTCATGCATAATCCTTAATAATGCTTAATAAGCTTATACCCTAATATGCTTAAATGTTTAAATGCTTAAAAGCTTAAAATGTTTAAATACTTAAATGTTTAATGTTTAATGGTTAATGCTTAATAAGCTTAGAAGCTTATATGCTTATTTGCTTAAATGCTTAAATGCTTAAAATCTTAAATGCTTAAAAGCTTAAATGCTTAAATGCCTAAATATTTAAATGTTTAAATGCTTAAATGTTTAATGCTTAATGCTTAAATGCTTAATGCTTCATGCTTAATTCTTCAAGCTTAATGCTTCATGCTTAATCCTTAATAATGCTTAATATGCTTATGTGCTTAAAATTTTAAATGCTCAAATGCTTAAATGCTTAAATTCTTAAAGGCTTAAAATGCTTACTCCAAAATATGCTTATTAGCTATATGCTTAAATGTTTAAATGTATAAATGCTTAAATGCTTAAATGCTTAAATTCCTAAATGTTTAAAATGCTTAAATGCTTAATGCTTAATGTTTAATTCTTCATGCTTAAATGCTTAAATTCTTAAATGCTTAAATGCTTAGAGGCTAAAATCCTTAAATGCTTTAATGCTTAAATGGTTAATACTTAAATTTTAATGCTTAATGCTTAACGCTTTAAGCTTAATCTTTAATAATGCTTAATATGCTTATATCACTACAAGAAAAAACATCATTATCTACAGCCCAAATCTGTATATAAGGCCCAAAATCCGTATAAAATTTTGTTATATACAGATTACATACGGGCAAAATTCCGTATATAATACTGTCGTAGCTAGTGTTACATACGGATAATCCGTATATAAAGTACATACGGATAATTCGTATATAAAGTACATACGGATAATCCGTATATAAATTACATTCGGATAATCCGTATATAAATTATATACGGATAATCCATATGTAATTTCCGTATTTAAATTACATACGGATAATCCGTATACAATATCCGTATATAAATTACATACGGATAATCCGTATATAATATTCTTATATAATTTACATACGGAAAATCCGTATGTAACTGTATAACTTTATAAAAAAAATAAATAATCTCATATTTGCTTTCAATAACTAGAAATTTTATATATTTAATAAGAGATAAACAGAACTTTCAAATTAACAATACATATATGCAATATATAATAAATACACAAAAATATGTATTTAGAAAAGTGAATTCAAATTATGATGGAGGTAAAGAAATTATATCAGAGTTATAAGATTCAATAACCATAAGCTATAATAGGAGTGATCGAAGAACATCCTTACAGTGGCAAGGGCCTTGCAGTAACCACACCTGTAAAACATTATATAAATTTATCAAAAAGAATATTGAAAATAAAAATTTAAAATGGAAAAAAAAACTACAGATATAATGAAGTTTTGCAAATCATCTAGGTATACTTACCATGGTGCATAGAATTCGACCAGAACATCTTTTGTTTCATCCAAGACAACCTCATCAAATTTATCTGGGGAGAGAATTACCACGCTGGATGGAGCAGAAGCTATCTTCACATTAGTACCTGCATTAACAAAACATTTGATATCAATGCTAAATTGAGTTAATATTATGCAAAGAAATGATACAAGAATATACCAGAGAAGTTCAAGCAACACACTATTTCTCTTAGTTGTGCGGCTTCTTCCAGGGTGTCAACAATAGATTGGTTAAAATTTGTTCTTAGAGGACTTGAAACAGAATAATATATAAAAGTTTGCTTAGCTGTCAGCCAGTTGCATTGTACTCAAAAACTTATAATTTTGTTAAAAGTCAGAGTGAGATATCTCACTAACTTCTTTTCTGTTTTCTCTTAGATTCTCAATTTAGTGGTGGTTCTTAATTTCTATCAGGACCAAATACACTTCCCTCTAATCAGGAAATGGAACTCAATAAGTTCAGAAACAATGGTACATGAAGACCATTGTCAAAGAACAAGGATCTAGCAGTTGCAACAACTTCCAATCCAAACAAGCATGAAAAATACCTGATTACAAAAAATGCTAACAGGTTTAATCCTAATAGGCCTTCAACACGAATGTTAGATAAACAAAAAATGCTCTTCATGAAAGGATTTATTTGAAAATTTAACTAGTTTCCAACTTAATCACTAACAGGTAGTCAACTTTTGGCATAGTATATAATGTTTATCATCTTTTCATCTTACACTTCTAAATGTTCTCTAAAAGGCAGATAAAACAATTAAGTGGTCTGATACTGATATACTTTGTAATGAGCTTCATTTCACACATGATAATTGTGTAGAATTAATTTTTCTTGAAAATTAAGTTAGATAGAGATTAGCACGAGTTCAGTTAGGGTTAGTCCATGTGAAGCAAACAATTGGTTCAGTATATATGAGGTACAAGCAAAGACATCGAACACAGGGAAATTGTGTTGATTGTCATTTGGTAAAATGTTTAAATCTATATCAACTTTAAATGACCCTTTCATCTTACGCAAGATATGAACGGGATGGAGCTATTAGAAATAGCATTAACAACAACCTTAAGTTTGAAGTAAACAAAGTAATGCAAGAATTACAGCCATGGCCTAGAACCATTCAAAGAGATGATCTGTCAAAAATAGCATGTAAGACAAATCCATACCACATCATAGCCACCCAGTCTGATAACAGCTCTCCACAACCTGCAGCCCATTGAAAAGTAAGGGATCCACTATCAGAACAGTATAGTAACATTCAAATATCAAGGAGGAGGTCAGGCCAACTTAAACTAGCCTTTAGAATGCTTATGAGAAAGGGGTTTACACCCTTGCGTCACAGGGGATATTATACATATTTAAGGCAATTTAGTGGCTCTCCGTAAAACTTAGAAGGCTTAAATTCCAAGGACCAAAGAGAAATATAGCAACTAACTATCTAGTCAAATCCTAAAAGTTCAAGCAAGGATGTCAATTGGGGAAAGAAACAGGTTCAGTGATCGACTTAGATACAAATGAGACAAATCAATTGATAAACAATATAGCAATAAGAGAAATATATTTGTCTAACTCATAAAGCATTATAAACTATAATTAAAATCAAAGATTATAATTATAGCATTATAATTAATCCCTTGGAACAAAGACCTCTTAATAAGTAAACAAATTAAGGTCAAATAAATAAAATAGAGAACTAAATTCTTCATGTTAACAAAACTGTAGAAAAAAGTTAATTATTTAATGCTATACAATACTACCTCACTCTTATGGAGAACAAATTAATATCCTTATCAAGTCTATCAAGAAGTATAAAAATAAATGTTACTTGGAGTAAGCCATCTCACACAAATGGGACATTTTCTTTTCCAAGTGAAATCCCCTAGTATATGAAAGAGTGAAAAAGTGTTTTCGTTGTTGTGGAATAAGAAGCCTTCGTATCTTAATGCATGTATTGAATTTATTCGGAGCTATTAGAGCTGGATCTACTTTTTGGGGAATATGAGTCGAAGCAATAACAAGAATATTTCTAGTGGAACATCTTTCACAATCCCTGGAGAGATAGTTCACTAAAAGACCGAGGGATAAGTAATTCGACTCATTCACATCCAGATCATGAATGTTAGGAATCCATATTATGCAAGGAGACATTGCTTTTGCTAATTCGAAGTGAAAGGTGATATAAAATCGGTCTATTTCTGGCAAAAGATACATGACTAACATAGAAAATAATATGCAAGGAGTATGCCTTATACCAACTAAGGAAACAAAACGTGAGGCTGGGGTTCTTAGTTCAAAATTAAGAGCCCTTACTGTGTAGGGAATCTGGATGCATAGAGACTGGTAGCCTACATCTAGGAGCTCATTTTCCTACATGGAGGCCCCTTTGAGTGTGCTTCCAAAGTACTTCTCAAGCAAATTAAATTAAATGAAACCTGCAACAACAAAATAAATTGAAAGGATTAATAAGTTATTCTTGTGTTTACTGTTATAATTAATTAAAACATTAAACAATCACTTGACAAAGAAGCTGAAAGGATCAATACATCAGTCAAAACAAAGTTTACTTAACAAAGAAGTCAAGTAATGCTTAGTGCTTAATCCTTAATAATGCTTAATAAGCTTATATGGTTAAATGTTTAAATGCTTAAATGGTTAAATAAATAAAATATTAAATGCTTAATGCTTAATGCTTAATACTTCATGCTTAATGCTTCATGCTTAATGCTTTATGCTTAGTGCTTTATGCTTAATGCTTCATGCTTAATGCTTCATGCTTAATCCTTAATAATGCTTAACATGCTGATACCCTTATATGCATAAAGATTTAAATGCTTAAATGTTGATATGCATAAATGGTTAATTGCTTAAATGCTTAAATTCCTAAATGCTTAAAATGCTTAAATGCTTGAATGCTTAAATGCTTAATGCTTAATATGCTTATAAGCTTATATGTTTATATGCTTAAATGCTTAAATTCCTAAATGCTTTAAATGCTTCAATGCTTAATGCTTAATATGCTTATAAGCTTATGTGCTTAAATGCTTAAATTCTTAAATGCTTAAATGCTTAAATTCCTAAATACTTTAAATGCTTAAATGCTTAATGCTTAATATGCTTATAAGCTTATGTGCTTAAATGCTTCATTTCTTGAATGGTTAAATGCTTCAATGCTTAAATGCTTAAACCCTTAATTGCTTAAATGCTTAAATGCTTAGTCCTTGATGCTTAATGCCGAATGCTTGATGCGTAATGGTTAAAACTTCATGCTTAATGTTTCATATTTAAAGGCTTAATCCTTAATAATTATTAATATGCTTATAACCTTATATGCTTAAAGGTTTAATTGCTTAAATGCTTAAATTCCTAAATGCTTAAATACTTAAAGGCTTAAATGCTAAAATGCTTAAAAGCTTAAATGCATAAATGCTTAAATTCTTAAATGCTTAAAGTCTTAAATGCTTAAATGCTTAATACTTAATGCTTAACGCTAATGCTTAATGCTTGATGCTTAATGCTTAATCCTTAATAATGCTTAATAAGCTTATATGGTTAAATGTTTAAATGCTTAAATGCTTAAATAAATAAATTATTAAATGCTTAATGCTTAATGCTTAATACTTCATGCTTAATGCTTCATGCTTAATGCTTTATGCTTAATGCTTTATGCTTAATGCTTCATGCTTAATGCTTCATGCTTAATCCTTAATAATGCTTAATATGCTGATACCCTTATATGCATAAAGATTTAAATGCTTAAATGTTTAAATGCATAAATGCTTAATTGCTTAAATGCTTAAATTCCTAAATGCTTAAAATGCTTAATTGTTTGAATGCTTAATATGCTTATAAGCTTATATGTTTATATGCTTAAATGCTTAAATTCCTAAATGCTTCAATGCTTAATGCTTAATATGCTTATAAGCTTATGTGCTTAAATGCTTAAATTCTTAAATGCTTAAAGTCTTAAATGCGTAAATGCTTAAATGCTTAATACTTAATGCTTAACCCTTAATGCTTAATGCTTAATGCTTAATCCTTAATAATGCTTTATAAGCTTATATGGTTAAATGTTTAAATGCTTAAATGCTTAAATAAATAAATTATTAAATGCTTAATGCTTAATGCTTAAACTTCATGCTTAATGCTTTATGCTTAATGCTTTATGCTTAATGCTTCATGCTTAATGCTTCATGCTTAATCCTTAATAATGCTTAATATGCTGATACCCTTATATGCATAAAGATTTAAATGCTTAAATGCTTAAATGCTTACATGCTCAAATGCTTAAATTCCTAAATGCTTAAAATGCTTAAATGTTTAATGCTTAATGCTTCATCCTTAATGCTTAGTACGTAATGTTTCATGCATAATCCTTAATAATGCTGAATTTGCTTAAATGCCTAAATACTTAAATGCTTAAATGCTTAATGCTTAGTGCTTCATGCCTAATTCTTCAAGCTTAATGCTTCATGCTTAATCCTTCATAATGCTTAATATGCTTAATATGCTTAAATGTTTAAATGCTCAAATGCTTAAATGCTTAAATTATTAAAGGCTTAAAATGCTTAAATTTTTAAATTCTTACTCCTTAATATGCTTATTAGCTATATTCTTAAATGTTTAAATGCATAAATGCTTAAATTCTTAAATTCCTAAATTCTTAAAATGCTTAAATGTTTGAATGCTTAAATGCATAATGCTTAATATGCTTATAAGCTTATATGCATATATGCTTAAATACTTAAATGTTCAACTTCCTAAATGCTTTAAATGCTTAAATGCTTAATGCTTAATATGCTTATAAGCTTATGTGCTTAAATGCTTAAATTCTTAAATTCTTAAATGCTTAAATGCTTAAATTCCTAAATACTTCAAATGCTTAAATGCTTAAATGCTTAATGCTTAATATGCTTATAAGCTTATGTGCTTAAAAGCTTCATTTCTTGAATGCTTAAATGCTTCAATGCTTAAACCCTTAATTGCTTAAATGCTTAAATGCTTAATCATTGATGCTTAATGGGTAATGCTTAAGGCTTCATGCTTAATGTTTCATGTTTAAATGTTTAACCATAATAATTACTAATATGCTTATAAACTTATATGCTTAACGGTTTAATTGCTTCAATGCTTAAATTCCTAAATGCTTTAAATGCTTAAATGCATAAATGCTTAATGCTCAATAAGCTTATAAGCTTATGTGCTTAAATTTTTAAATGCTTAAAGTGTTAAATGCTTATATGCTTAAATTCCTAAACACTTTAAATGCTTGAATGCTTAACTGCTTAATGCTTAATATTCTTAATGCTTGAATGCTTAACTGCTTAAAATTCTTGAACACTTAAATGCTTCAATGCTTAAATGCTTAAACCCTTAATTACTTAAATGCTTAGTCCTTGATGCTTAATGCTGAAAGCTTGATGCGTAATGCTTAAAACTTCATGCTTAATGATTCATGTTTAAAGGCTTAATCCTTAATAATTGTTAATATGGTTATAACCTTATATGCTGAAAGGTTTAATTGCTTAAATGCTTAAATTCCTAAATGCTTATATACTTAAAGGCTTAAATGCTAAAATGCTTAAATGCTTAAATGCTTAAATGCTTAAATTCTTAAATGCTTAAAGTCTTAAATGCTTAATTGCTTAAATGCTTAAATGCTTAATACTTAATGCTTAACACTTAATGCTTAATGCTTAGTGCTTAATCCTTAACAATTCTTAATAAACTTATATGGTTAAATGTTTAAATGCTTAAATGCTTAAATAAATAAATTATTAAATGCTTAATGCTTAATACTTCATGCTTAATGCTTCATGCTTTATGCTTAGTGCTTTATGCTTAATGCTTCATGCTTAATGCTTCATGCTTAATCCTTAATAATGCTTAATATGCTGATACCCTTATATGCATAAAGATTTAAATGCTTAACTGTTTAAATGCATAAATGCTTAATTGCTTAAATGCTTAAATTCCTAAATGCTTAAAATGCTTAAATGCTTGAATGCTTAACTGCTTAATGCTTAATATGCTTATAAGCTTATATGTTTATATGCTTAAATGCTTAAATTCCTAAACTCTTTAAATGCTTCAATGCTTAATGCTTAATATGCTTATAAGCTTATGTGCTTAAATGCTTAAATTCTTAAATCCTTAAATGCTTAAATGGTTAATGCTTAATATGCTTATAAGCTTATGTGCTTAAATGCTTCATTTCTTGAATGCTTAAATGCTTCAATGCCTAAATGCTTAAACCCTTAATTGCTTAAATGCTTAGTCCTTAATGCTTAATGCCGAATGCTTGATGCGTAATGCTTAAAACTTCATGCTTAATGTTTCATGTGTAAAGGCTTAATCCTTAATAATTATTAATATGCTTATAACCTTATATGCTTAAAGGTTTAATTACTTAAATGCTTAAATTCCTAAATGCTTAAATACTTAAAGGCTTAAATGCTAAAATGCTTGAAAGCTTAAATGCTTAAAGTCTTAAATGCTTAAATGCTTAAATGCTTAATACTTACTGCTTAACGCTTAATGCTTAATGCTTAGTGCTTAATCCTTAATAATGCTTAATAAGCTTATATGGTTAAATGTTTAAATGCTTAAATGGTTAAATAAATAAATTATTAAATGCTTAATGCTTAATGCTTAATACTTCATGCTTAATGCTTCATGCTTAATGCTTTATGCTTAGTGCTTTATGCTTAATGCTTCATGCTTCATGCTTAATCCTTAATAATGCTTAATATGCTGATACCCTTATATGCATAAAGATTTAAATGCTTAAATGTTTATATGCATAAATGGTTAATTGCTTAAATGCTTAAATTCCTAAATGCTTAAAATGCTTAAATGCTTGAATGCTTAAATGCTTAATGCTTAATATGCTTATAAGCTTATATGTTTATATGCATAAATGCTTAAATTCCTAAATGCTTTAAATGCTTCAATGCTTAATGCTTAATATGCTTATAAGCTTATGTGCTCAAATGCTTAAATTCTTAAATGCTTAAATGTTTAAATGCTTAAATTCCTAAATACTTTAAATGCTTAAATGCTTAATGCTTAATATGCTTATAAGCTTATGTGCTTAAATGCTTCATTTCTTGAATGGTTAAATGCTTCAATGCTTAAATGCTTAAACCCTTAATTGCTTAAATGCTTAAATGCTTAGTCCTTGATTTTAATGCCGAATGCTTGATGCGTAATGGTTAAAACTTCATGCTTAATGTTTCATGTTTAAAGGCTTAATCCTTAATAATTATTAATATGCTTATAACCTTATATGCTTAAAGGTTTAATTGCTTAAATGCTTATATTCCTAAATGCTTAAATACTTAAAGGCTTAAATGCTAAAATGCTTAAAAGCTTAAATGCTTAAATGCTTAAATGCTTAAATTCTTAAATGCTTAAAGTCTTAAATGCTTAAATGCTTAAACGCTTAAATGCTTAATACTTAATGCTTAACGCTTAATGCTTAATGCTTAATGCTTAATCCTTAATAATGCCTAATAAGCTTATATGGTTAAATGTTTAAATGCTTAAATGGTTAAATAAATAAATTATTTAATGCTTAATGCTTAATGCTTAATACTTCATGCTTAATGCTTCATGCTTAATGCTTTATGCTTAGTGCTTTATGCTTAATGCTTCATGCTTAATGCTTCATGCTTAATCCTTAATAATGCTTAATATGCTGATACGCTTATATGCATAAAGATTTAAATGCTTAAATGTTTAAATGCATAAATGCTTAATTGCTTAAATGCTTAAATTCCTAAATGCTTAAAATGCTTAATTGCTTGAATGCTTAAATGCTTAATGCTTAATATGCTTATAAGCTTATATGTTTATATGCTTAAATGCTTACATTCCTAAATGCTTCAATGCTTAATGCTTAATATGCTTATAAGCTTATGTGCTTAAATGCTTAAATTCTTAAATGCTTAAACGCTTAAATGCTTAAATTCCTAAATACTTTATATGCTTAAATGCTTAAATGCTTAATATGCTTATAAGCTTATGTGCTTAAATGCTTCATTTCTTGAATGGTTAAATGCTTCAATGCTTAAATGCTTCAACCCTTAATTGCTTTAATGCTTAAATGCTTAGTCCTTGATGCTTAATGCCGAATGCTTGATGCGTAATGCTTAAAACTTCATGCTTAATGTTTCATGTTTAAAGGCTTAATCCTTAATAATTATTAATATGCTTATAACCTTATATGCTTAAAGGTTTAATTGCTTAAATGCTTAAATTCCTAAATGCTTAAATACTTAAAGGCTTAAATACTAAAATGCTTAAAAGCTTAAATGCTTAAATGCTTAAATTCTTAAATGCTTAAAGTCTTAAATGCTTAAATGCTTAATACTTAATGGTTAACGCTTAATTCTTAAAGCTTAATGCTTAATCCTTAATAATGCTTAATAAGCTTATATGGTTAAATGTTTAAATGCTTAAATTTTTAACTAAATAAATTTTTAAATGCTTAATGCTTAATGCTTAATACTTCATGCTTAATACTTCATGCTTAATACTTCATGCTTAATACTTCATGCTTAATACTACATGCTTAATCCTTAAATGCTTAATGTCTTAAATGCTTAAATGCTTAAATGCTTAATACTTAGTGCTTAACGCTTAATGCTTAATGCTTAATGCTTAATCCTTAATAATGCTTAATAAGCTTATATGGTTAAATGTTTAAATGCTTAAATGCTAAAATAAATAAATTATTAAATGCTTAATGCTTAATGCTTAATGCTTAATACTTCATGCTTAATGCTTCATGCTTAATGCTTTATGCTTAATGCTTTATGCTTAATGCTTCATGCTTAATCTTTAATAATGCTTAATATGCTGATACCCTTATATGCATAAAGATTTAAATGCTTAAATGTTTAAATGCATAAATGCTTAATTGCTTAAATGCTTAAATTCCTAAATGCGTAAAATGCTTAAATGCTTGAATGCTTAAATGCTTAATGCTTAATATGCTTATAAGCTTATATGTTTATATGCTTAAATGCTTAAATTCCTAAATGCTTTAAATGCTTCAATGCTTAATGCTTAATATGCTTATAAGCTTATGTGCTTAAATGCTTAAATTCTTAAATGCTTAAATTCCTAAATACTTTAAATGCTTAAATGCTTAAATGCTTAATGATTAATATATAAGCTTATGTGCTTAAATTCTTCATTTCTTGAATGCTTAAATGCTTCAATGCTAAAATGCTTAAACCCTTAATTGCTTAAATGCTTAGTCCTTGATGCTTAATGCCGAATGCTTGATGCGTAATGCTTAAAACTTCATGCTTAATGTTTAATGTTTAAAGGCTTAATCCTTAATAATTATTAATATGCTTATAACCTTATATGCTTAAAGGTTTAATTGCTTAAATGGTTAAATTCCTAAATGATTATATACTTAAAGGCTTAAATGCTAAAATGCTTAAAAGCTTAAATGCTTAAATGCTTAAATGCTTAAAGTCTTAAATGCTTAAATGCTTAAATGTTTAATACTTAATGCTTAACGCTTAATGCTTAATGCTTAGTGCTTAATCCTTAATAATGCTTAATAAGCTTATATGCTTAAATGTTTAAATGCTTAAATGCTTAAATAAATAAATTATTGAATGCTTAATGCTTAATGCTTATTACATCGTGCTTAATGCTTCATGCTTTATGCTTAGTGCTTTATGCTTAATGCTTCATGCTTAATCCTTAATAATGCTTAATATGCTGATACCCTTATATGCATAAAGATTTAAATGCTTAAATGTTTAAATGCATAAATGCTTAATTGCTTAAATGCTTAAATTCCTAAATGCTTAAAATGCTTAAATGCTTGAATGCTTAAATGCTTAATGCTTAATATGCTTATAAGCTTATATGTTTATATGCTTAAATGCTTAAATTCCTAAATGCTTTAAATGCTTCAATGCTTAATGCTTAATATGCTTATAAGCTTATGTGCTTAAATGCTTAAATTCTTCAATGCTTAAATGCTTAAATGCTTAAATTCCTAAATACTTTATATGCTTAAATGCTTAAATGCTTGAATTCCTAAATACTTTAAATGCTTAAATGCTTAAATGCTTAATGCTTAATATGCTTATAAGCTTATGTGCTTAAATGCTTCATTTCTTGAATTCTTAAATTCTTCAATGCTTAAATGCTTAAACTCTTAATTGCTTAAATGCTTAAATGCTTAGTCCTTGATGCTTAATGCCGAATGCTTGATGCGTAATGCTTAAAACTTCATGCTTAATGTTTCATGTTTAAAGGCTTAATACTTAATAATTATTAATATGCTTATAACCTTATATGCTTAAAGGTTTAATTGCTTAAATGCTTAAATTCCTAAATGCTTAAATACTTAAAGGCTTAAATGCTAAAATGCTTAAAAGCTTAAATGCTTAAATGCTTAAATGCTGAAATTCTTAAATGCTTAAAGTCTTAAATGCTTAAATGCTTAAATGTTTAAATGCTTAATACTTAATGCTTAACGCTTAATGCTTAATGCTTAATGCTTAATCCTTAATAATGCTTAATAAGCTTATATGGTTAAATGTTTAAATGCTTAAATGCTTAAATAAATAAATTATTAAATGCTTAATGCTTAATGCTTAAACTTCATGCTTAATGCTTCGTGCTTAATGCTTTATGCTTAATGCTTCATGCTTAATGCTTCATGCTTAATCCTTAATAATGCTTAATATGCTGATACCCTTATATGCATAAAGATTTAAATGCTTAAATGCTTAAATGCTTACATGCTCAAATGCTTAAATTCCTAAATGCTTAAAATGCTTAAATGTTTAATGCTTAATGCTTCATCCTTAATGCTTAGTACCTAATGTTTCATGCATAATCCTTAATAATGCTGAATTTGCTTAAATGCCTAAATACTTAAATGCTTAAGTGCTTAATGCTTAATGCTTAATGCTTAAATGCTTAATGCTTAGTGCTTCATGCTTAATTCTTCAAGCTTAATGCTTCATGCTTAATCCTTCATAATGCTTAATATGCTTAAATGTTTAAATGCTCAAATGCTTAAATGCTTAAATTATTAAAGGCTTAAATTGCTTAAATTTTTAAATGCTTACTCCTTAATATGCTTATTAGCTATATGCTTAAATGTTTAAATGCATAAATGCTTAAATTCTTAAATTCCTAAATTCTTAAAATGCTTAAATGTTTGAATGCTTAAATGCATAATGCTTAATATGCTTATAAGCTTATATGCATATATGCTTAAATACTTAAATGTTCAACTTCCTAAATGCTTTAAATGCTTAAATGCTTAATGCTTAATATGCTTATAAGCTTATGTGCTTAAATGCTTAAATTCTTAAATGCTTAAATTCCTAAATACTTTAAATGCTTAAATGCTTAAATGCTTAAATGCTTAATGCTTAATATGCTTATAAGCTTATGTGCTTAAAAGCTTCATTTCTTGAATGCTTAAATGCTTCAATGCTTAAACCCTTAATTGCTTAAATGCATAAATGCTTAATCCTTATTGCTTAATGCGTAATGCTTAATGCTTCATGCTTAATGTTTCATGTTTAAATGTTTAACCTTAATAATTACTATTATGCTTATAAACTTATATGCTTAACTGTTTAATTGCTTCAATGCTTAAATTCCTAAATGCTTTAAATGCTTAAATGCATAAATCTTAATGCTCAATAAGCTTATAAGCTTATGTGCTTAAATGTTTAAATGCTTAAAGTGTTAAATGCCTTATATGCTTAAATTCCTAAATACTTTAAATGCTTGAATGCTTAACTGCTTAATGCTTAATATTCTTATAAGCTTATGTGCTTAAGTGCTTCATTTCTTGAACACTTAAATGCTTCAATGCTTAAATGCTTAAACCCTTAATTACTTAAATGCTTAGTCCTTGATGCTTAATGCTGAATGCTTGATGCGTAATGCTTAAAACTTCATGCTTAATGTTTCATGTTTAAAGGCTTAATCCTTAATAATTGTTAATATGCTTATAACCTTATATGCTGAAAGGTTTAATTGCTTAAATGCTTAAATTCCTAAATGCTTATATACTTAAAGGCTTAAATGCTAAAATGCTTAAATGCTTAAATGCTTAAATTCTTAAATGCTTAAAGTCTTAAATGCTTAATGGCTTAAATGCTTAAATGCTTAAATGCTTAATACTTAATGCTTAACGCTTAATGCTTAATGCTTAGTGCTTAATCCTTAACAATGCTTAATAAGCTTATATGGTTAAATGTTTAAAAGCTTAAATGCTTAAATAAATAAATTATTAAATGCTTAATGCTTAATGCTTAATACTTCATGCTTAATGCTTCATGCTTTATGCTTTATGCTTAATGCTTTATGCTTAATGCTTCATGCTTAATGCTTCATGCTTAATCCTTAATAATGCTTAATATGCTGATACCCTTATATGCATAAAGATTTAAATGCTTAACTGTTTAAATGCATAAATGCTTAATTGCTTAAATGCTTAAATTCCTAAATGCTTAAAATGCTTAAATGCTTGAATGCTTAAATGCTTAATGCTTAATATGCTTATAAGCTTATATGTTTATATGCTTAAATGCTTGAATGCTTAAATGCTTAATGCTTAATATGCTTATAAGCTTATATGTTTATATGTTTAAATGCTTAAATTCCTAAATGCTTTAAATGCTTCAATGCTTAATGCTTAATATGCTTATAAGCTTATGTGCTTAAATGCTTAAATTCTTAAATGCTTAAATTCCTAAATACTTTAAATGCTTAAATGCTTAAATGCTTAATGCTTAATATGCTTATAAGCTTATGTGCTTAAATGCTTCATTTCTTGAATGCTTAAATGCTTCAATGCTTAAATGCTTAAACCCTTAATTGCTTAAATGCTTAAATGCTTAGTCCTTAATGCTTAATGCCGAATGCTTGATGCGTAATGCTTAAAACTTCATGCTTAATGTTTGATGTTTAAAGGCTTAATCCTTAATAATTATTAATATGCTTATAACCTTATATGCTTAAAGGTTTAATTACTTAAATGCTTAAATTCCTAAATGCTTAAATACTTAAAGGCTTAAATGCTAAAATGCTTGAAAGCTTAAATGCTTAAATGCTTAAGTGCTTAAATTCTTAAATGCTTAAAGTCTTAAATGCTTAAATGCTTAAATGCTTAAATGCTTAAATGCTTAATACTTAATGCTTAACGCTTAATGCTTAATGCTTAATGCTTAGTGCTTAATCCTTAATAATGCTTAATAAGCTTATATGGTTAAATGTTTAAATGCTTAAATGCTTAAATAAATAAATTATTAAATGCTTAATGCTTAATGCTTAATACTTCATGCTTAATGCTTCATGCTTAATGCTTTATGCTTACTGCTTTATGCTTAATGCTTCATGCTTAATGCTTCATGCTTAATCCTTAATAATGCTTAATATGCTGATACCCTTATATGCATAAAGATTTAAATGCTTAAATGTTTATATGCATAAATGCTTAATTGCTTAAATGCTTAAATTCCTAAATGCTTAAAATGCTTAAATGCTTGAATGCTTAAATGCTTAATGCTTAATATGCTTATAAGCTTATATGTTTATATGCTTAAATGCTTAAATTCCTAAATGCTTAAATACTTAAAGGCTTAAATGCTAAAATGCTTAAAAGCTTAAATGCTTAAATTCTTAAATGCTTAAAGTCTTAAATGCTTAAATGCTTAAATGCTTAATACTTAATGCTTAACGCTTAATGCTTAATCCTTAATAATGCTTAATAAGCTTATATGGTGAAATGTTTAAATGCTTAAATGCTTAAATAAATAAATTATTAAATGCTTAATGCTTAATGCTTAATACTTCATGCTTAATACTTCATGATTTATGCTTTATGCTTAATGCTTTATGCTTAATGCTTCATGCTTAATGCTTCATGCTTAATCCTTAATAATGCTTAATATGCTGATACCCTTATATGCATAAAGATTTAAATGCTTAAATGTTTAAATGCATAAATGCTTAATTGCTTAAATGCTTAAATTCCTAAATGCATAAAATGCTTAATTGCTTGAATGCTTAAATGCTTAATGCTTAATATGCTTATAAGCTTATATGTTTATATGCTTAAATACTTAAATTCCTAAATGCTTCAATGCTTAATGCTTAATATGCTTATAAGCTTATGTGCTTAAATGCTTAAATTCTTAAATGCTTAAATGCTTAAATGCTTAAATTCCTAAATACTTTAAATGCTTAAATGCTTAAATGCTTAAATGCTTAATGCTTAATATGCTTATAAGCTTATGTGCTTAAATGCTTCAATGCTTAATGCTTAATATGCTTATAAGCTTATGTGCTTAAATGCTTAAATTCTTAAATGCTTAAATGCTTAAATGCTTAAATTCCTAAATACTTTAAATGCTTAAATGCTTAAATGCTTAAATGCTTAATGCTTAATATGCTTATAAGCTTATGTGCTTAAATGCTTCATTTCTTGAATGGTTAAATGCTTCAATGCTTAAATGCTTAAACCCTTAATTGCTTAAATGCTTAAATGCTTAGTCCTTGATGCTTAATGCCGAATGCTTGATGCGTAATGCTTAAAACTTCATGCTTAATGTTTCATGTTTAAAGGCTTAATCCTTAATAATTATTAATATGCTTATAACCTTATATGCTTAAAGGTTTAATTGCTTAAATGCTTAAATTCCTAAATGCTTAAATACTTAAAGGCTTAAATGTTAAAATGCTTAAAAGCTTAAATGCTTAAATGCTTAAATGCTTAAATTCTTAAATGCTTAAAGTCTTAAATGCTTAAATACTGAAATGCTTAAATGCTTAATACTTAATGCTTAACGCTTAATGCTTGATGCTTAATGCTTAATCCTTAATAATGCTTAATAAGCTTATATGGTTAAATGTTTAAATGCTTAAATGCTTAAATAAATAAATTATTAAATGCTTAATGCTTAATCCTTAATACTTCATGCTTAATGCTTCATGCTTAATGCTTTATGCTTAATGCTTTATGCTTAATGCTTCATGCTTAATGCTTCATGCTTAATCCTTAATAATGCTTAATATGCTGATACCCTTATATGCATAAAGATTTAAATGCTTAAATGTTTAAATGCATAAATGCTTAATTGCTTAAATGCTTAAATTCCTAAATGCTTAATTGCTTGAATGCTTAAATGCTTAATGCTTAATATGCTTATAAGCTTATATGTTTATATGCTTAAATGCTTAAATTCCTAAATGCTTCAATGCTTAATGCTTAATATGCTTATAAGGTTATGTGCTTAAATGCTTAAATTCTTAAATGCTTAAATGCTTAAATTCCTAAATACTTTAAATTCTTAAATGCTTAATGCTTAATATGCTTATAAGCTTATGTGCTTAAATGCTTCATTTCTTGAATGGTAAAATGCTTCAATGCTTAAATGCTTAAACCCTTAATTGCTTAAATGCTTAAATGCTTAGTCCTTGATGTTTAATGCCGAATGCTTGATGCGTAATGCTTAAAACTTCATGCTTAATGTTTCATGTTTAAAGGCTTAATCCTTAATAATTATTAATATGCTTATAACCTTATATGCTTAAAGGTTTAATTGCTTAAATGCTTAAATTCCTAAATGCTTAAATACTTAAAGGCTTAAATGTTAAAATGCTTAAAAGCTTAAAAGCTTAAAAGCTTAAATTCTTAAATGCTTAAAGTCTTAAATGCTTAAATACTTAAATGCTTAAATGCTTAATACTTAATGCTTAACGCTTAATGCTTAATGCTTAATGCTTAATCCTTAATAATGCTTAATAAGCTTATATGGTTAAAGGTTTAAATACTTAAATAAATAAATTATTAAATGCTTAATGCTTAATCCTTAATACTTCATGCTTAATGCTTCATGCTTAATGCTTTATGCTTAATGTTTTATGCTTAATGCTTTATGCTTAATGCTTCATGCTTAATGCTTCATGCTTAATCCTTAATAATGCTTAATATGCTGATACCCTTATATGCATAAAGATTTAAATGCTTAAATGATTAAATGCTTATATGCTCAAATGCTTAAATTCTTAATGTCTTGAATGCTTAAATGCTTAATGCTTAATATGCTTATAAGCTTATATGTTTATATGCTTCAATGCTTAAATTCCTAAATGCTTTAAATGCTTAAATGCTTAATGCTTAATATGCTTATAACCTTATGTGTTTAAATGCTTAAATTCTTAAATTCTTAAATGCTTAAATACTTGAATTCCTTAATACTTTAAATGCTTAAATGCTTAATGCTCAATATGCTTATAAGCTTATGTGCTTAAATGCTTCATTTCTTGAATGCTTAAATGCTTCAATGCTTAAATGCTTAAACCCTTAATTGCTTAAATGCTTAAATGCTTAGTCCTTGATGCTTAATGCCGAATGCTTGATGCGTAATGCTTAAAACTTCATGCTTAATGTTTCATGTTTAAAGGCTTAATCCTTAATAATTATTAATATGCTTAAAGGTTTAATTGCTTAAATGCGTAAAGGTTTAATTGCTTGAATGATTAAAGGTTTAATTGCTTAATATGCTTATAAGCTTATATGCTTATATGCTTAAATGCTTAAATGCTTAAATTCCTAAATGCTTTAAATGCTTAATGCTTAATATGCTTATAAGCTTATGTGCTTAAATCCTTCATTTCTTGAATGGTTAAATGCTTCAATGCTTAAATGCTTAAACCCTTAATTGCTTAAAGGCTTAAATGCTTAATCCTTGATGCTTAATGCGTAATACCTAATGCTTCATGCTTAATGTTTCATGTTTAAATGCTTAACCTTAATAATTATTAATATGCTTATAAACTTATATTCTTAAAGGTTTAATTGCCGAAAAGCTTAAATTCCTAAATGCTTTAAATGATTAAATGCATAAATGCTTAATGCTTAATAAGCTTATAAGCTTATGTGCTTAAGTGCTTCATTTCTTTAATGCTTTAATGCTTTAATGCTTAAATTCTTAAACCCTTAATTGCTTAAATGCTTAAATGTTTAGTCCTTGATGCTTAATGCCGAATGCTTGATGCGTAATGCTTAAAACTTCATGCTTAATGTTTCATGTTTAAAGGCTTAATCCTTAATAATTATTAATATGCTTATAACCTTATATGCTTAAAGGTTTAATTGCTTAAATGCTTAAATTCCTAAATGCTTAAATACTTAAAGGCTTAAATGCTAAAATGCTTAAAAGCTTAAATGCTTAAATGCTTAAATGTTTAAATTCTTAAATGCTTAAAGGCTTAAATACTTAAATGCTTAAATGCTTTAATGCTTAATACTTAATGCTTAACGCTTAATGCTTAATGTTTAATCCTTAATAATGCTTAATATGCTTATATGGTTAAATGTTTAAATGCTTAAATGCTTAAATAAATAAATTATTAAATGCTTAATGCTTAATGCTTAATACTTAAGGCTTAATGCTTCATGCTAAATGCTTAATGCTTCATGCTTAATGCTTCACACTTAACGCTTAATGCTTAATATGCTTATATGCTTAATGCTTAATGCTTAATATGCTTATATGCTTAATGCTTAATGCTTAATATGCTTATATGCTTAATGCTTAATGCTTAATATGCTTATATGCTTAATGCTTAATGCTTAATGCTTAATGCTTAATGCTTAATGCTTAATGCTTAATGCTTAATGCTTAATACTTCATGTTTAATGCTTCATGCTAAATGCTTAATGCTTCATGCTTAATGCTTCACGCTTAATGCTTAATGCTTAATGCTTAATGCTTAATGCTTAATGCTTAATGCTTAATGCTTAATGCCTAATGCTTAATGCCTAATGCTTAATGCCTAATGCGTAATGCTTAATGCTTAATGCTTAATGCTTAATGCTTAATGCTTAATGCTTAATGCTTAATGCTTAATGCTTAATGCTTAATGTTAAATGCTTTATGCTTAATGCTTAATGCTTAATGCTTAATGCTTAATGCTTAATGTTAAATGCTTCATGCTTTATGCTTAATGCTTAATGCTTAATGCTTAATGCTTAATGCTTAATGCTTAATGCTTAATGCTTAATGCTTAATGCTTAATGCTTAATGCTTAATGCTTAATGCTTAATGCTTTGCTTAATGCTTAATGCTTAATGCTTAATGCTTAATGCTTAATGCTTAATGCTTAATGCTTAATGCTTAATGCTTAATGCTTAATGCTTAATGCTTAATGCTTAATGTTAAATGCTTCATGCTTTATGCTTAATGCTTAATGCTTAATGCTTAATGCTTAATGTTTAATGCTTAATGCTTAATGCTTAATGCTTAATCCTTAATGCTTAATGCTTAATGCTTAATGCTTAATGCTTAATGCTTAATGCTTAATGCTTAATGCTTAATGCTTAATGCTTAATGCTTAATGTTAAATGCTTTATGCTTTATGCTTAATGCTTAATGCTTAATGCTTAATGCTTAATGTTAAATGCTTCATGCTTTATGCTTAATGCTTAATGCTTAATGCTTAATGCTTAATGCTTAATGCTTAATGCTTAATGCTTAATGCTTAATGCTTAATGCTTAATGCTTATTGCTTAATGCTTAATGATTAATGCTTAATGCTTAATGCTTAATGCTTAATGCTTAATGCTTAATGGCTTAATGCTTAATGCTTAATGCTTAATGCTTAATGCTTAATGCTTAATGTTAAATGCTTCATGCTTTATGCTTAATGCTTAATGCTTAATGCTTAATGCTTAATGTTTAATGCTTAATGCTTAATGCTTAATGCTTAATCCTTAATGCTTAATGCTTAATGCTTATTGCTTAATGCTTAATGCTTAATGCTTAATGCTTAATGCTTAATGCTTAATGCTTAATGCTTAATGTTAAATGCTTCATGCTTAATGCTTCATGCTAAATGCTTAATGCTTAATGCTTAATGCTTAATGCTTAATGCTTAATGCTTAATGCTTAATGCTTAATGCTTAATGCTTAATGCTTAATGTTAAATGCTTTATGCTTTATGCTTAATGCTTAATGCTTAATGCTTAATGCTTAATGCTTAATGCTTAATGTTAAATGCTTCATGCTTTATGCTTAATGCTTAATGCTTAATGCTTAATGCTTAATGCTTAATGCTTAATGCTTAATGCTTAATGCTTAATGCTTAATGCTTATTGCTTAATGCTTAATGCTTAATGCTTAATGCTTAATGCTTAATGCTTAATGCTTAATGCTTAATGGCTTAATGCTTAATGCTTAATGCTTAATGCTTAATGCTTAATGCTTAATGTTAAATGCTTCATGCTTTATGCTTAATGCTTAATGCTGAATGCTTAATGCTTAATGTTTAATGCTTAATGCTTAATGCTTAATCCTTAATCCTTAATGCTTAATGCTTAATGCTTAATGCTTAATGCTTAATGCTTAATGCTTAATGTTAAATGCCTCATGCTTTATGCTTAATGCTTAATGCTTAATGCTTAATGCTTAATGCTTAATGCTTAATGCTTAATCCTTAATGCTTAATGCTTAATGCTTAATGCTTAATGCTTAATGCTTAATGCCTAATGCTTAATGCCTAATGCTTAATGCCTAATGCGTAATGCTTAATGCTTAATGCTTAATGCTTAATGCTTAATGCTTAACGCTTAATGCTTAATGCTTAATACTTAATGCTTAATGCTTCATGCTAAATGCTTAATGCTTCATGCTTAATGCTTCACACTTAATGCTTAATGCTTAATATGCTTATATGCTTAATGCTTAATGCTTAATGCTTAATACTTCATGTTTAATGCTTCATGCTAAATGCTTAATGCTTCATGCTTAATGCTTCACGCTTAATGCTTAATGCTTAATGCTTAATGCTTAATGCTTAATGCTTAATGCTTAATGCTTAATGCTTAATGCCTAATGCTTAATGCCTAATGCTTAATGCCTAATGCGTAATGCTTAATGCTTAATGCTTAATGCTTAATGCTTAATGCTTAATTCTTAATGTTTAATGCTTAATGCTTAATGCTTAATGCTTAATGCTTAATGCTTAATGCTTAATGCTTAATGCTTAATGCTTAATGCTTAATGCTTAATGCTTAATGCTTAATGCTTAATGCTTAATGCTTAATGCTTAATGCTTAATGCTTAATGCTTAATGCTTAATGCTTAATGCTTAATGTTAATGTTTTATGCTTAATGCTTAATGCTTAATGCTTAATGCTTAATGCTTAATGCTTAATGCTTAATGTTAAATGCTTCATGCTTTATGCTTAATGCTTAATGCTTAATGCTTAATGCTTAATGCTTTATGCTTTATGCTTAATGCTTAATGCTTAATGCTTAATGCTTAATGCTTAATGCTTAATGCTTAATGCTTAATGCTTAATGCTTAATGCTTAATCCTTAATGCTTAATGCTTAATGCTTAATGCTTAATGCTTAATGCTTAATGCTTAATGCTTAATGCTTAATGCTTAATGCTTAATGCTTAATGGCTTAATGCTTAATGCTTAATGCTTAATGTTAAATGCTTCATGCTTTATGCTTAATGCTTAATGCTTAATGCTTAATGCTTAATGCTTAATGCTTAATGCTTAATGCTTAATGCTTAATGCTTAATGCTTAATCCTTAATGCTTAATGCTTAATGCTTAATGCTTAATGCTTAATGCTTAATGCTTAATGCTTAATGCTTAATGCTTAATGCTTAATGCTTAATGCTTAATGCTTAATGTTAAATGCTTTATGCTTTATGCTTAATGCTTAATGCTTAATGCTTAATGCTTAATGCTTAATGCTTAATGTTAAATGCTTCATGCTTTATGCTTAATGCTTAATGCTTAATGCTTAATGCTTAATGCTTAATGCTTAATGCTTAATGCTTAATGCTTAATGCTTATTGCTTAATGCTTAATGCTTAATGCTTAATGCTTAATGCTTAATGCTTAATGCTTAATGCTTAATGGCTTAATGCTTAATGCTTAATGCTTAATGCTTAATGCTTAATGCTTAATGCTTAATGTTAAATGCTTCATGCTTTATGCTTAATGCTTAATGCTGAATGCTTAATGCTTAATGTTTAATGCTTAATGCTTAATGCTTAATCCTTAATCCTTAATGCTTAATGCTTAATGCTTAATGCTTAATGCTTAATGCTTAATGCTTAATGCTTAATGTTAAATGCTTCATGCTTAATGCTTAATGCTTAATGCTTAATGCTTAATGCTTAATGCTTAATGCTTAATGCTTAATGCTTAATGCTTAATGCTTTATGCTTTATGCTTAATGCTTAATGCTTAATGCTTAATGCTTAATGCTTAATGCTTAATGTTAAATGCTTTATGCTTTATGCTTAATGCTTAATGCTTAATGCTTAATGCTTAATGCTTAATGCTTAATGTTAAATGCTTCATGCTTTATGCTTAATGCTTAATGCTTAATGCTTAATGCTTAATGCTTAATGCTTAATGCTTAATGCTTAATGCTTAATGCTTAATGCTTAATGCTTATTGCTTAATGCTTAATGCTTAATGCTTAATGCTTAATGCTTAATGCTTAATGCTTAATGCTTAATGGCTTAATGCTTAATGCTTAATGCTTAATGCTTAATGCTTAATGCTTAATGCTTAATGTTAAATGCTTCATGCTTTATGCTTAATGCTTAATGCTGAATGCTTAATGCTTAATGTTTAATGCTTAATGCTTAATGCTTAATCCTTAATCCTTAATGCTTAATGCTTAATGCTTAATGCTTAATGCCTAATGCTTAATGCCTAATGCTTAATGCCTAATGCGTAATGCTTAATGCTTAATGCTTAATGCTTAATGCTTAATGCTTAATGCCTAATGCTTAACGCCTAATGCGTAATGCTTAATGCTTAATGCTTAATGCTTAATGCTTAATGCTTAATGCTTAATGCTTAATGCTTAATGCTTAATGCTTAATGCTTAATGCTTAATGCTTAATGCTTAATGTTAAATGCTTTACGCTTAATGCTTAATGCTTAATGCTTAATCCTTAATGCTTAATGCTTAATGCTTAATGCTTAATGCTTAATGCTTAATGCTTAATGCTTAATGCTTAATGCTTAATGCTTAACACTTAATGCTTAATGCTTAATGCTTAATGCTTAATGCTTAATGCTTAATGCTTAATGCTTAATGCTTAATGCTTAATGCTTAATGCTTAATGCTTAATGCTTAATGCTTAATGCTTAATGCTTAATGCTTAATGCTTAATGCTTAATGCTTAATGCTTAATGCTTAATGCTTAATGCTTAATGCTTAATGCTTAATGCTTAATGCTTAATGCTTAATGCTTAATGCTTAATGCTTAATGCTTAATGCTTAATGCTTAATGCTTAATGCTTAATGCTTAATGCTTAATGCTTAATGCTTCATGTTTAATGCTTCATGCTAAATTCTTAATGCTTCATGCTTAATCCTTCACGCTTAATGCTTAATGCTTAATATACTTAATATGCTTATATGCTTAATGCTTAATGTTTAATATGCTTATATGCTTAATGCTTAATGCTTAATGCTTAATGCTTAATGTTAAATGCTTCATGCTTAATTCTTAATGCTTAATGCTTAATGCTTAATGCTTAATGCTTAATGCTTAATGCTTCATGCTTAATGCTTAATGCTTAATGCTTAATGCTTAATGCTTCATGCTTAATGCTTAATGCCTAATGCTTAATGCTTAATGCTTAATGCTTAATGCCTAATGCTTAATGCCTAATGCTTAATGCTTAATGCTTAATGCATAATGCTTAATTCTTAATGCTTCATGCTTAATGCTTCATGCCTAATGCTTCAAGCTTAATCCTTAACAATAATTAATATGGTTATATGCTTAATGCTTAATGCTTAATGCTTAATGCTTAATGCTTAATGCTTAATGCTTAATGCTTAATGCTTAATGCTTAATGCTTAATGCTTAATGCTTAATGCTTAATGCTTAATGCTTAATGCTTAATGCTTAATGCTTAATGGCTTAATGCTTAATGCTTAATGCTTAATGCTTAATGCTTAATGCTTAATGCTTAATGTTAAATGCTTCATGCTTTATGCTTAATGCTTAATGCTTAATGCTTAATGCTTAATGCTTAATGCTTAATGCTTAATGCTTAATGCTTAATCCTTAATGCTTAATGCTTAATGCTTAATGCTTAATGCTTAATGTTAAATGCTTCATGCTTTATGCTTAATGCTTAATGCTTAATGCTTAATGCTTAATGCTTAATGCTTAATCCTTAATGCTTAATGCTTAATGCTTAATGCTTAATGCTTAATGCTTAATGCCTAATGCTTAATGCCTAATGCTTAATGCCTAATGCGTAATGCTTAATGCTTAATGCTTAATGCTTAATGCTTAATGCTTAATGCCTAATGCTTAACGCCTAATGCGTAATGCTTAATGCTTAATGCTTAATGCTTAATGCTTAATGCTTAATGCTTAATGCTTAATGCTTAATGCTTAATGCTTAATGCTTAATGCTTAATGCTTAATGCTTAATGCTTAATGTTAAATGCTTTACGCTTAATGCTTAATGCTTAATGCTTAATGCTTAATGCTTAATGCTTAATGTTAAATGCTTCATGCTTTATGCTTAATGCTTAATGCTTAATGCTTAATGCTTAATGCTTAATGCTTAATGCTTAATGCTTAATGCTTAATGCTTAATGCTTAATGCTTAATGCTTAATGCTTAATGCTTATTGCTTAATGCTTAATGCTTAATGCTTAATGCTTAATGCTTAATGCTTAATGGCTTAATGCTTAATGCTTAATGCTTAATGCTTAATGCTTAATGCTTAATGCTTAATGCTTAATGCTTAATGTTAAATGCTTCATGCTTTATGCTTAATGCTTAATGCTTAATGCTTAATGCTTAATGTTTAATGCTTAATGCTTAATGCTTAATGCTTAATGCTTAATGCTTAATGCTTAATGCTTAATGCTTAATGCTTAATGCTTAATGCTTAATGCTTAATGCTTAATGCTTAATGTTAAATGCTTTATGCTTAATGCTTAATGCTTAATGCTTAATGCTTAATGCTTAATGCTTAATGTTAAATGCTTCATGCTTTATGCTTAATGCTTAATGCTTAATGCTTAATGCTTAATGCTTAATGCTTAATTCTTAATGCTTAATGCTTATTGCTTAATGCTTAATGCTTAATGCTTAATGCTTAATGCTTAATGCTTAATGGCTTAATGCTTAATGCTTAATGTTTAATGCTTAATGCTTAATGCTTAATGCTTAATCCTTAATGCTTAATGCTTAATGCTTAATGCTTAATGCTTAATGCTTAATGCTTAATGCTTAATGCTTAATGCTTAATGCTTAATGCTTAATGCTTAATGCTTAATGCTTAATGCTTAATGCTTAATGCTTAATGCTTAATGTTAAATGCTTTATGCTTAATGCTTAATGCTTAATGCTTAATGCTTAATGCTTAATGCTTAATGCTTAATGTTAAATGCTTAATGCTTAATGCTTAATGCTTAATGCTTAATGCTTAATGCTTAATGCTTAATGCTTAATGCTTAATGCTTAATGCTTAATGCTTAATGCTTAATGCTTAATGCTTAATGCTTAATGCTTATTGCTTAATGCTTAATGCTTAATGCTTAATGCTTAATGCTTAATGCTTAATGCTTAATGGCTTAATGCTTAATGCTTAATGCTTAATGCTTAATGCTTAATGCTTAATGCTTAATGCTTAATGTTAAATGCTTCATGCTTTATACTTAATGCTTAATGCTTAATGCTTAATGCTTAATGTTTAATGCTTAATGCTTAATGCTTAATGCTTAATCCTTAATGCTTAATGCTTAATGCTTAATGCTTAATGCTTAATGCTTAATGCTTAATGCTTAATGCTTAATGCTTAATGCTTAATGCTTAATGCTTAATGCTTAATGCTTAATGCTTAATGGCTTAATGCTTAATGCTTAATGCTTAATGCTTAATGCTTAATGCTTAATGCTTAATGTTAAATGCTTCATGCTTTATGCTTAATGCTTAATGCTTAATGCTTAATGCTTAATGCTTAATGCTTAATGCTTAATGCTTAATGCTTAATCCTTAATGCTTAATGCTTAATGCTTAATGCTTAATGCTTAATGTTAAATGCTTCATGCTTTATGCTTAATGCTTAATGCTTAATGCTTAATGCTTAATGCTTAATGCTTAATCCTTAATGCTTAATGCTTAATGCTTAATGCTTAATGCTTAATGCTTAATGCCTAATGCTTAATGCCTAATGCTTAATGCCTAATGCGTAATGCTTAATGCTTAATGCTTAATGCTTAATGCTTAATGCTTAATGCCTAATGCTTAACGCCTAATGCGTAATGCTTAATGCTTAATGCTTAATGCTTAATGCTTAATGCTTAATGCTTAATGCTTAATGCTTAATGCTTAATGCTTAATGCTTAATGCTTAATGCTTAATGCTTAATGTTAAATGCTTTACGCTTAATGCTTAATGCTTAATGCTTAATGCTTAATGCTTAATGCTTAATGTTAAATGCTTCATGCTTTATGCTTAATGCTTAATGCTTAATGCTTAATGCTTAATGCTTAATGCTTAATGCTTAATGCTTAATGCTTAATGCTTAATGCTTAATGCTTAATGCTTAATGCTTATTGCTTAATGCTTAATGCTTAATGCTTAATGCTTAATGCTTAATGCTTAATGGCTTAATGCTTAATGCTTAATGCTTAATGCTTAATGCTTAATGCTTAATGCTTAATGCTTAATGCTTAATGTTAAATGCTTCATGCTTTATGCTTAATGCTTAATGCTTAATGCTTAATGCTTAATGTTTAATGCTTAATGCTTAATGCTTAATGCTTAATGCTTAATGCTTAATGCTTAATGCTTAATGCTTAATGCTTAATGCTTAATGCTTAATGCTTAATGCTTAATGCTTAATGTTAAATGCTTTATGCTTAATGCTTAATGCTTAATGCTTAATGCTTAATGCTTAATGCTTAATGTTAAATGCTTCATGCTTTATGCTTAATGCTTAATGCTTAATGCTTAATGCTTAATGCTTAATGCTTAATTCTTAATGCTTAATGCTTATTGCTTAATGCTTAATGCTTAATGCTTAATGCTTAATGCTTAATGCTTAATGGCTTAATGCTTAATGCTTAATGTTTAATGCTTAATGCTTAATGCTTAATGCTTAATCCTTAATGCTTAATGCTTAATGCTTAATGCTTAATGCTTAATGCTTAATGCTTAATGCTTAATGCTTAATGCTTAATGCTTAATGCTTAATGCTTAATGCTTAATGCTTAATGCTTAATGCTTAATGCTTAATGCTTAATGTTAAATGCTTTATGCTTAATGCTTAATGCTTAATGCTTAATGCTTAATGCTTAATGCTTAATGCTTAATGTTAAATGCTTAATGCTTAATGCTTAATGCTTAATGCTTAATGCTTAATGCTTAATGCTTAATGCTTAATGCTTAATGCTTAATGCTTAATGCTTAATGCTTAATGCTTAATGCTTAATGCTTAATGCTTATTGCTTAATGCTTAATGCTTAATGCTTAATGCTTAATGCTTAATGCTTAATGCTTAATGGCTTAATGCTTAATGCTTAATGCTTAATGCTTAATGCTTAATGCTTAATGCTTAATGCTTAATGTTAAATGCTTCATGCTTTATACTTAATGCTTAATGCTTAATGCTTAATGCTTAATGTTTAATGCTTAATGCTTAATGCTTAATGCTTAATCCTTAATGCTTAATGCTTAATGCTTAATGCTTAATGCTTAATGCTTAATGCGTAATGCTTAATGTTAAATGCTTCATGCTTTATGCTTAATGCTTAATGCTTAATGCTTAATGCTTAATGCTTAATGCTTAATGCTTAATGCTTAATCCTTAATGCTTAATGCTTAATGCTTAATGCTTAATGCTTAATGCTTAATGCCTAATGCTTAATGCCTAATGCTTAATGCCTAATGCGTAATGCTTAATGCTTAATGCTTAATGCTTAATGCTTAATGCTTAACGCTTAATGCTTAATGCTTAATACTTAATGCTTAATGCTTCATGCTAAATGCTTAATGCTTCATGCTTAATGCTTCACACTTAATGCTTAATGCTTAATATGCTTATATGCTTAATGCTTAATGCTTAATGCTTAATACTTCATGTTTAATGCTTCATGCTAAATGCTTAATGCTTCATGCTTAATGCTTCACGCTTAATGCTTAATGCTTAATGCTTAATGCTTAATGCTTAATGCTTAATGCCTAATGCTTAATGCGTAATGCTTAATGCCTAATGCGTAATGCTTAATGCTTAATGCTTAATGCTTAATGCTTAATGCTTAATGCTTAATGCTTAATGCTTAATGCTTAATGTTTAATGCTTAATGCTTAATGCTTAATGCTTAATGCTTAATGCTTAATGCTTAATGCTTAATGCTTAATGCTTAATGCTTAATGCTTAATGCTTAATGCTTAATGCTTAATGCTTAATGCTTAATGCTTAATGCTTAATGCTTAATGCTTAATGCTTAATGCTTAATGCTTAATGCTTAATGTTAAATGCTTTATGCTTAATGCTTAATGCTTAATGCTTAATGCTTAATGCTTAATGCTTAATCTTAAATGCTTCATGCTTTATGCTTAATGCTTAATGCTTAATGCTTAATGCTTAATGCTTAATGCTTAATGCTTAATGCTTAATGCTTAATGCTTAATGCTTAATGCTTAATGCTTAATGCTTAATGCTTAATGCTTAATGCTTAATGCTTAATGTTAAATGCTTTATGCTTAATGCTTAATGCTTAATGCTTAATGCTTAATGCTTAATGCTTAATATTAAATGCTTCATGCTTTATGCTTAATGCTTAATGCTTAATGCTTAATGCTTAATGCTTAATGCTTAATGCTTAATGCTTAATGCTTAATGCTTAATGCTTAATGCTTAATGCTTAATGCTTAATGCTTAATGCTTAATGCTTAATGCTTAATGCTTAATGCTTAATGCTTAATACTTAATGCTTAATGCTTAATGCTTAATGCTTAATCCTTAATGCTTAATGCTTAATGCTTAATGCTTAATGCTTAATGCTTAATGCTTAATGTTAAATGCTTCATGTTTTATGCTTAATGCTTAATGCTTAATGCTTAATGCTTAATGCTTAATGCTTAATGCTTAATCCTTAATGCTTAATGCTTAATGCTTAATGCTTAATGCTTAATGCTTAATGCTTAATGCCTAATGCTTAATGCCTAATGCTTAATGCCTAATGCGTAATGCTTAATGCTTAATGCTTAATGCTTAATGCTTAATGCTTAATTGTTAATGCTTAATGCTTAATGCTTAATGCCTAATGCTTAATGCCTAATGCTTAATGCCTAATGCGTAATGCTTAATGCTTAATGCTTAATGCTTAATGCTTAATGCTTAATGCTTAATGCTTAATGGCTTAATGCTTAATGCTTAATGCTTAATGCTTAATGCTTAATGTTAAATGCTTCATGCTTTATGCTTAATGCTTAATGCTTAATGCTTAATGCTTAATGCTTAATGCTTAATGCTTAATGCTTAATCCTTAATGCTTAATGCTTAATGCTTAATGCTTAATGCTTAATGCTTAATGCTTAATGCTTAATGCTTAATGCTTAATGCTTAATGGCTTAATGCTTAATGCTTAATGCTTAATACTTAATGCTTAATGTTAAATGCTTCATGCTTTATGCTTAATGCTTAATGCTTAATGCTTAATGCTTAATGCTTAATGCTTAATGCTTAATCCTTAATGCTTAATGCTTAATGCTTAATGCTTAATGCTTAATGCTTAATGCTTAATGCTTAATGCTTAATGCTTAATGCTTAATGCTTAATGCTTAATGCTTAATGCTTAATGCTTAATGCTTAATGCTTAATGCTTAATGTTAAATGCTTTATGCTTAATGCTTAATGCTTAATGCTTAATGCTTAATGCTTAATGCTTAATGCTTAATGTTAAATGCTTCATGCTTTATGCTTAATGCTTAATGCTTAATGCTTAATGCTTAATGCTTAATGCTTAATGCTTAATGCTTAATGCTTAATGCTTAATGCTTCATGTTTAATGCTTCATGCTAAATGCTTAATGCTTCACGCTTAATGCTTAATGCTTAATATGCTTAATATGCTTATAAGCTTAATGCTTAATGTTTAATATGCTTATATGCTTAATGCTTAATGCTTAATGCTTAATGCTTAATGCTTAATGTTAAATGCTTCATGCTTTATGCTTGATGCTTAATGCTTAATGCTTAACACTTAATGCTTAATGCTTAATGCTTAATGCTTAATGCTTAATGTTAAATGCTTTATGCTTAATGCTTAATGCTTCACGCTTAACACTTAATGCTTAATGCTTAATGCTTAATGCTTAATGCTTAATGCTTAATGCTTAATGCTTAATGCTTAATGCTTAATGCTTAATGCCTAATGCTTAATGCCTAATGCTTAATGCCTAATGCGTAATGCTTAATGCTTAATGCTTAATGCTTAATGCTTAATGCTTAATGCTTAATGCTTAATGCTTAATGCTTAATGCTTAATGCTTAATGCTTAATGCTTAATGCTTAATGCTTAATGCTTAATGCTTAATGCTTAATGCTTAATGCTTAATGCTTAATGCTTAATGCTTAATGCTTAATGCTTAATGCTTAATGCTTAATGTTAAATGCTTTATGCTTTATGCTTAATGCTTAATGCTTAATGCTTAATGCTTAATGCTTAATGCTTAATGTTAAATGCTTCATGCTTTATGCTTAATGCTTAATGCTTAATGCTTAATGCTTAATGCTTAATGCTTAATGCTTAATGCTTAATGCTTAATGCTTAATGCTTAATGCTTAATGCTTATTGCTTAATGCTTAATGCTTAATGCTTAATGCTTAATGCTTAATGCTTAATGCTTAATGCTTAATGGCTTAATGCTTAATGCTTAATGCTTAATGCTTAATGCTTAATGCTTAATGCTTAATGCTTAATGTTAAATGCTTCATGCTTTATGCTTAATGCTTAATGCTTAATGCTTAATGCTTAATGTTTAATGCTTAATGCTTAATGCTTAATGCTTAATCCTTAATGCTTAATGCTTAATGCTTAATGCTTAATGCTTAATGCTTAATGCTTAATGCTTAATGCTTAATGCTTAATGTTAAATGCTTAATGCTTAATGCTTAATGCTTAATGCTTAATGCTTAATCCTTAATGCTTAATGCTTAATGCTTAATGCTTAATGCCTAATGCTTAATGCCTAATGCTTAATGCCTAATGCGTAATGCTTAATGCTTAATGCTTAATGCTTAATGCTTAATGCTTAACGCTTAATGCTTAATGCTTAATATTTAATGCTTAATGCTTCATGCTAAATGCTTAATGCTTCATGCTTAATGCTTCACACTTAATGCTTAATGCTTAATATGCTTATATGCTTAATGCTTAATGCTTAATGCTTAATACTTCATGTTTAATGCTTCATGCTAAATGCTTAATGCTTCATGCTTAATGCTTCACGCTTAATGCTTAATGCTTAATGCTTAATGCTTAATGCTTAATGCTTAATGCTTAATGCTTAATGCTTAATGCTTAATGCCTAATGCTTAATGCCTAATGCTTAATGCCTAATGCGTAATGCTTAATGCTTAATGCTTAATGCTTAATGCTTAATGCTTAATGCTTAATGTTTAATGCTTAATGCTTAATGCTTAATGCTTAATGCTTAATGCTTAATGCTTAATGCTTAATGCTTAATGCTTAATGCTTAATGCTTAATGCTTAATGCTTAATGCTTAATGCTTAATGCTTAATGCTTAATGCTTAATGCTTAATGCTTAATGCTTAATGCTTAATGCTTAATGTTAAATGCTTTATGCTTAATGCTTAATGCTTAATGCTTAATGCTTAATGCTTAATGCTTAATGCTTAATGTTAAATGCTTCATGCTTTATGCTTAATGCTTAATGCTTAATGCTTAATGCTTAATGCTTAATGCTTAATGCTTAATGCTTAATGCTTAATGCTTAATGCTTCATGTTTAATGCTTCATGCTAAATGCTTAATGCTTCACGCTTAATGCTTAATGCTTAATATGCTTAATATGCTTATAAGCTTAATGCTTAATGTTTAATATGCTTATATGCTTAATGCTTAATGCTTAATGCTTAATGCTTAATGCTTAATGTTAAATGCTTCATGCTTTATGCTTGATGCTTAATGCTTAATGCTTAACACTTAATGCTTAATGCTTAATGCTTAATGCTTAATGCTTAATGTTAAATGCTTTATGCTTAATGCTTAATGCTTCACGCTTAACACTTAATGCTTAATGCTTAATGCTTAATGCTTAATGCTTAATGCTTAATGCTTAATGCTTAATGCTTAATGCTTAATGCCTAATGCTTAATGCCTAATGCTTAATGCCTAATGCGTAATGCTTAATGCTTAATGCTTAATGCTTAATGCTTAATGCTTAATGCTTAATGCTTAATGCTTAATGCTTAATGCTTAATGCTTAATGCTTAATGCTTAATGCTTAATGCTTAATGCTTAATGCTTAATGCTTAATGCTTAATGCTTAATGCTTAATGCTTAATGCTTAATGCTTAATGCTTAATGTTAAATGCTTTATGCTTTATGCTTAATGCTTAATGCTTAATGCTTAATGCTTAATGCTTAATGCTTAATGTTAAATGCTTCATGCTTTATGCTTAATGCTTAATGCTTAATGCTTAATGCTTAATGCTTAATGCTTAATGCTTAATGCTTAATGCTTAATGCTTAATGCTTAATGCTTATTGCTTAATGCTTAATGCTTAATGCTTAATGCTTAATGCTTAATGCTTAATGCTTAATGCTTAATGGCTTAATGCTTAATGCTTAATGCTTAATGCTTAATGCTTAATGCTTAATGCTTAATGCTTAATGTTAAATGCTTCATGCTTTATGCTTAATGCTTAATGCTTAATGCTTAATGCTTAATGTTTAATGCTTAATGCTTAATGCTTAATGCTTAATCCTTAATGCTTAATGCTTAATGCTTAATGCTTAATGCTTAATGCTTAATGCTTAATGCTTAATGCTTAATGCTTAATGCTTAATGTTAAATGCTTAATGCTTAATGCTTAATGCTTAATGCTTAATGCTTAATCCTTAATGCTTAATGCTTAATGCTTAATGCTTAATGCCTAATGCTTAATGCCTAATGCTTAATGCCTAATGCGTAATGCTTAATGCTTAATGCTTAATGCTTAATGCTTAATGCTTAACGCTTAATGCTTAATGCTTAATATTTAATGCTTAATGCTTCATGCTAAATGCTTAATGCTTCATGCTTAATGCTTCACACTTAATGCTTAATGCTTAATATGCTTATATGCTTAATGCTTAATGCTTAATGCTTAATACTTCATGTTTAATGCTTCATGCTAAATGCTTAATGCTTCATGCTTAATGCTTCACGCTTAATGCTTAATGCTTAATGCTTAATGCTTAATGCTTAATGCTTAATGCTTAATGCTTAATGCTTAATGCCTAATGCTTAATGCCTAATGCTTAATGCCTAATGCGTAATGCTTAATGCTTAATGCTTAATGCTTAATGCTTAATGCTTAATGCTTAATGCTTAATGGCTTAATGCTTAATGCTTAATGCTTAATGCTTAATGCTTAATGCTTAATGCTTAATGCTTAATGCTTAATGCTTAATGCTTAATGCTTAATGCTTAATGCTTAATGCTTAATGCTTAATGCTTAATGCTTAATGCTTAATGCTTAATGCTTAATGCTTAATGCTTAATGCTTAATGCTTAATGCTTAATGCTTAATGCTTAATGCTTAATGCTTAATGCTTAATGCTTAATGTTAAATGCTTTATGCTTAATGCTTAATGCTTAATGCTTAATGCTTAATGCTTAATGTTAAATGCTTCATGCTTTATGCTTAATGCTTAATGCTTAATGCTTAATGCTTAATGCTTAATGCTTAATGCTTAATGCTTAGTGCTTAATGCTTAATGCTTAATGCTTAATGCTTAATGCTTAATGCTTAATGCTTAATGCTTAATGCTTAATGCTTAATGCTTAATGCTTAATGCTTAATGGCTTAATGGCTTAATGCTTAATGCTTAATGCTTAATGCTTAATGTTAAATGCTTCATGCTTAATGCTTAATGCTTAATGCTTAATGCTTAATGCTTAATGCTTAATGCTTAATGTTAAATGCTTCATGCTTTATGCTTAATGCTTAATGCTTAATGCTTAATGCTTAATGCTTAATGCTTAATGCTTAATGCTTAATGCTTAATGCTTCATGTTTAATGCTTCATGCTAAATGCTTAATGCTTCACGCTTAATGCTTAATGCTTAATATGCTTAATATGCTTATAAGCTTAATGCTTAATGTTTAATATGCTTATATGCTTAATGCTTAATGCTTAATGCTTAATGCTTAATGCTTAATGTTAAATGCTTCATGCTTTATGCTTGATGCTTAATGCTTAATGCTTAACACTTAATGCTTAATGCTTAATGCTTAATGCTTAATGCTTAATGCTTAATGTTAAATGCTTTATGCTTAATGCTTAATGCTTCACGCTTAACACTTAATGCTTAATGCTTAATGCTTAATGCTTAATGCTTAATGCTTAATGCTTAATGCTTAATGCTTAATGCTTAATGCTTAATGCCTAATGCTTAATGCCTAATGCTTAATGCCTAATGCGTAATGCTTAATGCTTAATGCTTAATGCTTAATGCTTAATGCTTAATGCTTAATGCTTAATGCTTAATGCTTAATGCTTAATGCTTAATGCTTAATGCTTAATGCTTAATGCTTAATGCTTAATGCTTAATGCTTAATGCTTAATGCTTAATGCTTAATGTTAAATGCTTTATGCTTTATGCTTAATGCTTAATGCTTAATGCTTAATGCTTAATGCTTAATGCTTAATGTTAAATGCTTCATGCTTTATGCTTAATGCTTAATGCTTAATGCTTAATGCTTAATGCTTAATGCTTAATGCTTATTGCTTAATGCTTAATGCTTAATGCTTAATGCTTAATGCTTAATGCTTAATGCTTAATGCTTAATGGCTTAATGCTTAATGCTTAATGCTTAATGCTTAATGCTTAATGCTTAATGCTTAATGCTTAATGTTAAATGCTTCATGCTTTATGCTTAATGCTTAATGCTTAATGCTTAATGCTTAATGTTTAATGCTTAATGCTTAATGCTTAATGCTTAATCCTTAATGCTTAATGCTTAATGCTTAATGCTTAATGCTTAATGCTTAATGCTTAATGCTTAATGCTTAATGCTTAATGTTAAATGCTTAATGCTTAATGCTTAATGCTTAATGCTTAATCCTTAATGCTTAATGCTTAATGCTTAATGCTTAATGCCTAATGCTTAATGCCTAATGCTTAATGCCTAATGCGTAATGCTTAATGCTTAATGCTTAATGCTTAATGCTTAATGCTTAACGCTTAATGCTTAATGCTTAATATTTAATGCTTAATGCTTCATGCTAAATGCTTAATGCTTCATGCTTAATGCTTCACACTTAATGCTTAATGCTTAATATGCTTATATGCTTAATGCTTAATGCTTAATGCTTAATACTTCATGTTTAATGCTTCATGCTAAATGCTTAATGCTTCATGCTTAATGCTTCACGCTTAATGCTTAATGCTTAATGCTTAATGCTTAATGCTTAATGCTTAATGCTTAATGCTTAATGCCTAATGCTTAATGCCTAATGCTTAATGCCTAATGCGTAATGCTTAATGCTTAATGCTTAATGCTTAATGCTTAATGCTTAATGCTTAATGCTTAATGCTTAATGCTTAATGCTTAATGCTTAATGCTTAATGCTTAATGCTTAATGCTTAATGCTTAATGCTTAATGCTTAATGCTTAATGCTTAATGCTTAATGCTTAATGCTTAATGCTTAATGCTTAATGCTTAATGCTTAATGCTTAATGCTTAATGCTTAATGTTAAATGCTTTATGCTTAATGCTTAATGCTTAATGCTTAATGCTTAATGCTTAATGTTAAATGCTTCATGCTTTATGCTTAATGCTTAATGCTTAATGCTTAATGCTTAATGCTTAATGCTTAATGCTTAATGCTTAATGCTTAATGCTTAATGCTTAATGCTTAATGCTTAATGCTTAATGCTTAATGCTTAATGCTTAATGCTTAATGCTTAATGCTTAATGGCTTAATGGCTTAATGCTTAATGCTTAATGCTTAATGCTTAATGTTAAATGCTTCATGCTTTATGCTTAATGCTTAATGCTTAATGCTTAATGCTTAATGCTTAATGCTTAATGCTTAATGCTTAATCCTTAATGCTTAATGCTTAATGCTTAATGCTTAATGCTTAATGCTTAATGCTTAATGCTTAATGCTTAATGCTTAATGCTTAATGCTTAATGCTTAATGCTTAATGCTTAATGGCTTAATGCTTAATGCTTAATGCTTAATGCTTAATGCTTAATGTTAAATGCTTCATGCTTTATGCTTAATGCTTAATGCTTAATGCTTAATGCTTAATGCTTAATGCTTAATGCTTAATGCTTAATGCTTAATGCTTAATGCTTAATGCTTATGCTTAATGCTTAATAATGCTTAATGCTTAATGCTTAATGCTTAATGCTTAATGCTTAATGCTTAATGCTTAATGCTTAATGCTTAATGCTTAATGCTTAATGCTTAATGCTTAATGCTTAATGCTTAATGCTTAATGCTTAATGCTTAATGCTTAATGCTTAATGCTTAATGCTTAATGCTTAATGCTTAATGCTTAATGCTTAATGCTTAATGCTTAATGGCTTAATGCTTAATGCTTAATGCTTAATGCTTAATGCTTAATGTTAAATGCTTCATGCTTTATGCTTAATGCTTAATGCTTAATGCTTAATGCTTAATGCTTCATGTTTAATGCTTCATGCTAAATGCTTAATGCTTCACGCTTAATGCTTAGTGCTTAATATGCTTAATATGCTTATAAGCTTAATGCTTAATGTTTAATATGCTTATATGCTTAATGCTTAATGCTTAATGCTTAATGCTTAATGCTTCATGTTAAATGCTTCATGCTTTATGCTTGATGCTTAATGCTTAATGCTTAACACTTAATGCTTAATGCTTAATGCTTAATGCTTCATTCTTAATGCTTAATGCTTAATGCTTAATGCTTAATGCTTAATGCTTAATGTTAAATGCTTCATGCTTTATGCTTAATGCTTAATGCTTAATGCTTAATGCTTAATGCTTAATGCTTAATGCTTAATCCTTAATGCTTAATGCTTAATGCTTAATGCTTAATGCTTAATGCTTAATGCTTAATGCTTAATGTTAAATGCTTCATGCTTTATGCTTAATGCTTAATGCTTAATGCTTAATGCTTAATGCTTAATGCTTAATGCTTAATGCTTAATCCTTAATGCTTAATGCTTAATGCTTAATGCTTAATGCTTAATGCTTAATGCCTAATGCTTAATGCCTAATGCTTAATGCCTAATGCGTAATGCTTAATGCTTAATGCTTAATGCTTAATGCTTAATGCTTAATGCTTAATGCTTAATGCTTAATGCTTAATGCTTAATGCCTAATGCTTAATGCCTAATGCTTAATGCCTAATGCGTAATGCTTAATGCTTAATGCTTAATGCTTAATGCTTAATGCTTAATGCTTAATGCTTAATGCTTAATGCTTAATGCTTAATGCTTAATGCTTAATACTTAATGCTTAATGCTTAATGCTTAATGCTTAATGCTTAATGCTTAATGCTTAATGCTTAATGCTTAATGCTTAATGTTAAATGCTTTATGCTTAATGCTTAATGCTTAATGCTTAATGCTTAATGCTTAATGCTTAATGTTAAATGCTTCATGCTTTATGCTTAATGCTTAATGCTTAATGCTTAATGCTTAATGCTTAATGCTTAATGCTTAATGCTTAATGCTTATTGCTTAATGCTTAATGCTTAATGCTTAATGCTTAATGCTTAATGCTTAATGCTTAATGCTTAATGGCTTAATGCTTAATGCTTAATGCTTAATGCTTAATGCTTAATGCTTAATGCTTAATGCTTAATGTTAAATGCTTCATGCTTTATGCTTAATGCTTAATGCTTAATGCTTAATGTTAATGCTTAATGCTTAATGCTTAATGCTTAATCCTTAATGCTTAATGCTTAATGCTTAATGCTTAATGCTTAATGCTTAATGCTTAATGCTTAATGCTTAATGCTTAATGTTAAATGCTTCATGCTTTATGCTTAATGCTTAATGCTTAATGCTTAATGCTTAATGCTTAATGCTTAATGCTTAATCCTTAATGCTTAATGCTTAATGCTTAATGCTTAATGCTTAATGCTTAATGCCTAATGCTTAATGCCTAATGCTTAATGCCTAATGCCTAATGCTTAATGCTTAATGCTTAATGCTTAATGCTTAATGCTTAATGCTTAACGCTTAATGCTTAATGCTTAATACTTAATGCTTAATGCTTCATGCTAAATGCTTAATGCTTCATGCTTAATGCTTCACACTTAATGCTTAATGCTTAATATGCTTATATGCTTAATGCTTAATGCTTAATGCTTAATACTTCATGTTTAATGCTTCATGCTAAATGCTTAATGCTTCATGCTTAATGCTTCACGCTTAATGCTTAATGCTTAATGCTTAATGCCTAATGCTTAATGCGTAATGCTTAATGCCTAATGCGTAATGCTTAATGCTTAATGCTTAATGCTTAATGCTTAATGCTTAATGCTTAATGCTTAATGCTTAATGCTTAATGCTTAATGCTTAATGCTTAATGCTTAATGCTTAATGCTTAATGCTTAATGCTTAATGCTTAATGCTTAATGCTTAATGCTTAATGCTTAATGCTTAATGCTTAATGCTTAATGCTTAATGCTTAATGCTTAATGCTTAATGTTAAATGCTTTATGCTTAATGCTTAATGCTTAATGCTTAATGCTTAATGCTTAATGCTTAATATTAAATGCTTCATGCTTTATGCTTAATGCTTAATGCTTAATGCTTAATGCTTAATGCTTAATGCTTAATGCTTAATGCTTAATGCTTAATGCTTAATGCTTAAGCTTAATGCTTAATGCTTAATGCTTAATGCTTAATGGCTTAATGCTTAATGCTTAATGCTTAATGCTTAATGCTTAATGTTAAATGCTTCATGCTTTATGCTTAATGCTTAATGCTTAATGCTTAATGCTTAATGCTTAATGCTTAATGCTTAATCCTTAATGCTTAATGCTTAATGCTTAATGCTTAATGCTTAATGCTTAATGCTTAATGCTTAATGCTTAATGCTTAATGCTTAATGCTTAATGCTTAATGCTTAATGCTTAATGCTTAATACTTAATGCTTAATGCTTAATGCTTAATGCTTAATGCTTAATGCTTAATGCTTAATGCTTAATGCTTAATGCTTAATGTTAAATGCTTTATGCTTAATGCTTAATGCTTAATGCTTAATGCTTAATGCTTAATGCTTAATGTTAAATGCTTCATGCTTTATGCTTAATGCTTAATGCTTAATGCTTAATGCTTAATGCTTAATGCTTAATGCTTAATGCTTAATGCTTATTGCTTAATGCTTAATGCTTAATGCTTAATGCTTAATGCTTAATGCTTAATGCTTAATGCTTAATGCTTAATGGCTTAATGCTTAATGCTTAATGCTTAATGCTTAATGCTTAATGCTTAATGCTTAATGCTTAATGTTAAATGCTTCATGCTTTATGCTTAATGCTTAATGCTTAATGCTTAATGTTTAATGCTTAATGCTTAATGCTTAATGCTTAATCCTTAATGCTTAATGCTTAATGCTTAATGCTTAATGCTTAATGCTTAATGCTTAATGCTTAATGCTTAATGCTTAATGTTAAATGCTTCATGCTTTATGCTTAATGCTTAATGCTTAATGCTTAATGCTTAATGCTTAATGCTTAATGCTTAATCCTTAATGCTTAATGCTTAATGCTTAATGCTTAATGCTTAATGCTTAATGCCTAATGCTTAATGCCTAATGCTTAATGCCTAATGCCTAATGCTTAATGCTTAATGCTTAATGCTTAATGCTTAATGCTTAATGCTTAACGCTTAATGCTTAATGCTTAATACTTAATGCTTAATGCTTCATGCTAAATGCTTAATGCTTCATGCTTAATGCTTCACACTTAATGCTTAATGCTTAATATGCTTATATGCTTAATGCTTAATGCTTAATGCTTAATACTTCATGTTTAATGCTTCATGCTAAATGCTTAATGCTTCATGCTTAATGCTTCACGCTTAATGCTTAATGCTTAATGCTTAATGCCTAATGCTTAATGCGTAATGCTTAATGCCTAATGCGTAATGCTTAATGCTTAATGCTTAATGCTTAATGCTTAATGCTTAATGCTTAATGCTTAATGCTTAATGCTTAATGCTTAATGCTTAATGCTTAATGCTTAATGCTTAATGCTTAATGCTTAATGCTTAATGCTTAATGCTTAATGCTTAATGCTTAATGCTTAATGCTTAATGCTTAATGCTTAATGCTTAATGCTTAATGCTTAATGCTTAATGTTAAATGCTTTATGCTTAATGCTTAATGCTTAATGCTTAATGCTTAATGCTTAATGCTTAATATTAAATGCTTCATGCTTTATGCTTAATGCTTAATGCTTAATGCTTAATGCTTAATGCTTAATGCTTAATGCTTAATGCTTAATGCTTAATGCTTAATGCTTAAGCTTAATGCTTAATGCTTAATGCTTAATGCTTAATGGCTTAATGCTTAATGCTTAATGCTTAATGCTTAATGCTTAATGTTAAATATGCTTCATGGCTTTATGCTTAATGCTTAATGCTTAATGCTTAATGCTTAATGCTTAATGCTTAATGCTTAATCCTTAATGCTTAATGCTTAATGCTTAATGCTTAATGCTTAATGCTTAATGCTTAATGCTTAATGCTTAATGCTTAATGCTTAATGCTTAATGCTTAATGGATTAATGCTTAATGCTTAATGCTTAATGCTTAATGTTAAATGCTTCATGCTTTATGCTTAATGCTTAATGCTTAATGCTTAATGCTTAATGCTTAATGCTTAATGCTTAATCCTTAATGCTTAATGCTTAATGCTTAATGCTTATGCTTAATGCTTAATGCTTAATGCTTAATGCTTAATGCTTAATGCTTAATGCTTAATGCTTAATGCTTAATGCTTAATGCTTAATGCTTAATGCTTAATGCTTAATGCTTAATGCTTAATGTTAAATGCTTTATGCTTAATGCTTAATGCTTAATGCTTAATGCTTAATGCTTAATGTTAAATGCTTCATGCTAAATGCTTAATGCTTAATGCTTAATGCTTAATGCTTAATGCTTAATGCTTAATGCTTAATGCTTAATGCTTAATGCTTAATGCTTAATGCTTAATGCTTAATGCTTAATGCTTAATGCTTCATGTTTAATGCTTCATGCTAAATGCTTAATGCTTCACGCTTAATGCTTAATGCTTAATATGCTTAATATGCTTATAAGCTTAATGCTTAATGTTTAATATGCTTATATGCTTAATGCTTAATGCTTAATACTTAATTCTTAATGCTTAATGCTTAATGTTAAATGCTTCATGCTTTATGCTTGATGCTTAATGCTTAATGCTTAACACTTAATTGGCTTAATGCTTAATGCTAATGCTTAATTTAATGCTTAATGCTTAATGCTTAATGCTTAATGCTTAATGCTTAATGCTTAATGCTTAAGCTTAATGCTTAATGCTTTAAGCTTAATGCTTAATGCTTAATGCTTAATGCTTAATGCTTAATGCTTAATGCTTAATGCTTAATGCTTAATGCTTAATGCTTAATGCTTAATGCTTAATGCTTAATGCTTAATGCTTAATGCTTAATGGCTTAATGCTTAATGCTTAATGCTTAATGCTTAATGTTAAATGCTTCATGCTTATGCTTAATGCTTAATGCGTTAATGCTTAATGCTTAATGCTAATGCTTAATGCTTAATCCTTAATGCTTAATGCTTAATGCTTAATGCTTAATGCTTAATGCTTAATGCTTAATGCTTAATGCTTAATGCTTAATGCTTAATGCTTAATGCTTAATGCTTAATGCTTAATGCTTAATGCTTAATGCTTAATGCTTAATGCTTAATGTTAAATGCT
>CP144698.1:29667407-29709203 GCA_036885675.1 Vigna mungo | reverse complement strand
TTGGTGCAAGAAATTTTTCATTTTGGTGGTTTTCAACCTTGTCAAGTTTTGGTGGTGAGACTTGGCTAGGTCGGTGCATGGTGCAAGATTTGGGAAATTTTCAAAGTGTTGGTTTTTTGAGCTTTGATGGTTGGAATGGGCTCTTTATGTCACCAAATTACTACACTCGAAATCATTGGTTGGAAAAGACTTTTCCAGTTTGGTTGAGTTTAAACATTGTCAAGTTGTGGTGGTGAGACTTGGCATGTGGTGCATGTGTCAAGAGTGGAAGTTTCAAAGTGTTGGTTTTTGGAGCTTGAGGTTGATAGTGTGGTGGCGTTTATAGTCACCAATGACTAACTCGAAATCTTGGTGCAAGGAAAGTTGTAATTTTGGTTGTTTTCAAGCCTTGTAAGGTTTGGGTGATGACTTGCTAAGGTCGTTGCATGGTGCAAGATTTGGAATTGCTCCAAGTGTTGCTGTTTTGAGCTTTGATGGTTGAATGGCTCTTTATATCACCAAATGACTACACTCAAAATCTTGGTGCAAGAAATTTTCATTTTGGTTGGTTTTCAACCTTGTCAAGTTTGGTGGTGAGACTTGGCTAGGTCGTGCATGGTGGCAAGATTTGGGAAATTTTCAAAGTGTTGGTTTTTGAGCTTTGATGGTTGGAATGGGCTCTTTATGTCACCAAATGACTACACTCAAAATCTTGGTGCAAGAAATTTTCATTTTGGTTGGTTTTCAACCTTGTCAAGTTTGGTGGTGAGACTTGGCTAGGTCGGTGCATGGTGGCAAGATTTGGGAAATTTTCAAAGTGTTGGTTTTTGAGCTTTGATGGTTGGAATGGGCTCTTTATGTCACCAAATGACTACACTCAAAATCTTGGTGCAAGAAATTTTTCATTTTGGTTGGTTTTCAACCTTGTCAAGTTTGGTGGTGAGACTTGGCTAGGTCGGTGCATGGTGGCAAGATTTGGGAAATTTTCAAAGTGTTGGTTTTTGAGCTTTGATGGTTGGAATGGGCTCTTTATATCACCAAATGACTACACTCAAAATCTTGGTGCAAGAAATTTTCATTTTGGTTGGTTTTCAACCTTGTCAAGTTTGGTGGTGAGACTTGGCTAGGTCGGTGCATGGTGGCAAGATTTGGGAAATTTTCAAAGTGTTGGTTTTTGAGCTTTGATGGTTGGAATGGGCTCTTTATGTCACCAAATGACTACACTCAAAATCTTGGTGCAAGAAATTTTCATTTTGGTTGGTTTTCAACCTTGTCAAGTTTGGTGGTGAGACTTGGCTAGGTCGGTGCATGGTGGCAAGATTTGGGAAATTTTCAAAGTGTTGGTTTTTGAGCTTTGATGGTTGGAATGGGCTCTTTATATCACCAAATGACTACACTCAAAATCTTGGTGCAAGAAATTTTCATTTTGGTTGGTTTTCAACCTTGTCAAGTTTGGTGGTGAGACTTGGCTAGGTCGGTGCATGGTGGCAAGATTTGGGAAATTTTCAAAGTGTTGGTTTTTGAGCTTTGATGGTTGGAATGGGCTCTTTATATCACCAAATGACTACACTCAAAATCTTGGTGCAAGAAATTTTCATTTTGGTTGGTTTTCAACCTTGTCAAGTTTGGTGGTGAGACTTGGCTAGGTCGGTGCATGGTGGCAAGATTTGGGAAATTTTCAAAGTGTTGGTTTTTGAGCTTTGATGGTTGGAATGGGCTCTTTATGTCACCAAATGACTACACTCAAAATCTTGGTGCAAGAAATTTTTCATTTTGGTTGGTTTTCAACCTTGTCAAGTTTGGTGGTGAGACTTGGCTAGGTCGGTGCATGGTGGCAAGATTTGGGAAATTTTCAAAGTGTTGGTTTTTGAGCTTTGATGGTTGGAATGGGCTCTTTATATCACCAAATGACTACACTCAAAATCTTGGTGCAAGAAATTTTCATTTTGGTTGGTTTTCAACCTTGTCAAGTTTGGTGGTGAGACTTGGCTAGGTCGGTGCATGGTGGCAAGATTTGGGAAATTTTCAAAGTGTTGGTTTTTGAGCTTTGATGGTTGGAATGGGCTCTTTATATCACCAAATGACTACACTCAAAATCTTGGTGCAAGAAATTTTCATTTTGGTTGGTTTTCAACCTTGTCAAGTTTGGTGGTGAGACTTGGCTAGGTCGGTGCATGGTGGCAAGATTTGGGAAATTTTCAAAGTGTTGGTTTTTGAGCTTTGATGGTTGGAATGGGCTCTTTATGTCACCAAATGACTACACTCAAAATCTTGGTGCAAGAAATTTTTCATTTTGGTTGGTTTTCAACCTTGTCAAGTTTGGTGGTGAGACTTGGCTAGGTCGGTGCATGGTGGCAAGATTTGGGAAATTTTCAAAGTGTTGGTTTTTGAGCTTTGATGGTTGGAATGGGCTCTTTATGTCACCAAATGACTACACTCAAAATCTTGGTGCAAGAAATTTTCATTTTGGTTGGTTTTCAACCTTGTCAAGTTTGGTGGTGAGACTTGGCTAGGTCGGTGCATGGTGGCAAGATTTGGGAAATTTTCAAAGTGTTGGTTTTTGAGCTTTGATGGTTGGAATGGGCTCTTTATGTCACCAAATGACTACACTCAAAATCTTGGTGCAAGAAATTTTTCATTTTGGTTGGTTTTCAACCTTGTCAAGTTTGGTGGTGAGACTTGGCTAGGTCGGTGCATGGTGGCAAGATTTGGGAAATTTTCAAAGTGTTGGTTTTTGAGCTTTGATGGTTGGAATGGGCTCTTTATGTCACCAAATGACTACACTCAAAATCTTGGTGCAAGAAATTTTCATTTTGGTTGGTTTTCAACCTTGTCAAGTTTGGTGGTGAGACTTGGCTAGGTCGGTGCATGGTGGCAAGATTTGGGAAATTTTCAAAGTGTTGGTTTTTGAGCTTTGATGGTTGGAATGGGCTCTTTATGTCACCAAATGACTACACTCAAAATCTTGGTGCAAGAAATTTTCATTTTGGTTGGTTTTCAACCTTGTCAAGTTTGGTGGTGAGACTTGGCTAGGTCGGTGCATGGTGGCAAGATTTGGGAAATTTTCAAAGTGTTGGTTTTTGAGCTTTGATGGTTGGAATGGGCTCTTTATGTCACCAAATGACTACACTCAAAATCTTGGTGCAAGAAATTTTTCATTTTGGTTGGTTTTCAACCTTGTCAAGTTTGGTGGTGAGACTTGGCTAGGTCGGTGCATGGTGGCAAGATTTGGGAAATTTTCAAAGTGTTGGTTTTTGAGCTTTGATGGTTGGAATGGGCTCTTTATGTCACCAAATGACTACACTCAAAATCTTGGTGCAAGAAATTTTTCATTTTGGTTGGTTTTCAACCTTGTCAAGTTTGGTGGTGAGACTTGGCTAGGTCGGTGCATGGTGGCAAGATTTGGGAAATTTTCAAAGTGTTGGTTTTTGAGCTTTGATGGTTGGAATGGGCTCTTTATATCACCAAATGACTACACTCAAAATCTTGGTGCAAGAAATTTTTCATTTTGGTTGGTTTTCAACCTTGTCAAGTTTGGTGGTGAGACTTGGCTAGGTCGGTGCATGGTGGCAAGATTTGGGAAATTTTCAAAGTGTTGGTTTTTGAGCTTTGATGGTTGGAATGGGCTCTTTATATCACCAAATGACTACACTCAAAATCTTGGTGCAAGAAATTTTTCATTTTGGTTGGTTTTCAACCTTGTCAAGTTTGGTGGTGAGACTTGGCTAGGTCGGTGCATGGTGGCAAGATTTGGGAAATTTTCAAAGTGTTGGTTTTTGAGCTTTGATGGTTGGAATGGGCTCTTTATGTCACCAAATGACTACACTCAAAATCTTGGTGCAAGAAATTTTTCATTTTGGTTGGTTTTCAACCTTGTCAAGTTTGGTGGTGAGACTTGGCTAGGTCGGTGCATGGTGGCAAGATTTGGGAAATTTTCAAAGTGTTGGTTTTTGAGCTTTGATGGTTGGAATGGGCTCTTTATAGTCACCAAATGACTACACTCAAAATCTTGGTGCAAGAAATTTTCATTTTGGTTGGTTTTCAACCTTGTCAAGTTTGGTGGTGAGACTTGGCTAGGTCGGTGCATGGTGGCAAGATTTGGGAAATTTTCAAAGTGTTGGTTTTTGAGCTTTGATGGTTGGAATGGGCTCTTTATGTCACCAAATGACTACACTCAAAATCTTGGTGCAAGAAATTTTTCATTTTGGTTGGTTTTCAACCTTGTCAAGTTTGGTGGTGAGACTTGGCTAGGTCGGTGCATGGTGGCAAGATTTGGGAAATTTTCAAAGTGTTGGTTTTTGAGCTTTGATGGTTGGAATGGGCTCTTTATATCACCAAATGACTACACTCAAAATCTTGGTGCAAGAAATTTTTCATTTTGGTTGGTTTTCAACCTTGTCAAGTTTGGTGGTGAGACTTGGCTAGGTCGGTGCATGGTGGCAAGATTTGGGAAATTTTCAAAGTGTTGGTTTTTGAGCTTTGATGGTTGGAATGGGCTCTTTATGTCACCAAATGACTACACTCAAAATCTTGGTGCAAGAAATTTTTCATTTTGGTTGGTTTTCAACCTTGTCAAGTTTGGTGGTGAGACTTGGCTAGGTCGGTGCATGGTGGCAAGATTTGGGAAATTTTCAAAGTGTTGGTTTTTGAGCTTTGATGGTTGGAATGGGCTCTTTATATCACCAAATGACTACACTCAAAATCTTGGTGCAAGAAATTTTTCATTTTGGTTGGTTTTCAACCTTGTCAAGTTTGGTGGTGAGACTTGGCTAGGTCGGTGCATGGTGGCAAGATTTGGGAAATTTTCAAAGTGTTGGTTTTTGAGCTTTGATGGTTGGAATGGGCTCTTTATGTCACCAAATGACTACACTCAAAATCTTGGTGCAAGAAATTTTTCATTTTGGTTGGTTTTCAACCTTGTCAAGTTTGGTGGTGAGACTTGGCTAGGTCGGTGCATGGTGGCAAGATTTGGGAAATTTTCAAAGTGTTGGTTTTTGAGCTTTGATGGTTGGAATGGGCTCTTTATATCACCAAATGACTACACTCAAAATCTTGGTGCAAGAAATTTTTCATTTTGGTTGGTTTTCAACCTTGTCAAGTTTGGTGGTGAGACTTGGCTAGGTCGGTGCATGGTGGCAAGATTTGGGAAATTTTCAAAGTGTTGGTTTTTGAGCTTTGATGGTTGGAATGGGCTCTTTATAGTCACCAAATGACTACACTCAAAATCTTGGTGCAAGAAATTTTCATTTTGGTTGGTTTTCAACCTTGTCAAGTTTGGTGGTGAGACTTGGCTAGGTCGGTGCATGGTGGCAAGATTTGGGAAATTTTCAAAGTGTTGGTTTTTGAGCTTTGATGGTTGGAATGGGCTCTTTATGTCACCAAATGACTACACTCAAAATCTTGGTGCAAGAAATTTTTCATTTTGGTTGGTTTTCAACCTTGTCAAGTTTGGTGGTGAGACTTGGCTAGGTCGGTGCATGGTGGCAAGATTTGGGAAATTTTCAAAGTGTTGGTTTTTGAGCTTTGATGGTTGGAATGGGCTCTTTATGTCACCAAATGACTACACTCAAAATCTTGGTGCAAGAAATTTTTCATTTTGGTTGGTTTTCAACCTTGTCAAGTTTGGTGGTGAGACTTGGCTAGGTCGGTGCATGGTGGCAAGATTTGGGAAATTTTCAAAGTGTTGGTTTTTGAGCTTTGATGGTTGGAATGGGCTCTTTATGTCACCAAATGACTACACTCAAAATCTTGGTGCAAGAAATTTTTCATTTTGGTTGGTTTTCAACCTTGTCAAGTTTGGTGGTGAGACTTGGCTAGGTCGGTGCATGGTGGCAAGATTTGGGAAATTTTCAAAGTGTTGGTTTTTGAGCTTTGATGGTTGGAATGGGCTCTTTATGTCACCAAATGACTACACTCAAAATCTTGGTGCAAGAAATTTTTCATTTTGGTTGGTTTTCAACCTTGTCAAGTTTGGTGGTGAGACTTGGCTAGGTCGGTGCATGGTGGCAAGATTTGGGAAATTTTCAAAGTGTTGGTTTTTGAGCTTTGATGGTTGGAATGGGCTCTTTATAGTCACCAAATGACTACACTCAAAATCTTGGTGCAAGAAATTTTTCATTTTGGTTGGTTTTCAACCTTGTCAAGTTTGGTGGTGAGACTTGGCTAGGTCGGTGCATGGTGGCAAGATTTGGGAAATTTTCAAAGTGTTGGTTTTTGAGCTTTGATGGTTGGAATGGGCTCTTTATGTCACCAAATGACTACACTCAAAATCTTGGTGCAAGAAATTTTTCATTTTGGTTGGTTTTCAACCTTGTCAAGTTTGGTGGTGAGACTTGGCTAGGTCGGTGCATGGTGGCAAGATTTGGGAAATTTTCAAAGTGTTGGTTTTTGAGCTTTGATGGTTGGAATGGGCTCTTTATGTCACCAAATGACTACACTCAAAATCTTGGTGCAAGAAATTTTTCATTTTGGTTGGTTTTCAACCTTGTCAAGTTTGGTGGTGAGACTTGGCTAGGTCGGTGCATGGTGGCAAGATTTGGGAAATTTTCAAAGTGTTGGTTTTTGAGCTTTGATGGTTGGAATGGGCTCTTTATGTCACCAAATGACTACACTCAAAATCTTGGTGCAAGAAATTTTTCATTTTGGTTGGTTTTCAACCTTGTCAAGTTTGGTGGTGAGACTTGGCTAGGTCGGTGCATGGTGGCAAGATTTGGGAAATTTTCAAAGTGTTGGTTTTTGAGCTTTGATGGTTGGAATGGGCTCTTTATATCACCAAATGACTACACTCAAAATCTTGGTGCAAGAAATTTTTCATTTTGGTTGGTTTTCAACCTTGTCAAGTTTGGTGGTGAGACTTGGCTAGGTCGGTGCATGGTGGCAAGATTTGGGAAATTTTCAAAGTGTTGGTTTTTGAGCTTTGATGGTTGGAATGGGCTCTTTATGTCACCAAATGACTACACTCAAAATCTTGGTGCAAGAAATTTTTCATTTTGGTTGGTTTTCAACCTTGTCAAGTTTGGTGGTGAGACTTGGCTAGGTCGGTGCATGGTGGCAAGATTTGGGAAATTTTCAAAGTGTTGGTTTTTGAGCTTTGATGGTTGGAATGGGCTCTTTATATCACCAAATGACTACACTCAAAATCTTGGTGCAAGAAATTTTTCATTTTGGTTGGTTTTCAACCTTGTCAAGTTTGGTGGTGAGACTTGGCTAGGTCGGTGCATGGTGGCAAGATTTGGGAAATTTTCAAAGTGTTGGTTTTTGAGCTTTGATGGTTGGAATGGGCTCTTTATATCACCAAATGACTACACTCAAAATCTTGGTGCAAGAAATTTTTCATTTTGGTTGGTTTTCAACCTTGTCAAGTTTGGTGGTGAGACTTGGCTAGGTCGGTGCATGGTGGCAAGATTTGGGAAATTTTCAAAGTGTTGGTTTTTGAGCTTTGATGGTTGGAATGGGCTCTTTATGTCACCAAATGACTACACTCAAAATCTTGGTGCAAGAAATTTTTCATTTTGGTTGGTTTTCAACCTTGTCAAGTTTGGTGGTGAGACTTGGCTAGGTCGGTGCATGGTGGCAAGATTTGGGAAATTTTCAAAGTGTTGGTTTTTGAGCTTTGATGGTTGGAATGGGCTCTTTATGTCACCAAATGACTACACTCAAAATCTTGGTGCAAGAAATTTTTCATTTTGGTTGGTTTTCAACCTTGTCAAGTTTGGTGGTGAGACTTGGCTAGGTCGGTGCATGGTGGCAAGATTTGGGAAATTTTCAAAGTGTTGGTTTTTGAGCTTTGATGGTTGGAATGGGCTCTTTATAGTCACCAAATGACTACACTCAAAATCTTGGTGCAAGAAATTTTTCATTTTGGTTGGTTTTCAACCTTGTCAAGTTTGGTGGTGAGACTTGGCTAGGTCGGTGCATGGTGGCAAGATTTGGGAAATTTTCAAAGTGTTGGTTTTTGAGCTTTGATGGTTGGAATGGGCTCTTTATATCACCAAATGACTACACTCAAAATCTTGGTGCAAGAAATTTTCATTTTGGTTGGTTTTCAACCTTGTCAAGTTTGGTGGTGAGACTTGGCTAGGTCGGTGCATGGTGGCAAGATTTGGGAAATTTTCAAAGTGTTGGTTTTTGAGCTTTGATGGTTGGAATGGGCTCTTTATGTCACCAAATGACTACACTCAAAATCTTGGTGCAAGAAATTTTTCATTTTGGTTGGTTTTCAACCTTGTCAAGTTTGGTGGTGAGACTTGGCTAGGTCGGTGCATGGTGGCAAGATTTGGGAAATTTTCAAAGTGTTGGTTTTTGAGCTTTGATGGTTGGAATGGGCTCTTTATGTCACCAAATGACTACACTCAAAATCTTGGTGCAAGAAATTTTTCATTTTGGTTGGTTTTCAACCTTGTCAAGTTTGGTGGTGAGACTTGGCTAGGTCGGTGCATGGTGGCAAGATTTGGGAAATTTTCAAAGTGTTGGTTTTTGAGCTTTGATGGTTGGAATGGGCTCTTTATATCACCAAATGACTACACTCAAAATCTTGGTGCAAGAAATTTTTCATTTTGGTTGGTTTTCAACCTTGTCAAGTTTGGTGGTGAGACTTGGCTAGGTCGGTGCATGGTGGCAAGATTTGGGAAATTTTCAAAGTGTTGGTTTTTGAGCTTTGATGGTTGGAATGGGCTCTTTATGTCACCAAATGACTACACTCAAAATCTTGGTGCAAGAAATTTTTCATTTTGGTTGGTTTTCAACCTTGTCAAGTTTGGTGGTGAGACTTGGCTAGGTCGGTGCATGGTGGCAAGATTTGGGAAATTTTCAAAGTGTTGGTTTTTGAGCTTTGATGGTTGGAATGGGCTCTTTATGTCACCAAATGACTACACTCAAAATCTTGGTGCAAGAAATTTTTCATTTTGGTTGGTTTTCAACCTTGTCAAGTTTGGTGGTGAGACTTGGCTAGGTCGGTGCATGGTGGCAAGATTTGGGAAATTTTCAAAGTGTTGGTTTTTGAGCTTTGATGGTTGGAATGGGCTCTTTATATCACCAAATGACTACACTCAAAATCTTGGTGCAAGAAATTTTTCATTTTGGTTGGTTTTCAACCTTGTCAAGTTTGGTGGTGAGACTTGGCTAGGTCGGTGCATGGTGGCAAGATTTGGGAAATTTTCAAAGTGTTGGTTTTTGAGCTTTGATGGTTGGAATGGGCTCTTTATGTCACCAAATGACTACACTCAAAATCTTGGTGCAAGAAATTTTTCATTTTGGTTGGTTTTCAACCTTGTCAAGTTTGGTGGTGAGACTTGGCTAGGTCGGTGCATGGTGGCAAGATTTGGGAAATTTTCAAAGTGTTGGTTTTTGAGCTTTGATGGTTGGAATGGGCTCTTTATATCACCAAATGACTACACTCAAAATCTTGGTGCAAGAAATTTTTCATTTTGGTTGGTTTTCAACCTTGTCAAGTTTGGTGGTGAGACTTGGCTAGGTCGGTGCATGGTGGCAAGATTTGGGAAATTTTCAAAGTGTTGGTTTTTGAGCTTTGATGGTTGGAATGGGCTCTTTATATCACCAAATGACTACACTCAAAATCTTGGTGCAAGAAATTTTTCATTTTGGTTGGTTTTCAACCTTGTCAAGTTTGGTGGTGAGACTTGGCTAGGTCGGTGCATGGTGGCAAGATTTGGGAAATTTTCAAAGTGTTGGTTTTTGAGCTTTGATGGTTGGAATGGGCTCTTTATGTCACCAAATGACTACACTCAAAATCTTGGTGCAAGAAATTTTTCATTTTGGTTGGTTTTCAACCTTGTCAAGTTTGGTGGTGAGACTTGGCTAGGTCGGTGCATGGTGGCAAGATTTGGGAAATTTTCAAAGTGTTGGTTTTTGAGCTTTGATGGTTGGAATGGGCTCTTTATGTCACCAAATGACTACACTCAAAATCTTGGTGCAAGAAATTTTTCATTTTGGTTGGTTTTCAACCTTGTCAAGTTTGGTGGTGAGACTTGGCTAGGTCGGTGCATGGTGGCAAGATTTGGGAAATTTTCAAAGTGTTGGTTTTTGAGCTTTGATGGTTGGAATGGGCTCTTTATATCACCAAATGACTACACTCAAAATCTTGGTGCAAGAAATTTTTCATTTTGGTTGGTTTTCAACCTTGTCAAGTTTGGTGGTGAGACTTGGCTAGGTCGGTGCATGGTGGCAAGATTTGGGAAATTTTCAAAGTGTTGGTTTTTGAGCTTTGATGGTTGGAATGGGCTCTTTATGTCACCAAATGACTACACTCAAAATCTTGGTGCAAGAAATTTTTCATTTTGGTTGGTTTTCAACCTTGTCAAGTTTGGTGGTGAGACTTGGCTAGGTCGGTGCATGGTGGCAAGATTTGGGAAATTTTCAAAGTGTTGGTTTTTGAGCTTTGATGGTTGGAATGGGCTCTTTATGTCACCAAATGACTACACTCAAAATCTTGGTGCAAGAAATTTTTCATTTTGGTTGGTTTTCAACCTTGTCAAGTTTGGTGGTGAGACTTGGCTAGGTCGGTGCATGGTGGCAAGATTTGGGAAATTTTCAAAGTGTTGGTTTTTGAGCTTTGATGGTTGGAATGGGCTCTTTATATCACCAAATGACTACACTCAAAATCTTGGTGCAAGAAATTTTTCATTTTGGTTGGTTTTCAACCTTGTCAAGTTTGGTGGTGAGACTTGGCTAGGTCGGTGCATGGTGGCAAGATTTGGGAAATTTTCAAAGTGTTGGTTTTTGAGCTTTGATGGTTGGAATGGGCTCTTTATATCACCAAATGACTACACTCAAAATCTTGGTGCAAGAAATTTTTCATTTTGGTTGGTTTTCAACCTTGTCAAGTTTGGTGGTGAGACTTGGCTAGGTCGGTGCATGGTGGCAAGATTTGGGAAATTTTCAAAGTGTTGGTTTTTGAGCTTTGATGGTTGGAATGGGCTCTTTATGTCACCAAATGACTACACTCAAAATCTTGGTGCAAGAAATTTTTCATTTTGGTTGGTTTTCAACCTTGTCAAGTTTGGTGGTGAGACTTGGCTAGGTCGGTGCATGGTGGCAAGATTTGGGAAATTTTCAAAGTGTTGGTTTTTGAGCTTTGATGGTTGGAATGGGCTCTTTATGTCACCAAATGACTACACTCAAAATCTTGGTGCAAGAAATTTTTCATTTTGGTTGGTTTTCAACCTTGTCAAGTTTGGTGGTGAGACTTGGCTAGGTCGGTGCATGGTGGCAAGATTTGGGAAATTTTCAAAGTGTTGGTTTTTGAGCTTTGATGGTTGGAATGGGCTCTTTATATCACCAAATGACTACACTCAAAATCTTGGTGCAAGAAATTTTTCATTTTGGTTGGTTTTCAACCTTGTCAAGTTTGGTGGTGAGACTTGGCTAGGTCGGTGCATGGTGGCAAGATTTGGGAAATTTTCAAAGTGTTGGTTTTTGAGCTTTGATGGTTGGAATGGGCTCTTTATGTCACCAAATGACTACACTCAAAATCTTGGTGCAAGAAATTTTTCATTTTGGTTGGTTTTCAACCTTGTCAAGTTTGGTGGTGAGACTTGGCTAGGTCGGTGCATGGTGGCAAGATTTGGGAAATTTTCAAAGTGTTGGTTTTTGAGCTTTGATGGTTGGAATGGGCTCTTTATATCACCAAATGACTACACTCAAAATCTTGGTGCAAGAAATTTTTCATTTTGGTTGGTTTTCAACCTTGTCAAGTTTGGTGGTGAGACTTGGCTAGGTCGGTGCATGGTGGCAAGATTTGGGAAATTTTCAAAGTGTTGGTTTTTGAGCTTTGATGGTTGGAATGGGCTCTTTATATCACCAAATGACTACACTCAAAATCTTGGTGCAAGAAATTTTTCATTTTGGTTGGTTTTCAACCTTGTCAAGTTTGGTGGTGAGACTTGGCTAGGTCGGTGCATGGTGGCAAGATTTGGGAAATTTTCAAAGTGTTGGTTTTTGAGCTTTGATGGTTGGAATGGGCTCTTTATGTCACCAAATGACTACACTCAAAATCTTGGTGCAAGAAATTTTTCATTTTGGTTGGTTTTCAACCTTGTCAAGTTTGGTGGTGAGACTTGGCTAGGTCGGTGCATGGTGGCAAGATTTGGGAAATTTTCAAAGTGTTGGTTTTTGAGCTTTGATGGTTGGAATGGGCTCTTTATGTCACCAAATGACTACACTCAAAATCTTGGTGCAAGAAATTTTTCATTTTGGTTGGTTTTCAACCTTGTCAAGTTTGGTGGTGAGACTTGGCTAGGTCGGTGCATGGTGGCAAGATTTGGGAAATTTTCAAAGTGTTGGTTTTTGAGCTTTGATGGTTGGAATGGGCTCTTTATGTCACCAAATGACTACACTCAAAATCTTGGTGCAAGAAATTTTTCATTTTGGTTGGTTTTCAACCTTGTCAAGTTTGGTGGTGAGACTTGGCTAGGTCGGTGCATGGTGGCAAGATTTGGGAAATTTTCAAAGTGTTGGTTTTTGAGCTTTGATGGTTGGAATGGGCTCTTTATATCACCAAATGACTACACTCAAAATCTTGGTGCAAGAAATTTTCATTTTGGTTGGTTTTCAACCTTGTCAAGTTTGGTGGTGAGACTTGGCTAGGTCGGTGCATGGTGGCAAGATTTGGGAAATTTTCAAAGTGTTGGTTTTTGAGCTTTGATGGTTGGAATGGGCTCTTTATGTCACCAAATGACTACACTCAAAATCTTGGTGCAAGAAATTTTTCATTTTGGTTGGTTTTCAACCTTGTCAAGTTTGGTGGTGAGACTTGGCTAGGTCGGTGCATGGTGGCAAGATTTGGGAAATTTTCAAAGTGTTGGTTTTTGAGCTTTGATGGTTGGAATGGGCTCTTTATAGTCACCAAATGACTACACTCAAAATCTTGGTGCAAGAAATTTTTCATTTTGGTTGGTTTTCAACCTTGTCAAGTTTGGTGGTGAGACTTGGCTAGGTCGGTGCATGGTGGCAAGATTTGGGAAATTTTCAAAGTGTTGGTTTTTGAGCTTTGATGGTTGGAATGGGCTCTTTATATCACCAAATGACTACACTCAAAATCTTGGTGCAAGAAATTTTTCATTTTGGTTGGTTTTCAACCTTGTCAAGTTTGGTGGTGAGACTTGGCTAGGTCGGTGCATGGTGGCAAGATTTGGGAAATTTTCAAAGTGTTGGTTTTTGAGCTTTGATGGTTGGAATGGGCTCTTTATGTCACCAAATGACTACACTCAAAATCTTGGTGCAAGAAATTTTTCATTTTGGTTGGTTTTCAACCTTGTCAAGTTTGGTGGTGAGACTTGGCTAGGTCGGTGCATGGTGGCAAGATTTGGGAAATTTTCAAAGTGTTGGTTTTTGAGCTTTGATGGTTGGAATGGGCTCTTTATGTCACCAAATGACTACACTCAAAATCTTGGTGCAAGAAATTTTTCATTTTGGTTGGTTTTCAACCTTGTCAAGTTTGGTGGTGAGACTTGGCTAGGTCGGTGCATGGTGGCAAGATTTGGGAAATTTTCAAAGTGTTGGTTTTTGAGCTTTGATGGTTGGAATGGGCTCTTTATGTCACCAAATGACTACACTCAAAATCTTGGTGCAAGAAATTTTTCATTTTGGTTGGTTTTCAACCTTGTCAAGTTTGGTGGTGAGACTTGGCTAGGTCGGTGCATGGTGGCAAGATTTGGGAAATTTTCAAAGTGTTGGTTTTTGAGCTTTGATGGTTGGAATGGGCTCTTTATGTCACCAAATGACTACACTCAAAATCTTGGTGCAAGAAATTTTTCATTTTGGTTGGTTTTCAACCTTGTCAAGTTTGGTGGTGAGACTTGGCTAGGTCGGTGCATGGTGGCAAGATTTGGGAAATTTTCAAAGTGTTGGTTTTTGAGCTTTGATGGTTGGAATGGGCTCTTTATGTCACCAAATGACTACACTCAAAATCTTGGTGCAAGAAATTTTTCATTTTGGTTGGTTTTCAACCTTGTCAAGTTTGGTGGTGAGACTTGGCTAGGTCGGTGCATGGTGGCAAGATTTGGGAAATTTTCAAAGTGTTGGTTTTTGAGCTTTGATGGTTGGAATGGGCTCTTTATATCACCAAATGACTACACTCAAAATCTTGGTGCAAGAAATTTTTCATTTTGGTTGGTTTTCAACCTTGTCAAGTTTGGTGGTGAGACTTGGCTAGGTCGGTGCATGGTGGCAAGATTTGGGAAATTTTCAAAGTGTTGGTTTTTGAGCTTTGATGGTTGGAATGGGCTCTTTATGTCACCAAATGACTACACTCAAAATCTTGGTGCAAGAAATTTTTCATTTTGGTTGGTTTTCAACCTTGTCAAGTTTGGTGGTGAGACTTGGCTAGGTCGGTGCATGGTGGCAAGATTTGGGAAATTTTCAAAGTGTTGGTTTTTGAGCTTTGATGGTTGGAATGGGCTCTTTATATCACCAAATGACTACACTCAAAATCTTGGTGCAAGAAATTTTTCATTTTGGTTGGTTTTCAACCTTGTCAAGTTTGGTGGTGAGACTTGGCTAGGTCGGTGCATGGTGGCAAGATTTGGGAAATTTTCAAAGTGTTGGTTTTTGAGCTTTGATGGTTGGAATGGGCTCTTTATATCACCAAATGACTACACTCAAAATCTTGGTGCAAGAAATTTTTCATTTTGGTTGGTTTTCAACCTTGTCAAGTTTGGTGGTGAGACTTGGCTAGGTCGGTGCATGGTGGCAAGATTTGGGAAATTTTCAAAGTGTTGGTTTTTGAGCTTTGATGGTTGGAATGGGCTCTTTATGTCACCAAATGACTACACTCAAAATCTTGGTGCAAGAAATTTTTCATTTTGGTTGGTTTTCAACCTTGTCAAGTTTGGTGGTGAGACTTGGCTAGGTCGGTGCATGGTGGCAAGATTTGGGAAATTTTCAAAGTGTTGGTTTTTGAGCTTTGATGGTTGGAATGGGCTCTTTATGTCACCAAATGACTACACTCAAAATCTTGGTGCAAGAAATTTTTCATTTTGGTTGGTTTTCAACCTTGTCAAGTTTGGTGGTGAGACTTGGCTAGGTCGGTGCATGGTGGCAAGATTTGGGAAATTTTCAAAGTGTTGGTTTTTGAGCTTTGATGGTTGGAATGGGCTCTTTATGTCACCAAATGACTACACTCAAAATCTTGGTGCAAGAAATTTTTCATTTTGGTTGGTTTTCAACCTTGTCAAGTTTGGTGGTGAGACTTGGCTAGGTCGGTGCATGGTGGCAAGATTTGGGAAATTTTCAAAGTGTTGGTTTTTGAGCTTTGATGGTTGGAATGGGCTCTTTATGTCACCAAATGACTACACTCAAAATCTTGGTGCAAGAAATTTTTCATTTTGGTTGGTTTTCAACCTTGTCAAGTTTGGTGGTGAGACTTGGCTAGGTCGGTGCATGGTGGCAAGATTTGGGAAATTTTCAAAGTGTTGGTTTTTGAGCTTTGATGGTTGGAATGGGCTCTTTATGTCACCAAATGACTACACTCAAAATCTTGGTGCAAGAAATTTTTCATTTTGGTTGGTTTTCAACCTTGTCAAGTTTGGTGGTGAGACTTGGCTAGGTCGGTGCATGGTGGCAAGATTTGGGAAATTTTCAAAGTGTTGGTTTTTGAGCTTTGATGGTTGGAATGGGCTCTTTATGTCACCAAATGACTACACTCAAAATCTTGGTGCAAGAAATTTTTCATTTTGGTTGGTTTTCAACCTTGTCAAGTTTGGTGGTGAGACTTGGCTAGGTCGGTGCATGGTGGCAAGATTTGGGAAATTTTCAAAGTGTTGGTTTTTGAGCTTTGATGGTTGGAATGGGCTCTTTATATCACCAAATGACTACACTCAAAATCTTGGTGCAAGAAATTTTTCATTTTGGTTGGTTTTCAACCTTGTCAAGTTTGGTGGTGAGACTTGGCTAGGTCGGTGCATGGTGGCAAGATTTGGGAAATTTTCAAAGTGTTGGTTTTTGAGCTTTGATGGTTGGAATGGGCTCTTTATGTCACCAAATGACTACACTCAAAATCTTGGTGCAAGAAATTTTTCATTTTGGTTGGTTTTCAACCTTGTCAAGTTTGGTGGTGAGACTTGGCTAGGTCGGTGCATGGTGGCAAGATTTGGGAAATTTTCAAAGTGTTGGTTTTTGAGCTTTGATGGTTGGAATGGGCTCTTTATGTCACCAAATGACTACACTCAAAATCTTGGTGCAAGAAATTTTTCATTTTGGTTGGTTTTCAACCTTGTCAAGTTTGGTGGTGAGACTTGGCTAGGTCGGTGCATGGTGGCAAGATTTGGGAAATTTTCAAAGTGTTGGTTTTTGAGCTTTGATGGTTGGAATGGGCTCTTTATATCACCAAATGACTACACTCAAAATCTTGGTGCAAGAAATTTTTCATTTTGGTTGGTTTTCAACCTTGTCAAGTTTGGTGGTGAGACTTGGCTAGGTCGGTGCATGGTGGCAAGATTTGGGAAATTTTCAAAGTGTTGGTTTTTGAGCTTTGATGGTTGGAATGGGCTCTTTATGTCACCAAATGACTACACTCAAAATCTTGGTGCAAGAAATTTTTCATTTTGGTTGGTTTTCAACCTTGTCAAGTTTGGTGGTGAGACTTGGCTAGGTCGGTGCATGGTGGCAAGATTTGGGAAATTTTCAAAGTGTTGGTTTTTGAGCTTTGATGGTTGGAATGGGCTCTTTATATCACCAAATGACTACACTCAAAATCTTGGTGCAAGAAATTTTTCATTTTGGTTGGTTTTCAACCTTGTCAAGTTTGGTGGTGAGACTTGGCTAGGTCGGTGCATGGTGGCAAGATTTGGGAAATTTTCAAAGTGTTGGTTTTTGAGCTTTGATGGTTGGAATGGGCTCTTTATATCACCAAATGACTACACTCAAAATCTTGGTGCAAGAAATTTTTCATTTTGGTTGGTTTTCAACCTTGTCAAGTTTGGTGGTGAGACTTGGCTAGGTCGGTGCATGGTGGCAAGATTTGGGAAATTTTCAAAGTGTTGGTTTTTGAGCTTTGATGGTTGGAATGGGCTCTTTATGTCACCAAATGACTACACTCAAAATCTTGGTGCAAGAAATTTTTCATTTTGGTTGGTTTTCAACCTTGTCAAGTTTGGTGGTGAGACTTGGCTAGGTCGGTGCATGGTGGCAAGATTTGGGAAATTTTCAAAGTGTTGGTTTTTGAGCTTTGATGGTTGGAATGGGCTCTTTATAGTCACCAAATGACTACACTCAAAATCTTGGTGCAAGAAATTTTTCATTTTGGTTGGTTTTCAACCTTGTCAAGTTTGGTGGTGAGACTTGGCTAGGTCGGTGCATGGTGGCAAGATTTGGGAAATTTTCAAAGTGTTGGTTTTTGAGCTTTGATGGTTGGAATGGGCTCTTTATATCACCAAATGACTACACTCAAAATCTTGGTGCAAGAAATTTTTCATTTTGGTTGGTTTTCAACCTTGTCAAGTTTGGTGGTGAGACTTGGCTAGGTCGGTGCATGGTGGCAAGATTTGGGAAATTTTCAAAGTGTTGGTTTTTGAGCTTTGATGGTTGGAATGGGCTCTTTATGTCACCAAATGACTACACTCAAAATCTTGGTGCAAGAAATTTTTCATTTTGGTTGGTTTTCAACCTTGTCAAGTTTGGTGGTGAGACTTGGCTAGGTCGGTGCATGGTGGCAAGATTTGGGAAATTTTCAAAGTGTTGGTTTTTGAGCTTTGATGGTTGGAATGGGCTCTTTATAGTCACCAAATGACTACACTCAAAATCTTGGTGCAAGAAATTTTTCATTTTGGTTGGTTTTCAACCTTGTCAAGTTTGGTGGTGAGACTTGGCTAGGTCGGTGCATGGTGGCAAGATTTGGGAAATTTTCAAAGTGTTGGTTTTTGAGCTTTGATGGTTGGAATGGGCTCTTTATATCACCAAATGACTACACTCAAAATCTTGGTGCAAGAAATTTTTCATTTTGGTTGGTTTTCAACCTTGTCAAGTTTGGTGGTGAGACTTGGCTAGGTCGGTGCATGGTGGCAAGATTTGGGAAATTTTCAAAGTGTTGGTTTTTGAGCTTTGATGGTTGGAATGGGCTCTTTATGTCACCAAATGACTACACTCAAAATCTTGGTGCAAGAAATTTTTCATTTTGGTTGGTTTTCAACCTTGTCAAGTTTGGTGGTGAGACTTGGCTAGGTCGGTGCATGGTGGCAAGATTTGGGAAATTTTCAAAGTGTTGGTTTTTGAGCTTTGATGGTTGGAATGGGCTCTTTATGTCACCAAATGACTACACTCAAAATCTTGGTGCAAGAAATTTTTCATTTTGGTTGGTTTTCAACCTTGTCAAGTTTGGTGGTGAGACTTGGCTAGGTCGGTGCATGGTGGCAAGATTTGGGAAATTTTCAAAGTGTTGGTTTTTGAGCTTTGATGGTTGGAATGGGCTCTTTATATCACCAAATGACTACACTCAAAATCTTGGTGCAAGAAATTTTTCATTTTGGTTGGTTTTCAACCTTGTCAAGTTTGGTGGTGAGACTTGGCTAGGTCGGTGCATGGTGGCAAGATTTGGGAAATTTTCAAAGTGTTGGTTTTTGAGCTTTGATGGTTGGAATGGGCTCTTTATGTCACCAAATGACTACACTCAAAATCTTGGTGCAAGAAATTTTTCATTTTGGTTGGTTTTCAACCTTGTCAAGTTTGGTGGTGAGACTTGGCTAGGTCGGTGCATGGTGGCAAGATTTGGGAAATTTTCAAAGTGTTGGTTTTTGAGCTTTGATGGTTGGAATGGGCTCTTTATATCACCAAATGACTACACTCAAAATCTTGGTGCAAGAAATTTTTCATTTTGGTTGGTTTTCAACCTTGTCAAGTTTGGTGGTGAGACTTGGCTAGGTCGGTGCATGGTGGCAAGATTTGGGAAATTTTCAAAGTGTTGGTTTTTGAGCTTTGATGGTTGGAATGGGCTCTTTATATCACCAAATGACTACACTCAAAATCTTGGTGCAAGAAATTTTTCATTTTGGTTGGTTTTCAACCTTGTCAAGTTTGGTGGTGAGACTTGGCTAGGTCGGTGCATGGTGGCAAGATTTGGGAAATTTTCAAAGTGTTGGTTTTTGAGCTTTGATGGTTGGAATGGGCTCTTTATGTCACCAAATGACTACACTCAAAATCTTGGTGCAAGAAATTTTTCATTTTGGTTGGTTTTCAACCTTGTCAAGTTTGGTGGTGAGACTTGGCTAGGTCGGTGCATGGTGGCAAGATTTGGGAAATTTTCAAAGTGTTGGTTTTTGAGCTTTGATGGTTGGAATGGGCTCTTTATGTCACCAAATGACTACACTCAAAATCTTGGTGCAAGAAATTTTTCATTTTGGTTGGTTTTCAACCTTGTCAAGTTTGGTGGTGAGACTTGGCTAGGTCGGTGCATGGTGGCAAGATTTGGGAAATTTTCAAAGTGTTGGTTTTTGAGCTTTGATGGTTGGAATGGGCTCTTTATGTCACCAAATGACTACACTCAAAATCTTGGTGCAAGAAATTTTTCATTTTGGTTGGTTTTCAACCTTGTCAAGTTTGGTGGTGAGACTTGGCTAGGTCGGTGCATGGTGGCAAGATTTGGGAAATTTTCAAAGTGTTGGTTTTTGAGCTTTGATGGTTGGAATGGGCTCTTTATATCACCAAATGACTACACTCAAAATCTTGGTGCAAGAAATTTTTCATTTTGGTTGGTTTTCAACCTTGTCAAGTTTGGTGGTGAGACTTGGCTAGGTCGGTGCATGGTGGCAAGATTTGGGAAATTTTCAAAGTGTTGGTTTTTGAGCTTTGATGGTTGGAATGGGCTCTTTATGTCACCAAATGACTACACTCAAAATCTTGGTGCAAGAAATTTTTCATTTTGGTTGGTTTTCAACCTTGTCAAGTTTGGTGGTGAGACTTGGCTAGGTCGGTGCATGGTGGCAAGATTTGGGAAATTTTCAAAGTGTTGGTTTTTGAGCTTTGATGGTTGGAATGGGCTCTTTATATCACCAAATGACTACACTCAAAATCTTGGTGCAAGAAATTTTTCATTTTGGTTGGTTTTCAACCTTGTCAAGTTTGGTGGTGAGACTTGGCTAGGTCGGTGCATGGTGGCAAGATTTGGGAAATTTTCAAAGTGTTGGTTTTTGAGCTTTGATGGTTGGAATGGGCTCTTTATATCACCAAATGACTACACTCAAAATCTTGGTGCAAGAAATTTTTCATTTTGGTTGGTTTTCAACCTTGTCAAGTTTGGTGGTGAGACTTGGCTAGGTCGGTGCATGGTGGCAAGATTTGGGAAATTTTCAAAGTGTTGGTTTTTGAGCTTTGATGGTTGGAATGGGCTCTTTATGTCACCAAATGACTACACTCAAAATCTTGGTGCAAGAAATTTTTCATTTTGGTTGGTTTTCAACCTTGTCAAGTTTGGTGGTGAGACTTGGCTAGGTCGGTGCATGGTGGCAAGATTTGGGAAATTTTCAAAGTGTTGGTTTTTGAGCTTTGATGGTTGGAATGGGCTCTTTATGTCACCAAATGACTACACTCAAAATCTTGGTGCAAGAAATTTTTCATTTTGGTTGGTTTTCAACCTTGTCAAGTTTGGTGGTGAGACTTGGCTAGGTCGGTGCATGGTGGCAAGATTTGGGAAATTTTCAAAGTGTTGGTTTTTGAGCTTTGATGGTTGGAATGGGCTCTTTATATCACCAAATGACTACACTCAAAATCTTGGTGCAAGAAATTTTTCATTTTGGTTGGTTTTCAACCTTGTCAAGTTTGGTGGTGAGACTTGGCTAGGTCGGTGCATGGTGGCAAGATTTGGGAAATTTTCAAAGTGTTGGTTTTTGAGCTTTGATGGTTGGAATGGGCTCTTTATATCACCAAATGACTACACTCAAAATCTTGGTGCAAGAAATTTTTCATTTTGGTTGGTTTTCAACCTTGTCAAGTTTGGTGGTGAGACTTGGCTAGGTCGGTGCATGGTGGCAAGATTTGGGAAATTTTCAAAGTGTTGGTTTTTGAGCTTTGATGGTTGGAATGGGCTCTTTATAGTCACCAAATGACTACACTCAAAATCTTGGTGCAAGAAATTTTTCATTTTGGTTGGTTTTCAACCTTGTCAAGTTTGGTGGTGAGACTTGGCTAGGTCGGTGCATGGTGGCAAGATTTGGGAAATTTTCAAAGTGTTGGTTTTTGAGCTTTGATGGTTGGAATGGGCTCTTTATATCACCAAATGACTACACTCAAAATCTTGGTGCAAGAAATTTTTCATTTTGGTTGGTTTTCAACCTTGTCAAGTTTGGTGGTGAGACTTGGCTAGGTCGGTGCATGGTGGCAAGATTTGGGAAATTTTCAAAGTGTTGGTTTTTGAGCTTTGATGGTTGGAATGGGCTCTTTATGTCACCAAATGACTACACTCAAAATCTTGGTGCAAGAAATTTTTCATTTTGGTTGGTTTTCAACCTTGTCAAGTTTGGTGGTGAGACTTGGCTAGGTCGGTGCATGGTGGCAAGATTTGGGAAATTTTCAAAGTGTTGGTTTTTGAGCTTTGATGGTTGGAATGGGCTCTTTATAGTCACCAAATGACTACACTCAAAATCTTGGTGCAAGAAATTTTTCATTTTGGTTGGTTTTCAACCTTGTCAAGTTTGGTGGTGAGACTTGGCTAGGTCGGTGCATGGTGGCAAGATTTGGGAAATTTTCAAAGTGTTGGTTTTTGAGCTTTGATGGTTGGAATGGGCTCTTTATGTCACCAAATGACTACACTCAAAATCTTGGTGCAAGAAATTTTTCATTTTGGTTGGTTTTCAACCTTGTCAAGTTTGGTGGTGAGACTTGGCTAGGTCGGTGCATGGTGGCAAGATTTGGGAAATTTTCAAAGTGTTGGTTTTTGAGCTTTGATGGTTGGAATGGGCTCTTTATGTCACCAAATGACTACACTCAAAATCTTGGTGCAAGAAATTTTTCATTTTGGTTGGTTTTCAACCTTGTCAAGTTTGGTGGTGAGACTTGGCTAGGTCGGTGCATGGTGGCAAGATTTGGGAAATTTTCAAAGTGTTGGTTTTTGAGCTTTGATGGTTGGAATGGGCTCTTTATGTCACCAAATGACTACACTCAAAATCTTGGTGCAAGAAATTTTTCATTTTGGTTGGTTTTCAACCTTGTCAAGTTTGGTGGTGAGACTTGGCTAGGTCGGTGCATGGTGGCAAGATTTGGGAAATTTTCAAAGTGTTGGTTTTTGAGCTTTGATGGTTGGAATGGGCTCTTTATGTCACCAAATGACTACACTCAAAATCTTGGTGCAAGAAATTTTTCATTTTGGTTGGTTTTCAACCTTGTCAAGTTTGGTGGTGAGACTTGGCTAGGTCGGTGCATGGTGGCAAGATTTGGGAAATTTTCAAAGTGTTGGTTTTTGAGCTTTGATGGTTGGAATGGGCTCTTTATATCACCAAATGACTACACTCAAAATCTTGGTGCAAGAAATTTTTCATTTTGGTTGGTTTTCAACCTTGTCAAGTTTGGTGGTGAGACTTGGCTAGGTCGGTGCATGGTGGCAAGATTTGGGAAATTTTCAAAGTGTTGGTTTTTGAGCTTTGATGGTTGGAATGGGCTCTTTATGTCACCAAATGACTACACTCAAAATCTTGGTGCAAGAAATTTTTCATTTTGGTTGGTTTTCAACCTTGTCAAGTTTGGTGGTGAGACTTGGCTAGGTCGGTGCATGGTGGCAAGATTTGGGAAATTTTCAAAGTGTTGGTTTTTGAGCTTTGATGGTTGGAATGGGCTCTTTATGTCACCAAATGACTACACTCAAAATCTTGGTGCAAGAAATTTTTCATTTTGGTTGGTTTTCAACCTTGTCAAGTTTGGTGGTGAGACTTGGCTAGGTCGGTGCATGGTGGCAAGATTTGGGAAATTTTCAAAGTGTTGGTTTTTGAGCTTTGATGGTTGGAATGGGCTCTTTATATCACCAAATGACTACACTCAAAATCTTGGTGCAAGAAATTTTTCATTTTGGTTGGTTTTCAACCTTGTCAAGTTTGGTGGTGAGACTTGGCTAGGTCGGTGCATGGTGGCAAGATTTGGGAAATTTTCAAAGTGTTGGTTTTTGAGCTTTGATGGTTGGAATGGGCTCTTTATAGTCACCAAATGACTACACTCAAAATCTTGGTGCAAGAAATTTTTCATTTTGGTTGGTTTTCAACCTTGTCAAGTTTGGTGGTGAGACTTGGCTAGGTCGGTGCATGGTGGCAAGATTTGGGAAATTTTCAAAGTGTTGGTTTTTGAGCTTTGATGGTTGGAATGGGCTCTTTATGTCACCAAATGACTACACTCAAAATCTTGGTGCAAGAAATTTTTCATTTTGGTTGGTTTTCAACCTTGTCAAGTTTGGTGGTGAGACTTGGCTAGGTCGGTGCATGGTGGCAAGATTTGGGAAATTTTCAAAGTGTTGGTTTTTGAGCTTTGATGGTTGGAATGGGCTCTTTATATCACCAAATGACTACACTCAAAATCTTGGTGCAAGAAATTTTTCATTTTGGTTGGTTTTCAACCTTGTCAAGTTTGGTGGTGAGACTTGGCTAGGTCGGTGCATGGTGGCAAGATTTGGGAAATTTTCAAAGTGTTGGTTTTTGAGCTTTGATGGTTGGAATGGGCTCTTTATATCACCAAATGACTACACTCAAAATCTTGGTGCAAGAAATTTTTCATTTTGGTTGGTTTTCAACCTTGTCAAGTTTGGTGGTGAGACTTGGCTAGGTCGGTGCATGGTGGCAAGATTTGGGAAATTTTCAAAGTGTTGGTTTTTGAGCTTTGATGGTTGGAATGGGCTCTTTATGTCACCAAATGACTACACTCAAAATCTTGGTGCAAGAAATTTTTCATTTTGGTTGGTTTTCAACCTTGTCAAGTTTGGTGGTGAGACTTGGCTAGGTCGGTGCATGGTGGCAAGATTTGGGAAATTTTCAAAGTGTTGGTTTTTGAGCTTTGATGGTTGGAATGGGCTCTTTATATCACCAAATGACTACACTCAAAATCTTGGTGCAAGAAATTTTTCATTTTGGTTGGTTTTCAACCTTGTCAAGTTTGGTGGTGAGACTTGGCTAGGTCGGTGCATGGTGGCAAGATTTGGGAAATTTTCAAAGTGTTGGTTTTTGAGCTTTGATGGTTGGAATGGGCTCTTTATATCACCAAATGACTACACTCAAAATCTTGGTGCAAGAAATTTTTCATTTTGGTTGGTTTTCAACCTTGTCAAGTTTGGTGGTGAGACTTGGCTAGGTCGGTGCATGGTGGCAAGATTTGGGAAATTTTCAAAGTGTTGGTTTTTGAGCTTTGATGGTTGGAATGGGCTCTTTATATCACCAAATGACTACACTCAAAATCTTGGTGCAAGAAATTTTTCATTTTGGTTGGTTTTCAACCTTGTCAAGTTTGGTGGTGAGACTTGGCTAGGTCGGTGCATGGTGGCAAGATTTGGGAAATTTTCAAAGTGTTGGTTTTTGAGCTTTGATGGTTGGAATGGGCTCTTTATATCACCAAATGACTACACTCAAAATCTTGGTGCAAGAAATTTTTCATTTTGGTTGGTTTTCAACCTTGTCAAGTTTGGTGGTGAGACTTGGCTAGGTCGGTGCATGGTGGCAAGATTTGGGAAATTTTCAAAGTGTTGGTTTTTGAGCTTTGATGGTTGGAATGGGCTCTTTATATCACCAAATGACTACACTCAAAATCTTGGTGCAAGAAATTTTTCATTTTGGTTGGTTTTCAACCTTGTCAAGTTTGGTGGTGAGACTTGGCTAGGTCGGTGCATGGTGGCAAGATTTGGGAAATTTTCAAAGTGTTGGTTTTTGAGCTTTGATGGTTGGAATGGGCTCTTTATAGTCACCAAATGACTACACTCAAAATCTTGGTGCAAGAAATTTTTCATTTTGGTTGGTTTTCAACCTTGTCAAGTTTGGTGGTGAGACTTGGCTAGGTCGGTGCATGGTGGCAAGATTTGGGAAATTTTCAAAGTGTTGGTTTTTGAGCTTTGATGGTTGGAATGGGCTCTTTATATCACCAAATGACTACACTCAAAATCTTGGTGCAAGAAATTTTTCATTTTGGTTGGTTTTCAACCTTGTCAAGTTTGGTGGTGAGACTTGGCTAGGTCGGTGCATGGTGGCAAGATTTGGGAAATTTTCAAAGTGTTGGTTTTTGAGCTTTGATGGTTGGAATGGGCTCTTTATATCACCAAATGACTACACTCAAAATCTTGGTGCAAGAAATTTTTCATTTTGGTTGGTTTTCAACCTTGTCAAGTTTGGTGGTGAGACTTGGCTAGGTCGGTGCATGGTGGCAAGATTTGGGAAATTTTCAAAGTGTTGGTTTTTGAGCTTTGATGGTTGGAATGGGCTCTTTATGTCACCAAATGACTACACTCAAAATCTTGGTGCAAGAAATTTTTCATTTTGGTTGGTTTTCAACCTTGTCAAGTTTGGTGGTGAGACTTGGCTAGGTCGGTGCATGGTGGCAAGATTTGGGAAATTTTCAAAGTGTTGGTTTTTGAGCTTTGATGGTTGGAATGGGCTCTTTATGTCACCAAATGACTACACTCAAAATCTTGGTGCAAGAAATTTTTCATTTTGGTTGGTTTTCAACCTTGTCAAGTTTGGTGGTGAGACTTGGCTAGGTCGGTGCATGGTGGCAAGATTTGGGAAATTTTCAAAGTGTTGGTTTTTGAGCTTTGATGGTTGGAATGGGCTCTTTATGTCACCAAATGACTACACTCAAAATCTTGGTGCAAGAAATTTTTCATTTTGGTTGGTTTTCAACCTTGTCAAGTTTGGTGGTGAGACTTGGCTAGGTCGGTGCATGGTGGCAAGATTTGGGAAATTTTCAAAGTGTTGGTTTTTGAGCTTTGATGGTTGGAATGGGCTCTTTATATCACCAAATGACTACACTCAAAATCTTGGTGCAAGAAATTTTTCATTTTGGTTGGTTTTCAACCTTGTCAAGTTTGGTGGTGAGACTTGGCTAGGTCGGTGCATGGTGGCAAGATTTGGGAAATTTTCAAAGTGTTGGTTTTTGAGCTTTGATGGTTGGAATGGGCTCTTTATAGTCACCAAATGACTACACTCAAAATCTTGGTGCAAGAAATTTTTCATTTTGGTTGGTTTTCAACCTTGTCAAGTTTGGTGGTGAGACTTGGCTAGGTCGGTGCATGGTGGCAAGATTTGGGAAATTTTCAAAGTGTTGGTTTTTGAGCTTTGATGGTTGGAATGGGCTCTTTATGTCACCAAATGACTACACTCAAAATCTTGGTGCAAGAAATTTTTCATTTTGGTTGGTTTTCAACCTTGTCAAGTTTGGTGGTGAGACTTGGCTAGGTCGGTGCATGGTGGCAAGATTTGGGAAATTTTCAAAGTGTTGGTTTTTGAGCTTTGATGGTTGGAATGGGCTCTTTATAGTCACCAAATGACTACACTCAAAATCTTGGTGCAAGAAATTTTTCATTTTGGTTGGTTTTCAACCTTGTCAAGTTTGGTGGTGAGACTTGGCTAGGTCGGTGCATGGTGGCAAGATTTGGGAAATTTTCAAAGTGTTGGTTTTTGAGCTTTGATGGTTGGAATGGGCTCTTTATATCACCAAATGACTACACTCAAAATCTTGGTGCAAGAAATTTGTCATTTTGGTTGGTTTTCAACCTTGTCAAGTTTGGTGGTGAGACTTGGCTAGGTCGGTGCATGGTGGCAAGATTTGGGAAATTTTCAAAGTGTTGGTTTTTGAGCTTTGATGGTTGGAATGGGCTCTTTATGTCACCAAATGACTACACTCAAAATCTTGGTGCAAGAAATTTTTCATTTTGGTTGGTTTTCAACCTTGTCAAGTTTGGTGGTGAGACTTGGCTAGGTCGGTGCATGGTGGCAAGATTTGGGAAATTTTCAAAGTGTTGGTTTTTGAGCTTTGATGGTTGGAATGGGCTCTTTATGTCACCAAATGACTACACTCAAAATCTTGGTGCAAGAAATTTTTCATTTTGGTTGGTTTTCAACCTTGTCAAGTTTGGTGGTGAGACTTGGCTAGGTCGGTGCATGGTGGCAAGATTTGGGAAATTTTCAAAGTGTTGGTTTTTGAGCTTTGATGGTTGGAATGGGCTCTTTATATCACCAAATGACTACACTCAAAATCTTGGTGCAAGAAATTTTTCATTTTGGTTGGTTTTCAACCTTGTCAAGTTTGGTGGTGAGACTTGGCTAGGTCGGTGCATGGTGGCAAGATTTGGGAAATTTTCAAAGTGTTGGTTTTTGAGCTTTGATGGTTGGAATGGGCTCTTTATGTCACCAAATGACTACACTCAAAATCTTGGTGCAAGAAATTTTTCATTTTGGTTGGTTTTCAACCTTGTCAAGTTTGGTGGTGAGACTTGGCTAGGTCGGTGCATGGTGGCAAGATTTGGGAAATTTTCAAAGTGTTGGTTTTTGAGCTTTGATGGTTGGAATGGGCTCTTTATATCACCAAATGACTACACTCAAAATCTTGGTGCAAGAAATTTTTCATTTTGGTTGGTTTTCAACCTTGTCAAGTTTGGTGGTGAGACTTGGCTAGGTCGGTGCATGGTGGCAAGATTTGGGAAATTTTCAAAGTGTTGGTTTTTGAGCTTTGATGGTTGGAATGGGCTCTTTATATCACCAAATGACTACACTCAAAATCTTGGTGCAAGAAATTTTTCATTTTGGTTGGTTTTCAACCTTGTCAAGTTTGGTGGTGAGACTTGGCTAGGTCGGTGCATGGTGGCAAGATTTGGGAAATTTTCAAAGTGTTGGTTTTTGAGCTTTGATGGTTGGAATGGGCTCTTTATGTCACCAAATGACTACACTCAAAATCTTGGTGCAAGAAATTTTTCATTTTGGTTGGTTTTCAACCTTGTCAAGTTTGGTGGTGAGACTTGGCTAGGTCGGTGCATGGTGGCAAGATTTGGGAAATTTTCAAAGTGTTGGTTTTTGAGCTTTGATGGTTGGAATGGGCTCTTTATATCACCAAATGACTACACTCAAAATCTTGGTGCAAGAAATTTTTCATTTTGGTTGGTTTTCAACCTTGTCAAGTTTGGTGGTGAGACTTGGCTAGGTCGGTGCATGGTGGCAAGATTTGGGAAATTTTCAAAGTGTTGGTTTTTGAGCTTTGATGGTTGGAATGGGCTCTTTATGTCACCAAATGACTACACTCAAAATCTTGGTGCAAGAAATTTTTCATTTTGGTTGGTTTTCAACCTTGTCAAGTTTGGTGGTGAGACTTGGCTAGGTCGGTGCATGGTGGCAAGATTTGGGAAATTTTCAAAGTGTTGGTTTTTGAGCTTTGATGGTTGGAATGGGCTCTTTATGTCACCAAATGACTACACTCAAAATCTTGGTGCAAGAAATTTTTCATTTTGGTTGGTTTTCAACCTTGTCAAGTTTGGTGGTGAGACTTGGCTAGGTCGGTGCATGGTGGCAAGATTTGGGAAATTTTCAAAGTGTTGGTTTTTGAGCTTTGATGGTTGGAATGGGCTCTTTATGTCACCAAATGACTACACTCAAAATCTTGGTGCAAGAAATTTTTCATTTTGGTTGGTTTTCAACCTTGTCAAGTTTGGTGGTGAGACTTGGCTAGGTCGGTGCATGGTGGCAAGATTTGGGAAATTTTCAAAGTGTTGGTTTTTGAGCTTTGATGGTTGGAATGGGCTCTTTATGTCACCAAATGACTACACTCAAAATCTTGGTGCAAGAAATTTTTCATTTTGGTTGGTTTTCAACCTTGTCAAGTTTGGTGGTGAGACTTGGCTAGGTCGGTGCATGGTGGCAAGATTTGGGAAATTTTCAAAGTGTTGGTTTTTGAGCTTTGATGGTTGGAATGGGCTCTTTATGTCACCAAATGACTACACTCAAAATCTTGGTGCAAGAAATTTTTCATTTTGGTTGGTTTTCAACCTTGTCAAGTTTGGTGGTGAGACTTGGCTAGGTCGGTGCATGGTGGCAAGATTTGGGAAATTTTCAAAGTGTTGGTTTTTGAGCTTTGATGGTTGGAATGGGCTCTTTATATCACCAAATGACTACACTCAAAATCTTGGTGCAAGAAATTTTTCATTTTGGTTGGTTTTCAACCTTGTCAAGTTTGGTGGTGAGACTTGGCTAGGTCGGTGCATGGTGGCAAGATTTGGGAAATTTTCAAAGTGTTGGTTTTTGAGCTTTGATGGTTGGAATGGGCTCTTTATGTCACCAAATGACTACACTCAAAATCTTGGTGCAAGAAATTTTTCATTTTGGTTGGTTTTCAACCTTGTCAAGTTTGGTGGTGAGACTTGGCTAGGTCGGTGCATGGTGGCAAGATTTGGGAAATTTTCAAAGTGTTGGTTTTTGAGCTTTGATGGTTGGAATGGGCTCTTTATAGTCACCAAATGACTACACTCAAAATCTTGGTGCAAGAAATTTTTCATTTTGGTTGGTTTTCAACCTTGTCAAGTTTGGTGGTGAGACTTGGCTAGGTCGGTGCATGGTGGCAAGATTTGGGAAATTTTCAAAGTGTTGGTTTTTGAGCTTTGATGGTTGGAATGGGCTCTTTATGTCACCAAATGACTACACTCAAAATCTTGGTGCAAGAAATTTTTCATTTTGGTTGGTTTTCAACCTTGTCAAGTTTGGTGGTGAGACTTGGCTAGGTCGGTGCATGGTGGCAAGATTTGGGAAATTTTCAAAGTGTTGGTTTTTGAGCTTTGATGGTTGGAATGGGCTCTTTATATCACCAAATGACTACACTCAAAATCTTGGTGCAAGAAATTTTTCATTTTGGTTGGTTTTCAACCTTGTCAAGTTTGGTGGTGAGACTTGGCTAGGTCGGTGCATGGTGGCAAGATTTGGGAAATTTTCAAAGTGTTGGTTTTTGAGCTTTGATGGTTGGAATGGGCTCTTTATGTCACCAAATGACTACACTCAAAATCTTGGTGCAAGAAATTTTTCATTTTGGTTGGTTTTCAACCTTGTCAAGTTTGGTGGTGAGACTTGGCTAGGTCGGTGCATGGTGGCAAGATTTGGGAAATTTTCAAAGTGTTGGTTTTTGAGCTTTGATGGTTGGAATGGGCTCTTTATATCACCAAATGACTACACTCAAAATCTTGGTGCAAGAAATTTTTCATTTTGGTTGGTTTTCAACCTTGTCAAGTTTGGTGGTGAGACTTGGCTAGGTCGGTGCATGGTGGCAAGATTTGGGAAATTTTCAAAGTGTTGGTTTTTGAGCTTTGATGGTTGGAATGGGCTCTTTATAGTCACCAAATGACTACACTCAAAATCTTGGTGCAAGAAATTTTTCATTTTGGTTGGTTTTCAACCTTGTCAAGTTTGGTGGTGAGACTTGGCTAGGTCGGTGCATGGTGGCAAGATTTGGGAAATTTTCAAAGTGTTGGTTTTTGAGCTTTGATGGTTGGAATGGGCTCTTTATGTCACCAAATGACTACACTCAAAATCTTGGTGCAAGAAATTTTTCATTTTGGTTGGTTTTCAACCTTGTCAAGTTTGGTGGTGAGACTTGGCTAGGTCGGTGCATGGTGGCAAGATTTGGGAAATTTTCAAAGTGTTGGTTTTTGAGCTTTGATGGTTGGAATGGGCTCTTTATGTCACCAAATGACTACACTCAAAATCTTGGTGCAAGAAATTTTTCATTTTGGTTGGTTTTCAACCTTGTCAAGTTTGGTGGTGAGACTTGGCTAGGTCGGTGCATGGTGGCAAGATTTGGGAAATTTTCAAAGTGTTGGTTTTTGAGCTTTGATGGTTGGAATGGGCTCTTTATATCACCAAATGACTACACTCAAAATCTTGGTGCAAGAAATTTTTCATTTTGGTTGGTTTTCAACCTTGTCAAGTTTGGTGGTGAGACTTGGCTAGGTCGGTGCATGGTGGCAAGATTTGGGAAATTTTCAAAGTGTTGGTTTTTGAGCTTTGATGGTTGGAATGGGCTCTTTATATCACCAAATGACTACACTCAAAATCTTGGTGCAAGAAATTTTTCATTTTGGTTGGTTTTCAACCTTGTCAAGTTTGGTGGTGAGACTTGGCTAGGTCGGTGCATGGTGGCAAGATTTGGGAAATTTTCAAAGTGTTGGTTTTTGAGCTTTGATGGTTGGAATGGGCTCTTTATATCACCAAATGACTACACTCAAAATCTTGGTGCAAGAAATTTTTCATTTTGGTTGGTTTTCAACCTTGTCAAGTTTGGTGGTGAGACTTGGCTAGGTCGGTGCATGGTGGCAAGATTTGGGAAATTTTCAAAGTGTTGGTTTTTGAGCTTTGATGGTTGGAATGGGCTCTTTATGTCACCAAATGACTACACTCAAAATCTTGGTGCAAGAAATTTTTCATTTTGGTTGGTTTTCAACCTTGTCAAGTTTGGTGGTGAGACTTGGCTAGGTCGGTGCATGGTGGCAAGATTTGGGAAATTTTCAAAGTGTTGGTTTTTGAGCTTTGATGGTTGGAATGGGCTCTTTATGTCACCAAATGACTACACTCAAAATCTTGGTGCAAGAAATTTTTCATTTTGGTTGGTTTTCAACCTTGTCAAGTTTGGTGGTGAGACTTGGCTAGGTCGGTGCATGGTGGCAAGATTTGGGAAATTTTCAAAGTGTTGGTTTTTGAGCTTTGATGGTTGGAATGGGCTCTTTATATCACCAAATGACTACACTCAAAATCTTGGTGCAAGAAATTTTTCATTTTGGTTGGTTTTCAACCTTGTCAAGTTTGGTGGTGAGACTTGGCTAGGTCGGTGCATGGTGGCAAGATTTGGGAAATTTTCAAAGTGTTGGTTTTTGAGCTTTGATGGTTGGAATGGGCTCTTTATGTCACCAAATGACTACACTCAAAATCTTGGTGCAAGAAATTTTTCATTTTGGTTGGTTTTCAACCTTGTCAAGTTTGGTGGTGAGACTTGGCTAGGTCGGTGCATGGTGGCAAGATTTGGGAAATTTTCAAAGTGTTGGTTTTTGAGCTTTGATGGTTGGAATGGGCTCTTTATATCACCAAATGACTACACTCAAAATCTTGGTGCAAGAAATTTTTCATTTTGGTTGGTTTTCAACCTTGTCAAGTTTGGTGGTGAGACTTGGCTAGGTCGGTGCATGGTGGCAAGATTTGGGAAATTTTCAAAGTGTTGGTTTTTGAGCTTTGATGGTTGGAATGGGCTCTTTATATCACCAAATGACTACACTCAAAATCTTGGTGCAAGAAATTTTTCATTTTGGTTGGTTTTCAACCTTGTCAAGTTTGGTGGTGAGACTTGGCTAGGTCGGTGCATGGTGGCAAGATTTGGGAAATTTTCAAAGTGTTGGTTTTTGAGCTTTGATGGTTGGAATGGGCTCTTTATGTCACCAAATGACTACACTCAAAATCTTGGTGCAAGAAATTTTTCATTTTGGTTGGTTTTCAACCTTGTCAAGTTTGGTGGTGAGACTTGGCTAGGTCGGTGCATGGTGGCAAGATTTGGGAAATTTTCAAAGTGTTGGTTTTTGAGCTTTGATGGTTGGAATGGGCTCTTTATATCACCAAATGACTACACTCAAAATCTTGGTGCAAGAAATTTTTCATTTTGGTTGGTTTTCAACCTTGTCAAGTTTGGTGGTGAGACTTGGCTAGGTCGGTGCATGGTGGCAAGATTTGGGAAATTTTCAAAGTGTTGGTTTTTGAGCTTTGATGGTTGGAATGGGCTCTTTATATCACCAAATGACTACACTCAAAATCTTGGTGCAAGAAATTTTTCATTTTGGTTGGTTTTCAACCTTGTCAAGTTTGGTGGTGAGACTTGGCTAGGTCGGTGCATGGTGGCAAGATTTGGGAAATTTTCAAAGTGTTGGTTTTTGAGCTTTGATGGTTGGAATGGGCTCTTTATGTCACCAAATGACTACACTCAAAATCTTGGTGCAAGAAATTTTTCATTTTGGTTGGTTTTCAACCTTGTCAAGTTTGGTGGTGAGACTTGGCTAGGTCGGTGCATGGTGGCAAGATTTGGGAAATTTTCAAAGTGTTGGTTTTTGAGCTTTGATGGTTGGAATGGGCTCTTTATATCACCAAATGACTACACTCAAAATCTTGGTGCAAGAAATTTTTCATTTTGGTTGGTTTTCAACCTTGTCAAGTTTGGTGGTGAGACTTGGCTAGGTCGGTGCATGGTGGCAAGATTTGGGAAATTTTCAAAGTGTTGGTTTTTGAGCTTTGATGGTTGGAATGGGCTCTTTATGTCACCAAATGACTACACTCAAAATCTTGGTGCAAGAAATTTTTCATTTTGGTTGGTTTTCAACCTTGTCAAGTTTGGTGGTGAGACTTGGCTAGGTCGGTGCATGGTGGCAAGATTTGGGAAATTTTCAAAGTGTTGGTTTTTGAGCTTTGATGGTTGGAATGGGCTCTTTATATCACCAAATGACTACACTCAAAATCTTGGTGCAAGAAATTTTTCATTTTGGTTGGTTTTCAACCTTGTCAAGTTTGGTGGTGAGACTTGGCTAGGTCGGTGCATGGTGGCAAGATTTGGGAAATTTTCAAAGTGTTGGTTTTTGAGCTTTGATGGTTGGAATGGGCTCTTTATGTCACCAAATGACTACACTCAAAATCTTGGTGCAAGAAATTTTTCATTTTGGTTGGTTTTCAACCTTGTCAAGTTTGGTGGTGAGACTTGGCTAGGTCGGTGCATGGTGGCAAGATTTGGGAAATTTTCAAAGTGTTGGTTTTTGAGCTTTGATGGTTGGAATGGGCTCTTTATATCACCAAATGACTACACTCAAAATCTTGGTGCAAGAAATTTTTCATTTTGGTTGGTTTTCAACCTTGTCAAGTTTGGTGGTGAGACTTGGCTAGGTCGGTGCATGGTGGCAAGATTTGGGAAATTTTCAAAGTGTTGGTTTTTGAGCTTTGATGGTTGGAATGGGCTCTTTATGTCACCAAATGACTACACTCAAAATCTTGGTGCAAGAAATTTTTCATTTTGGTTGGTTTTCAACCTTGTCAAGTTTGGTGGTGAGACTTGGCTAGGTCGGTGCATGGTGGCAAGATTTGGGAAATTTTCAAAGTGTTGGTTTTTGAGCTTTGATGGTTGGAATGGGCTCTTTATATCACCAAATGACTACACTCAAAATCTTGGTGCAAGAAATTTTTCATTTTGGTTGGTTTTCAACCTTGTCAAGTTTGGTGGTGAGACTTGGCTAGGTCGGTGCATGGTGGCAAGATTTGGGAAATTTTCAAAGTGTTGGTTTTTGAGCTTTGATGGTTGGAATGGGCTCTTTATATCACCAAATGACTACACTCAAAATCTTGGTGCAAGAAATTTTTCATTTTGGTTGGTTTTCAACCTTGTCAAGTTTGGTGGTGAGACTTGGCTAGGTCGGTGCATGGTGGCAAGATTTGGGAAATTTTCAAAGTGTTGGTTTTTGAGCTTTGATGGTTGGAATGGGCTCTTTATGTCACCAAATGACTACACTCAAAATCTTGGTGCAAGAAATTTTTCATTTTGGTTGGTTTTCAACCTTGTCAAGTTTGGTGGTGAGACTTGGCTAGGTCGGTGCATGGTGGCAAGATTTGGGAAATTTTCAAAGTGTTGGTTTTTGAGCTTTGATGGTTGGAATGGGCTCTTTATGTCACCAAATGACTACACTCAAAATCTTGGTGCAAGAAATTTTTCATTTTGGTTGGTTTTCAACCTTGTCAAGTTTGGTGGTGAGACTTGGCTAGGTCGGTGCATGGTGGCAAGATTTGGGAAATTTTCAAAGTGTTGGTTTTTGAGCTTTGATGGTTGGAATGGGCTCTTTATGTCACCAAATGACTACACTCAAAATCTTGGTGCAAGAAATTTTTCATTTTGGTTGGTTTTCAACCTTGTCAAGTTTGGTGGTGAGACTTGGCTAGGTCGGTGCATGGTGGCAAGATTTGGGAAATTTTCAAAGTGTTGGTTTTTGAGCTTTGATGGTTGGAATGGGCTCTTTATATCACCAAATGACTACACTCAAAATCTTGGTGCAAGAAATTTTTCATTTTGGTTGGTTTTCAACCTTGTCAAGTTTGGTGGTGAGACTTGGCTAGGTCGGTGCATGGTGGCAAGATTTGGGAAATTTTCAAAGTGTTGGTTTTTGAGCTTTGATGGTTGGAATGGGCTCTTTATGTCACCAAATGACTACACTCAAAATCTTGGTGCAAGAAATTTTTCATTTTGGTTGGTTTTCAACCTTGTCAAGTTTGGTGGTGAGACTTGGCTAGGTCGGTGCATGGTGGCAAGATTTGGGAAATTTTCAAAGTGTTGGTTTTTGAGCTTTGATGGTTGGAATGGGCTCTTTATATCACCAAATGACTACACTCAAAATCTTGGTGCAAGAAATTTGTCATTTTGGTTGGTTTTCAACCTTGTCAAGTTTGGTGGTGAGACTTGGCTAGGTCGGTGCATGGTGGCAAGATTTGGGAAATTTTCAAAGTGTTGGTTTTTGAGCTTTGATGGTTGGAATGGGCTCTTTATATCACCAAATGACTACACTCAAAATCTTGGTGCAAGAAATTTTTCATTTTGGTTGGTTTTCAACCTTGTCAAGTTTGGTGGTGAGACTTGGCTAGGTCGGTGCATGGTGGCAAGATTTGGGAAATTTTCAAAGTGTTGGTTTTTGAGCTTTGATGGTTGGAATGGGCTCTTTATGTCACCAAATGACTACACTCAAAATCTTGGTGCAAGAAATTTTTCATTTTGGTTGGTTTTCAACCTTGTCAAGTTTGGTGGTGAGACTTGGCTAGGTCGGTGCATGGTGGCAAGATTTGGGAAATTTTCAAAGTGTTGGTTTTTGAGCTTTGATGGTTGGAATGGGCTCTTTATGTCACCAAATGACTACACTCAAAATCTTGGTGCAAGAAATTTTTCATTTTGGTTGGTTTTCAACCTTGTCAAGTTTGGTGGTGAGACTTGGCTAGGTCGGTGCATGGTGGCAAGATTTGGGAAATTTTCAAAGTGTTGGTTTTTGAGCTTTGATGGTTGGAATGGGCTCTTTATATCACCAAATGACTACACTCAAAATCTTGGTGCAAGAAATTTTTCATTTTGGTTGGTTTTCAACCTTGTCAAGTTTGGTGGTGAGACTTGGCTAGGTCGGTGCATGGTGGCAAGATTTGGGAAATTTTCAAAGTGTTGGTTTTTGAGCTTTGATGGTTGGAATGGGCTCTTTATATCACCAAATGACTACACTCAAAATCTTGGTGCAAGAAATTTTTCATTTTGGTTGGTTTTCAACCTTGTCAAGTTTGGTGGTGAGACTTGGCTAGGTCGGTGCATGGTGGCAAGATTTGGGAAATTTTCAAAGTGTTGGTTTTTGAGCTTTGATGGTTGGAATGGGCTCTTTATGTCACCAAATGACTACACTCAAAATCTTGGTGCAAGAAATTTTTCATTTTGGTTGGTTTTCAACCTTGTCAAGTTTGGTGGTGAGACTTGGCTAGGTCGGTGCATGGTGGCAAGATTTGGGAAATTTTCAAAGTGTTGGTTTTTGAGCTTTGATGGTTGGAATGGGCTCTTTATATCACCAAATGACTACACTCAAAATCTTGGTGCAAGAAATTTTTCATTTTGGTTGGTTTTCAACCTTGTCAAGTTTGGTGGTGAGACTTGGCTAGGTCGGTGCATGGTGGCAAGATTTGGGAAATTTTCAAAGTGTTGGTTTTTGAGCTTTGATGGTTGGAATGGGCTCTTTATGTCACCAAATGACTACACTCAAAATCTTGGTGCAAGAAATTTTTCATTTTGGTTGGTTTTCAACCTTGTCAAGTTTGGTGGTGAGACTTGGCTAGGTCGGTGCATGGTGGCAAGATTTGGGAAATTTTCAAAGTGTTGGTTTTTGAGCTTTGATGGTTGGAATGGGCTCTTTATGTCACCAAATGACTACACTCAAAATCTTGGTGCAAGAAATTTTTCATTTTGGTTGGTTTTCAACCTTGTCAAGTTTGGTGGTGAGACTTGGCTAGGTCGGTGCATGGTGGCAAGATTTGGGAAATTTTCAAAGTGTTGGTTTTTGAGCTTTGATGGTTGGAATGGGCTCTTTATATCACCAAATGACTACACTCAAAATCTTGGTGCAAGAAATTTTTCATTTTGGTTGGTTTTCAACCTTGTCAAGTTTGGTGGTGAGACTTGGCTAGGTCGGTGCATGGTGGCAAGATTTGGGAAATTTTCAAAGTGTTGGTTTTTGAGCTTTGATGGTTGGAATGGGCTCTTTATGTCACCAAATGACTACACTCAAAATCTTGGTGCAAGAAATTTTTCATTTTGGTTGGTTTTCAACCTTGTCAAGTTTGGTGGTGAGACTTGGCTAGGTCGGTGCATGGTGGCAAGATTTGGGAAATTTTCAAAGTGTTGGTTTTTGAGCTTTGATGGTTGGAATGGGCTCTTTATGTCACCAAATGACTACACTCAAAATCTTGGTGCAAGAAATTTTTCATTTTGGTTGGTTTTCAACCTTGTCAAGTTTGGTGGTGAGACTTGGCTAGGTCGGTGCATGGTGGCAAGATTTGGGAAATTTTCAAAGTGTTGGTTTTTGAGCTTTGATGGTTGGAATGGGCTCTTTATGTCACCAAATGACTACACTCAAAATCTTGGTGCAAGAAATTTTTCATTTTGGTTGGTTTTCAACCTTGTCAAGTTTGGTGGTGAGACTTGGCTAGGTCGGTGCATGGTGGCAAGATTTGGGAAATTTTCAAAGTGTTGGTTTTTGAGCTTTGATGGTTGGAATGGGCTCTTTATATCACCAAATGACTACACTCAAAATCTTGGTGCAAGAAATTTTTCATTTTGGTTGGTTTTCAACCTTGTCAAGTTTGGTGGTGAGACTTGGCTAGGTCGGTGCATGGTGGCAAGATTTGGGAAATTTTCAAAGTGTTGGTTTTTGAGCTTTGATGGTTGGAATGGGCTCTTTATGTCACCAAATGACTACACTCAAAATCTTGGTGCAAGAAATTTTTCATTTTGGTTGGTTTTCAACCTTGTCAAGTTTGGTGGTGAGACTTGGCTAGGTCGGTGCATGGTGGCAAGATTTGGGAAATTTTCAAAGTGTTGGTTTTTGAGCTTTGATGGTTGGAATGGGCTCTTTATATCACCAAATGACTACACTCAAAATCTTGGTGCAAGAAATTTTCATTTTGGTTGGTTTTCAACCTTGTCAAGTTTGGTGGTGAGACTTGGCTAGGTCGGTGCATGGTGGCAAGATTTGGGAAATTTTCAAAGTGTTGGTTTTTGCGCTTTGATGGTTGGAATGGGCTCTTTATATGACCAAATGACTACACTCAAAATCTTGGTGCAAGAAATTTTTCATTTTGGTTGGTTTTCAACCTTGTCAAGTTTGGTGGTGAGACTTGGCTAGGTCGGTGCATGGTGGCAAGATTTGGGAAATTTTCAAAGTGTTGGTTTTTGAGCTTTGATGGTTGGAATGGGCTCTTTATATCACCAAATGACTACACTCAAAATCTTGGTGCAAGAAATTTTTCATTTTGGTTGGTTTTCAACCTTGTCAAGTTTGGTGGTGAGACTTGGCTAGGTCGGTGCATGGTGGCAAGATTTGGGAAATTTTCAAAGTGTTGGTTTTTGAGCTTTGATGGTTGGAATGGGCTCTTTATATCACCAAATGACTACACTCAAAATCTTGGTGCAAGAAATTTTTCATTTTGGTTGGTTTTCAACCTTGTCAAGTTTGGTGGTGAGACTTGGCTAGGTCGGTGCATGGTGGCAAGATTTGGGAAATTTTCAAAGTGTTGGTTTTTGAGCTTTGATGGTTGGAATGGGCTCTTTATGTCACCAAATGACTACACTCAAAATCTTGGTGCAAGAAATTTTTCATTTTGGTTGGTTTTCAACCTTGTCAAGTTTGGTGGTGAGACTTGGCTAGGTCGGTGCATGGTGGCAAGATTTGGGAAATTTTCAAAGTGTTGGTTTTTGAGCTTTGATGGTTGGAATGGGCTCTTTATGTCACCAAATGACTACACTCAAAATCTTGGTGCAAGAAATTTTCATTTTGGTTGGTTTTCAACCTTGTCAAGTTTGGTGGTGAGACTTGGCTAGGTCGGTGCATGGTGGCAAGATTTGGGAAATTTTCAAAGTGTTGGTTTTTGAGCTTTGATGGTTGGAATGGGCTCTTTATGTCACCAAATGACTACACTCAAAATCTTGGTGCAAGAAATTTTTCATTTTGGTTGGTTTTCAACCTTGTCAAGTTTGGTGGTGAGACTTGGCTAGGTCGGTGCATGGTGGCAAGATTTGGGAAATTTTCAAAGTGTTGGTTTTTGAGCTTTGATGGTTGGAATGGGCTCTTTATGTCACCAAATGACTACACTCAAAATCTTGGTGCAAGAAATTTTTCATTTTGGTTGGTTTTCAACCTTGTCAAGTTTGGTGGTGAGACTTGGCTAGGTCGGTGCATGGTGGCAAGATTTGGGAAATTTTCAAAGTGTTGGTTTTTGCGCTTTGACTGTTGGAATGGGCTCTTTATATCACCAAATGACTACACTCAAAATCTTGGTGCAAGAAATTTTTCATTTTGGTTGGTTTTCAACCTTGTCAAGTTTGGTGGTGAGACTTGGCTAGGTCGGTGCATGGTGGCAAGATTTGGGAAATTTTCAAAGTGTTGGTTTTTGAGCTTTGATGGTTGGAATGGGCTCTTTATGTCACCAAATGACTACACTCAAAATCTTGGTGCAAGAAATTTTTCATTTTGGTTGGTTTTCAACCTTGTCAAGTTTGGTGGTGAGACTTGGCTAGGTCGGTGCATGGTGGCAAGATTTGGGAAATTTTCAAAGTGTTGGTTTTTGAGCTTTGATGGTTGGAATGGGCTCTTTATATCACCAAATGACTACACTCAAAATCTTGGTGCAAGAAATTTTTCATTTGGTTGGTTTTCAACCTTGTCAAGTTTGGTGGTGAGACTTGGCTAGGTCGGTGCATGGTGGCAAGATTTGGGAAATTTTCAAAGTGTTGGTTTTTGAGCTTTGATGGTTGGAATGGGCTCTTTATATCACCAAATGACTACACTCAAAATCTTGGTGCAAGAAATTTTTCATTTTGGTTGGTTTTCAACCTTGTCAAGTTTGGTGGTGAGACTGGCTAGGTCGGTGCATGGTGGCAAGATTTGGGAAATTTTCAAAGTGTTGGTTTTTGAGCTTTGATGGTTGGAATGGGCTCTTTATATCACCAAATGACTACACTCAAAATCTTGGTGCAAGAAATTTTTCATTTTGGTTGGTTTTTCAACCTTGTCAAGTTTGGTGGTGAGACTTGGCTAGGTCGGTGCATGGTGGCAAGATTTGGGAAATTTTCAAAGTGTTGGTTTTTGAGCTTTGATGGTTGGAATGGGCTCTTTATATCACCAAATGTACTACACTCAAAATCTTGGTGCAAGAAATTTTTCATTTTGGTTGGTTTTCAACCTTGTCAAGTTTGGTGGTGAGACTTGGCTAGGTCGGTGCATGGTGGCAAGATTGGGAAATTTTCAAAGTGTTGGTTTTTGAGCTTTGATGGTTGGAATGGGCTCTTTATGTCACCAAATGACTACACTCAAAATCTTGGTGCAAGAAATTTTTCATTTTGGTTGGTTTTCAACCTTGTCAAGTTTGGTGGTGAGACTTGGCTAGGTCGGTGCATGGTGGCAAGATTTGGGAAATTTTCAAAGTGTTGGTTTTTGAGCTTTGATGTTGGAATGGGCTCTTTATTCACCAAATGACTACACTCAAAATCTTGGTGCAAGAAATTTTTCATTTTGGTTGGTTTTTCAACCTTGTCAAGTTTGGTGGTGAGACTTGGCTAAGGTCGGTGCATGGTGGCAAGATTTGGGAAATTTTCAAAGTGTTGGTTTTTGAGCTTTGATGGTTGGAACTGGCTCTTTATGTCACCAAATGACTACACTCAAAATCTTGGTGCAAGAAATTTTTCATTTTGGTTGGTTTTCAACCTTGTCAAGTTTGGTGGTGATGACTTGGCTAGGTCGGTGCATGGTGGCAAGATTTGGGAAATTTTCAAAGTGTTGGTTTTTGAGCTTTGATGGTTGGAATGGGCTCTTTATATCACCAAATGACTACACTCAAAATCTTGGTGCAAGAAATTTTCATTTTGGTTGGTTTTCAACCTTGTCAAGTTTGGTGAGACTTGGCTAGGTCGGTGCATGGTGGCAAGATTTGGGAAATTTTCAAAGTGTTGGTTTTTGAGCTTTGATGGTTGGAATGGGCTCTTTATGTCACCAAATGACTACACTCAAAATCTTGGTGCAAGAAATTTTTCATTTTGGTTGGTTTTCAACCTTGTCAAGTTTGGTGGTGAGACTTGGCTAGGTCGGTGCATGGTGGCAAGATTTGGGAAATTTTCAAAGTGTTGGTTTTTGAGCTTTGATGGTTGGAATGGGCTCTTTATATCACCAAATGACTACACTCAAAATCTTGGTGCAAGAAATTTTCATTTTGGTTGGTTTTCAACCTTGTCAAGTTTGGTGGTGAGACTTGGCTAGGTCGGTGCATGGTGGCAAGATTTGGGAAATTTTCAAAGTGTTGGTTTTTGAGCTTTGATGGTTGGAATGGGCTCTTTATGTCACCAAATGACTACACTCAAAATCTTGGTGCAAGAAATTTTTCATTTTGGTTGGTTTTCAACCTTGTCAAGTTTGGTGGTGAGACTTGGCTAGGTCGGTGCATGGTGGCAAGATTTGGGAAATTTTCAAAGTGTTGGTTTTTGAGCTTTGATGGTTGGAATGGGCTCTTTATATCACCAAATGACTACACTCAAAATCTTGGTGCAAGAAATTTTCATTTTGGTTGGTTTTCAACCTTGTCAAGT
>CP144698.1:29627088-29666907 GCA_036885675.1 Vigna mungo | reverse complement strand
TAATAATAATAATCATAATCATAATAGTAATAATAATAATATAATAATAATAATAATATAATAATAATAATAATAATAATAATAATAATAATAATCGTCATAATAATACTAATAATAATCATAATCATAATATAATCATAATCATAATAATCATAATCATAATAATAATATATAATCATAATAATAATAATAATAATAATAATAATAATATTAATAATAATAATAATAATAATAATAATAATAAAAATGACCGATCGGTCATTTGGGAAGGCCCTCTCGCAACCCTTCCCGCCGAAGTCAAAAGATCCATCAAAAATGTGGTGGAGGGTTTGATCATTGGTCCGAAGGGCTTGCGAGAGAACCACACTCACTTTGTCCTGTCTAGGGTCGAGAAGTTCCATGACCTGCTGTCATTCCCACAGCCGAGCCACTTTCCTAATCAACCATGGAGCGGCGCGATGACGCCCCATTGCTTGGGTAGAATTCGATCAAAGGTGCGAGGAGCCCCCATGGCACCACTCTCCATGGCCAGCCAAAGTGAGTCAAACTGGCGTGGAGAGCTGCTCCCCCCTATATATTCGAAAAGGGCCGCTACATGATCGCCTGCCTGCTTGGGGCTGATCCAGGACTTCCGAAAAGGGCCACTACATGATCGCCTGCCTGCTCGGGGCTGAGCCAGGACTTTTGGAAAAATGACCGATCGGTCATTTGGGAAGGCCCTCTCCCAACCCTTCCGTCTGAAGTCAAAAGATCCATCACAAATGTGGTGGAGGGTTTGATCATTGGTCCGAAGGGCATGCGAGAGAACCACACTCACTTTGTCCTGTCTGGGGTCGAGAAGTTCCATGACCTGCTGTCATTTCCACAGCTGGGCCACTTTCCTAATCAACCATGGAGCGGCCCGATGACGCCCCATTGCCTGGGTAGAATTCGATGACAGCTGCGGGGAGCCCCCAAGGCACCACTCTCCATGGCCAGCCAAAATGAGTCAAACTGGCGTGGAGAGCTGCTCCCCCCCTATATATTCGAAAAGGGCCGCTACATGATCACCTGCCTGGTCAGGGCTGAGCCAGGACTTTTCGGAAAAATGACCGATCAATCATTTGGGAAGGCCCTCTCCCAACCCTTCCGGCAAAAGTCAAAAGATCCATCACAAATGTGGTGGAAGGTTTGGTCTGTGGTCGGAAGGGCGTGTCATAGAACCACACTCACTTTAACCTGTCCGGGGTCGACGAGTTCCATGACCTACTGTGTCATTCCCACATCTCGGCCACTTTCCTAACCAACCATTGCCTGGGTAAATCCGTAGCCCACGTAGGGGTGACCCAGGGCACACTCCAGCACGCCAGCAAAAGTGAGTCAAAGCTGGCGTGAGGAGCCACTCCCCCCTATAAGGGGTTATTTTGCAAAAGGCAAATTTGTACAAGTAGATACACTTTTTGTGAGCAGACATAAGTCCATATCTCGAGCTACACAATGAATTTGGACGAGATTTTTTGCAGGGATCCTTACAAAAATGGTATCACCTACCTCACCAAATTTCATAATTTTTCTCCAAGTGGAAGTATTTTTATTTATTTTTTCCAAAACCAGAAAACCAGTAAAATCGGGAAAAATGGAAAAGTGCATCTAGAGGTCGAGTTTTGAGCTGATGTTTTGCAGTCCACTCCATAATAGCATAAGTAAGCTTCCCTCCAAATTTCATTCAATTTGCACACGGGAATTTTTTTTTATGACGTTATTAGAAAACGGCTAAACTTCAAAAATTTCAAACTACTTCAAGATGGGTTGGTTTTACAACCAAACCTTCACAGCACTAATTTGGGACCATTTGAAGTGTTTTCCAACCCATAACTCTCAAAAATCATGACTTTGAAAATTTCACAAATTTTGACCCCAAGCACCATGCACCACAAACTTAGCCAAGTCTCACCACCAAACATGAAGAGGTTTAAAACCAACCAAAATGGAAAATTTCTTGCACCAAGATTTTGAGTGTAGTCATTTGGTGATATAAAGAGCCCATTCCAACCATCAAAGCTCAAAAACCAACACTTTGAAAAATTTCCCAAATCTTGCCACCATGCACCGACCTTGCCAAGTCTCACCACCAAACTTGACAAGGTTGAAAACCAACCAAAATGAAAAATTTCTCGCACCAAGATTTTGAGTGTAGTCATTTGGTGACATAAAGAGCCCATTCCAACCATCAAAGCTCAAAAACCAACACTTTGAAAATTTCCCAAATCTTGCCACCATGCACTGACCTAGCCAAGTCTCACCACCAAACTTGACAAGGTTGAAAACCAACCAAAATGAAAAATTTCTTGCACCAAGATTTTGAGTTTAGTCATTTGGTGATATAAAGAGCCTGTTCCAACCATCAAAGCTCAAAAACCAACACTTTGAAAATTTCCCAAATCTTGCCACCATGCACCGACCTAACCAAGTCTCACCACCAAACTTGACAAGGTTGAAAACCAACCAAAATGGAAAATTTCTTGCACCAAGATTTTGAGTGTAGTCATTTGGTGATATAAAGAGCCCATTCCAACCAGCAAAGCTTAAAAACCAGCACTTTGAAAATTTCCCAAATCTTGCCACCATGCACCGACCTTGCCAAGTCTCACCACCAAACCTGACAAGGTTGAAAACAAACCAAAATGCAAAATTTCTTGCACCAAGATTTTGAGTGTAGTCATTTGGTGACATAAAGAGCCCATTCCAACCATCAAAGCTAAAAAACCAACACTTTGAAAATTTCCCAAATCTTGCCACCATGCACCGATCTAGCCAAGTCTCACCACCAAACTTGACAAGGTTGAAAACCAACCAAAATGAAAAATTTCTTGCACCAAGATTTTGAGTGTAGTCATTTGGTGATATAAAGAGCCAATTCCAATCATCAAAGCTCAAAAACCAACACTTTGAAAATTTCCCAAATCTTGCCACCATGCACCGACCTAACCAAGTCTCACCACCAAACTTGACAAGGTTGAAAACCAACAAAACTGAAAAATTTCTTGCACCAAGATTTTGAGTGTAGTCCTTTGGTGATATAAAGAGCCCATTCCAACCATCAAAGCTCAAAAACCAACACTTTGAAAATTTCCCAAATCTTGCCACCATGCACCGACCTAGCCAAGTCACACCACCAAACTTGACAAGGTTGAAAACCAACCAAAATGAAAAATTTCTTGCACCAAGATTTTGAGTGTAGTCATTTGGTGATATAAAGAGCCCATTCCAACCATCAAAGCTCAAAAACCAACACTTTGAAAATTTCCCAAATCTTGTCACCATGCACCGACCTAGACAAGTCTCACCAGCAAACTTGACAAGGTTGAAAACCAACCAAAATGAAAAAATTCTTGCACCAAGATTTTGAGTGTAGTCATTTGGTGATATAAAGAGCCCATTCCAACCATCAAAGCTCAAAAACCAACACTTTGAAAATTTCCCAAATCTTGCCACCATGCACCGACCTAGCCAAGTCTCACCACCAAACTTGACAAGGTTGAAAACCAACCAAAATGGAAAATTTCTTGCACCAAGATTTTGAGTGTAGTCATTTGGTGATATAAAGAGCCCATTCCAACCAACAAAGCTCAAAAACCAACACTTTGAAAATTTCCCAAATCTTGCCACCATGCACCGACCTTGCCAAGTCTCACCACCAAACTTGACAAGGTTGAAAACAAACCAAAATGCAAAATTTCTTGCACCAAGATTTTGAGTGTAGTCATTTGGTGACATAAAGAGCCCATTCCAACCATCAAAGCTCAAAAACCAACACTTTGAAAATTTCCCAAATCTTGCCACCATGCACCGACCTAGCCAAGTCTCACCACCAAACTTGACAAGGTTGAAAACCAACCAAAATGAAAAATTTCTTGCACCAAGATTTTGAGTGTAGTCCTTTGGTGATATAAAGAGCCCATTCCAATCATCAAAGCTCAAAAACCAACACTTTGAAAATTTCCCAAATCTTGCCACCATGCACCGACCTAGCCAAGTCTCACCACCAAACTTGACAAGGTTGAAAACCAACAAAACTGAAAAATTTCTTGCACCAAGATTTTGAGTGTAGTCATTTGGTGATATAAAGAGCCCATTCCAATCATCAAAGCTCAAAAACCAACACTTTGAAAATTTCCCAAATCTTGCCACCATGCACCGACCTAGCCAAGTCTCACCACCAAACTTGACAAGGTTGAAAACCAACCAAAATGAAAAATTTCTTGCACCAAGATTTTGAGTGTAGTCATTTGGTGATATAAAGAGCCCATTCCAACCATCAAAGCTCAAAAACCAACACTTTGAAAATTTCCCAAATCTTGTCACCATGCACCGACCTAGCCAAGTCTCACCACCAAACTTGACAAGGTTGAAAACCAACCAAAATGAAAAATTTCTTGCACCAAGATTTTGAGTGTAGTCATTTGGTGATATAAAGAGCCCATTCCAACCATCAAAGCTCAAAAACCAACACTTTGAAAATTTCCCAAATCTTGCCACCATGCACCGACCTAGCCAAGTCTCACCACCAAACTTGACAAGGTTGAAAACCAACCAAAATGGAAAAATTTCTTGCACCAAGATTTTGAGTGTAGTCATTTGGTGATGTAAAGAGCCCATTCCAACCAACAAAGCTCAAAAACCAACACTTTGAAAATTTCCCAAATCTTGCCACCATGCACCGACCTAGCCAAGTCTCACCACCAAACTTGACAAGGTTGAAAACCAACCAAAATGAAAAATTTCTTGCACCAAGATTTTGAGTGTAGTCATTTGGTGATATAAAGAGCCCATTCCAACCATCAAAGCTCAAAAACCAACACTTTGAAAATTTCCCAAATCTTGCCACCATGCACCGACCTAGCCAAGTCTCACCACCAAACTTGACAAGGTTGAAAACCAACCAAAATGAAAAATTTCTTGCACCAAGATTTTGAGTGTAGTCATTTGGTGATATAAAGAGCCCATTCCAACCATCAAAGCTCAAAAACCAACACTTTGAAAATTTCCCAAATCTTGCCACCATGCACCGACCTAGCCAAGTCTCACCACCAAACTTGACAAGGTTGAAAACCAACCAAAATGAAAAATTTCTTGCACCAAGATTTTGAGTGTAGTCATTTGGTGATATAAAGAGCCCATTCCAACCATCAAAGCTCAAAAACCAACACTTTGAAAATTTCCCAAATCTTGCCACCATGCACCGACCTAGCCAAGTCTCACCACCAAACTTGACAAGGTTGAAAACCAACCAAAATGGAAAATTTCTTGCACCAAGATTTTGAGTGTAGTCATTTGGTGATATAAAGAGCCCATTCCAACCATCAAAGCTCAAAAACCAACACTTTGAAAATTTCCCAAATCTTGCCACCATGCACCGACCTAGCCAAGTCTCACCACCAAACTTGACAAGGTTGAAAACCAACCAAAATGAAAAATTTCTTGCACCAAGATTTTGAGTGTAGTCATTTGGTGACATAAAGAGCCCATTCCAACCATCAAAGCTCAAAAACCAACACTTTGAAAATTTCCCAAATCTTGCCACCATGCACCGACCTAGCCAAGTCTCACCACCAAACTTGACAAGGTTGAAAACCAACCAAAATGACAAATTTCTTGCACCAAGATTTTGAGTGTAGTCATTTGGTGATATAAAGAGCCCATTCCAACCATCAAAGCTCAAAAACCAACACTTTGAAAATTTCCCAAATCTTGCCACCATGCACCGACCTAGCCAAGTCTCACCACCAAACTTGACAAGGTTGAAAACCAACCAAAATGAAAAATTTCTTGCACCAAGATTTTGAGTGTAGTCATTTGGTGACATAAAGAGCCCATTCCAACCATCAAAGCTCAAAAACCAACACTTTGAAAATTTCCCAAATCTTGCCACCATGCACCGACCTAGCCAAGTCTCACCACCAAACTTGACAAGGTTGAAAACCAACCAAAATGACAAATTTCTTGCACCAAGATTTTGAGTGTAGTCATTTGGTGATATAAAGAGCCCATTCCAACCATCAAAGCTCAAAAAGCAACACTTTGAAAATTTCCCAAATCTTGCCACCATGCACCGACCTAGCCAAGTCTCACCACCAAACTTGACAAGGTTGAAAACCAACCAAAATGACAAATTTCTTGCACCAAGATTTTGAGTGTAGTAATTTGGTGATATAAAGAGCCCATTCCAACCATCAAAGCTCAAAAACCAACACTTTGAAAATTTCCCAAATCTTGCCACCATGCACCGACCTAGCCAAGTCTCACCACCAAACTTGACAAGGTTGAAAACCAACCAAAATGAAAAATTTCTTGCACCAAGATTTTGAGTGTAGTCATTTGGTGATATAAAGAGCCCATTCCAACCATCAAAGCTCAAAAACCAACACTTTGAAAATTTCCCAAATCTTGCCACCATGCACCGACCTAGCCAAGTCTCACCACCAAACTTGACAAGGTTGAAAACCAAAAAAAATGGAAAATTTCTTGCACCAAGATTTTGAGTGTAGTCATTTGGTGATATAAAGAGCCCATTCCAACCATCAAAGCTCAAAAACCAACACTTTGAAAATTTCCCAAATCTTGCCACCATGCACCGACCTAGCCAAGTCTCACCACCAAACTTGACAAGGTTGAAAACCAACCAAAATGACAAATTTCTTGCACCAAGATTTTGAGTGTAGTCATTTGGTGATATAAAGAGCCCATTCCAACCATCAAAGCTCAAAAACCAACACTTTGAAAATTTCCCAAATCTTGCCACCATGCACCGACCTAGCCAAGTCTCACCACCAAACTTGACAAGGTTGAAAACCAACCAAAATGAAAAATTTCTTGCACCAAGATTTTGAGTGTAGTCATTTGGTGATATAAAGAGCCCATTCCAACCATCAAAGCTCAAAAACCAACACTTTGAAAATTTCCCAAATCTTGCCACCATGCACCGACCTAGCCAAGTCTCACCACCAAACTTGACAAGGTTGAAAACCAACCAAAATGAAAAATTTCTTGCACCAAGATTTTGAGTGTAGTCATTTGGTGATATAAAGAGCCCATTCCAACCATCAAAGCTCAAAAACCAACACTTTGAAAATTTCCCAAATCTTGCCACCATGCACCGACCTAGCCAAGTCTCACCACCAAACTTGACAAGGTTGAAAACCAACCAAAATGAAAAATTTCTTGCACCAAGATTTTGAGTGTAGTCATTTGGTGATATAAAGAGCCCATTCCAACCATCAAAGCTCAAAAACCAACACTTTGAAAATTTCCCAAATCTTGCCACCATGCACCGACCTAGCCAAGTCTCACCACCAAACTTGACAAGGTTGAAAACCAACCAAAATGAAAAATTTCTTGCACCAAGATTTTGAGTGTAGTCATTTGGTGATATAAAGAGCCCATTCCAATCATCAAAGCTCAAAAACCAACACTTTGAAAATTTCCCAAATCTTGCCACCATGCACCGACCTAGCCAAGTCTCACCACCAAACTTGACAAGGTTGAAAACCAACCAAAATGGAAAATTTCTTGCACCAAGATTTTGAGTGTAGTCATTTGGTGATATAAAGAGCCCATTCCAACCATCAAAGCTCAAAAACCAACACTTTGAAAATTTCCCAAATCTTGCCACCATGCACCGACCTAGCCAAGTCTCACCACCAAACTTGACAAGGTTGAAAACCAACCAAAATGAAAAATTTCTTGCACCAAGATTTTGAGTGTAGTCATTTGGTGACATAAAGAGCCCATTCCAACCATCAAAGCTCAAAAACCAACACTTTGAAAATTTCCCAAATCTTGCCACCATGCACCGACCTAGCCAAGTCTCACCACCAAACTTGACAAGGTTGAAAACCAACCAAAATGACAAATTTCTTGCACCAAGATTTTGAGTGTAGTCATTTGGTGATATAAAGAGCCCATTCCAACCATCAAAGCTCAAAAACCAACACTTTGAAAATTTCCCAAATCTTGCTACCATGCACCGACCTAGCCAAGTCTCACCACCAAACTTGACAAGGTTGAAAACCAACCAAAATGACAAATTTCTTGCACCAAGATTTTGAGTGTAGTCATTTGGTGATATAAAGAGCCCATTCCAACCATCAAAGCTCAAAAACCAACACTTTGAAAATTTCCCAAATCTTGCCACCATGCACCGACCTAGCCAAGTCTCACCACCAAACTTGACAAGGTTGAAATCCAACCAAAATGAAAAATTTCTTGCACCAAGATTTTGAGTGTAGTCATTTGGTGATATAAAGAGCCCATTCCAACCATCAAAGCTCAAAAACCAACACTTTGAAAATTTCCCAAATCTTGCCACCATGCACCGACCTAGCCAAGTCTCACCACCAAACTTGACAAGGTTGAAAACCAACCAAAATGACAAATTTCTTGCACCAAGATTTTGAGTGTAGTCATTTGGTGATATAAAGAGCCCATTCCAACCATCAAAGCTCAAAAACCAACACTTTGAAAATTTCCCAAATCTTGCCACCATGCACCGACCTAGCCAAGTCTCACCACCAAACTTGACAAGGTTGAAATCCAACCAAAATGAAAAATTTCTTGCACCAAGATTTTGAGTGTAGTCATTTGGTGATATAAAGAGCCCATTCCAACCATCAAAGCTCAAAAACCAACACTTTGAAAATTTCCCAAATCTTGCCACCATGCACCGACCTAGCCAAGTCTCACCACCAAACTTGACAAGGTTGAAAACCAACCAAAATGAAAAATTTCTTGCACCAAGATTTTGAGTGTAGTCATTTGGTGATATAAAGAGCCCATTCCAACCATCAAAGCTCAAAAACCAACACTTTGAAAATTTCCCAAATCTTGCCACCATGCACCGACCTAGCCAAGTCTCACCACCAAACTTGACAAGGTTGAAAACCAACCAAAATGAAAAATTTCTTGCACCAAGATTTTGAGTGTAGTCATTTGGTGATATAAAGAGCCCATTCCAACCATCAAAGCTCAAAAACCAACACTTTGAAAATTTCCCAAATCTTGCCACCATGCACCGACCTAGCCAAGTCTCACCACCAAACTTGACAAGGTTGAAAACCAACCAAAATGAAAAATTTCTTGCACCAAGATTTTGAGTGTAGTCATTTGGTGATATAAAGAGCCCATTCCAACCATCAAAGCTCAAAAACCAACACTTTGAAAATTTCCCAAATCTTGCCACCATGCACCGACCTAGCCAAGTCTCACCACCAAACTTGACAAGGTTGAAAACCAACCAAAATGACAAATTTCTTGCACCAAGATTTTGAGTGTAGTCATTTGGTGATATAAAGAGCCCATTCCAACCATCAAAGCTCAAAAACCAACACTTTGAAAATTTCCCAAATCTTGCCACCATGCACCGACCTAGCCAAGTCTCACCACCAAACTTGACAAGGTTGAAAACCAACCAAAATGACAAATTTCTTGCACCAAGATTTTGAGTGTAGTCATTTGGTGATATAAAGAGCCCATTCCAACCATCAAAGCTCAAAAACCAACACTTTGAAAATTTCCCAAATCTTGCCACCATGCACCGACCTAGCCAAGTCTCACCACCAAACTTGACAAGGTTGAAAACCAACCAAAATGAAAAATTTCTTGCACCAAGATTTTGAGTGTAGTCATTTGGTGATATAAAGAGCCCATTCCAACCATCAAAGCTCAAAAACCAACACTTTGAAAATTTCCCAAATCTTGCCACCATGCACCGACCTAGCCAAGTCTCACCACCAAACTTGACAAGGTTGAAAACCAACCAAAATGAAAAATTTCTTGCACCAAGATTTTGAGTGTAGTCATTTGGTGATATAAAGAGCCCATTCCAACCATCAAAGCTCAAAAACCAACACTTTGAAAATTTCCCAAATCTTGCCACCATGCACCGACCTAGCCAAGTCTCACCACCAAACTTGACAAGGTTGAAAACCAACCAAAATGACAAATTTCTTGCACCAAGATTTTGAGTGTAGTCATTTGGTGATATAAAGAGCCCATTCCAACCATCAAAGCTCAAAAACCAACACTTTGAAAATTTCCCAAATCTTGCCACCATGCACCGACCTAGCCAAGTCTCACCACCAAACTTGACAAGGTTGAAAACCAACCAAAATGACAAATTTCTTGCACCAAGATTTTGAGTGTAGTCATTTGGTGATATAAAGAGCCCATTCCAACCATCAAAGCTCAAAAACCAACACTTTGAAAATTTCCCAAATCTTGCCACCATGCACCGACCTAGCCAAGTCTCACCACCAAACTTGACAAGGTTGAAAACCAACCAAAATGAAAAATTTCTTGCACCAAGATTTTGAGTGTAGTCATTTGGTGATATAAAGAGCCCATTCCAACCATCAAAGCTCAAAAACCAACACTTTGAAAATTTCCCAAATCTTGCCACCATGCACCGACCTAGCCAAGTCTCACCACCAAACTTGACAAGGTTGAAAACCAACCAAAATGACAAATTTCTTGCACCAAGATTTTGAGTGTAGTCATTTGGTGATATAAAGAGCCCATTCCAACCATCAAAGCTCAAAAACCAACACTTTGAAAATTTCCCAAATCTTGCCACCATGCACCGACCTAGCCAAGTCTCACCACCAAACTTGACAAGGTTGAAAACCAACCAAAATGACAAATTTCTTGCACCAAGATTTTGAGTGTAGTCATTTGGTGATATAAAGAGCCCATTCCAACCATCAAAGCTCAAAAACCAACACTTTGAAAATTTCCCAAATCTTGCCACCATGCACCGACCTAGCCAAGTCTCACCACCAAACTTGACAAGGTTGAAAACCAACCAAAATGAAAAATTTCTTGCACCAAGATTTTGAGTGTAGTCATTTGGTGATATAAAGAGCCCATTCCAACCATCAAAGCTCAAAAACCAACACTTTGAAAATTTCCCAAATCTTGCCACCATGCACCGACCTAGCCAAGTCTCACCACCAAACTTGACAAGGTTGAAAACCAACCAAAATGAAAAATTTCTTGCACCAAGATTTTGAGTGTAGTCATTTGGTGATATAAAGAGCCCATTCCAACCATCAAAGCTCAAAAACCAACACTTTGAAAATTTCCCAAATCTTGCCACCATGCACCGACCTAGCCAAGTCTCACCACCAAACTTGACAAGGTTGAAAACCAACCAAAATGACAAATTTCTTGCACCAAGATTTTGAGTGTAGTCATTTGGTGATATAAAGAGCCCATTCCAACCATCAAAGCTCAAAAACCAACACTTTGAAAATTTCCCAAATCTTGCCACCATGCACCGACCTAGCCAAGTCTCACCACCAAACTTGACAAGGTTGAAAACCAACCAAAATGAAAAATTTCTTGCACCAAGATTTTGAGTGTAGTCATTTGGTGATATAAAGAGCCCATTCCAACCATCAAAGCTCAAAAACCAACACTTTGAAAATTTCCCAAATCTTGCCACCATGCACCGACCTAGCCAAGTCTCACCACCAAACTTGACAAGGTTGAAAACCAACCAAAATGAAAAATTTCTTGCACCAAGATTTTGAGTGTAGTCATTTGGTGATATAAAGAGCCCATTCCAACCATCAAAGCTCAAAAACCAACACTTTGAAAATTTCCCAAATCTTGCCACCATGCACCGACCTAGCCAAGTCTCACCACCAAACTTGACAAGGTTGAAAACCAACCAAAATGACAAATTTCTTGCACCAAGATTTTGAGTGTAGTCATTTGGTGATATAAAGAGCCCATTCCAACCATCAAAGCTCAAAAACCAACACTTTGAAAATTTCCCAAATCTTGCCACCATGCACCGACCTAGCCAAGTCTCACCACCAAACTTGACAAGGTTGAAAACCAACCAAAATGACAAATTTCTTGCACCAAGATTTTGAGTGTAGTCATTTGGTGATATAAAGAGCCCATTCCAACCATCAAAGCTCAAAAACCAACACTTTGAAAATTTCCCAAATCTTGCCACCATGCACCGACCTAGCCAAGTCTCACCACCAAACTTGACAAGGTTGAAAACCAACCAAAATGACAAATTTCTTGCACCAAGATTTTGAGTGTAGTCATTTGGTGATATAAAGAGCCCATTCCAACCATCAAAGCTCAAAAACCAACACTTTGAAAATTTCCCAAATCTTGCCACCATGCACCGACCTAGCCAAGTCTCACCACCAAACTTGACAAGGTTGAAAACCAACCAAAATGACAAATTTCTTGCACCAAGATTTTGAGTGTAGTCATTTGGTGATATAAAGAGCCCATTCCAACCATCAAAGCTCAAAAACCAACACTTTGAAAATTTCCCAAATCTTGCCACCATGCACCGACCTAGCCAAGTCTCACCACCAAACTTGACAAGGTTGAAAACCAACCAAAATGAAAAATTTCTTGCACCAAGATTTTGAGTGTAGTCATTTGGTGATATAAAGAGCCCATTCCAACCATCAAAGCTCAAAAACCAACACTTTGAAAATTTCCCAAATCTTGCCACCATGCACCGACCTAGCCAAGTCTCACCACCAAACTTGACAAGGTTGAAAACCAACCAAAATGACAAATTTCTTGCACCAAGATTTTGAGTGTAGTCATTTGGTGATATAAAGAGCCCATTCCAACCATCAAAGCTCAAAAACCAACACTTTGAAAATTTCCCAAATCTTGCCACCATGCACCGACCTAGCCAAGTCTCACCACCAAACTTGACAAGGTTGAAAACCAACCAAAATGACAAATTTCTTGCACCAAGATTTTGAGTGTAGTCATTTGGTGATATAAAGAGCCCATTCCAACCATCAAAGCTCAAAAACCAACACTTTGAAAATTTCCCAAATCTTGCCACCATGCACCGACCTAGCCAAGTCTCACCACCAAACTTGACAAGGTTGAAAACCAACCAAAATGACAAATTTCTTGCACCAAGATTTTGAGTGTAGTCATTTGGTGATATAAAGAGCCCATTCCAACCATCAAAGCTCAAAAACCAACACTTTGAAAATTTCCCAAATCTTGCCACCATGCACCGACCTAGCCAAGTCTCACCACCAAACTTGACAAGGTTGAAAACCAACCAAAATGACAAATTTCTTGCACCAAGATTTTGAGTGTAGTCATTTGGTGATATAAAGAGCCCATTCCAACCATCAAAGCTCAAAAACCAACACTTTGAAAATTTCCCAAATCTTGCCACCATGCACCGACCTAGCCAAGTCTCACCACCAAACTTGACAAGGTTGAAAACCAACCAAAATGACAAATTTCTTGCACCAAGATTTTGAGTGTAGTCATTTGGTGATATAAAGAGCCCATTCCAACCATCAAAGCTCAAAAACCAACACTTTGAAAATTTCCCAAATCTTGCCACCATGCACCGACCTAGCCAAGTCTCACCACCAAACTTGACAAGGTTGAAAACCAACCAAAATGACAAATTTCTTGCACCAAGATTTTGAGTGTAGTCATTTGGTGATATAAAGAGCCCATTCCAACCATCAAAGCTCAAAAACCAACACTTTGAAAATTTCCCAAATCTTGCCACCATGCACCGACCTAGCCAAGTCTCACCACCAAACTTGACAAGGTTGAAAACCAACCAAAATGACAAATTTCTTGCACCAAGATTTTGAGTGTAGTCATTTGGTGATATAAAGAGCCCATTCCAACCATCAAAGCTCAAAAACCAACACTTTGAAAATTTCCCAAATCTTGCCACCATGCACCGACCTAGCCAAGTCTCACCACCAAACTTGACAAGGTTGAAAACCAACCAAAATGACAAATTTCTTGCACCAAGATTTTGAGTGTAGTCATTTGGTGATATAAAGAGCCCATTCCAACCATCAAAGCTCAAAAACCAACACTTTGAAAATTTCCCAAATCTTGCCACCATGCACCGACCTAGCCAAGTCTCACCACCAAACTTGACAAGGTTGAAAACCAACCAAAATGGAAAATTTCTTGCACCAAGATTTTGAGTGTAGTCATTTGGTGATATAAAGAGCCCATTCCAACCATCAAAGCTCAAAAACCAACACTTTGAAAATTTCCCAAATCTTGCCACCATGCACCGACCTAGCCAAGTCTCACCACCAAACTTGACAAGGTTGAAAACCAACCAAAATGACAAATTTCTTGCACCAAGATTTTGAGTGTAGTCATTTGGTGATATAAAGAGCCCATTCCAACCATCAAAGCTCAAAAACCAACACTTTGAAAATTTCCCAAATCTTGCCACCATGCACCGACCTAGCCAAGTCTCACCACCAAACTTGACAAGGTTGAAAACCAACCAAAATGACAAATTTCTTGCACCAAGATTTTGAGTGTAGTCATTTGGTGATATAAAGAGCCCATTCCAACCATCAAAGCTCAAAAACCAACACTTTGAAAATTTCCCAAATCTTGCCACCATGCACCGACCTAGCCAAGTCTCACCACCAAACTTGACAAGGTTGAAAACCAACCAAAATGACAAATTTCTTGCACCAAGATTTTGAGTGTAGTCATTTGGTGATATAAAGAGCCCATTCCAACCATCAAAGCTCAAAAACCAACACTTTGAAAATTTCCCAAATCTTGCCACCATGCACCGACCTAGCCAAGTCTCACCACCAAACTTGACAAGGTTGAAAACCAACCAAAATGACAAATTTCTTGCACCAAGATTTTGAGTGTAGTCATTTGGTGATATAAAGAGCCCATTCCAACCATCAAAGCTCAAAAACCAACACTTTGAAAATTTCCCAAATCTTGCCACCATGCACCGACCTAGCCAAGTCTCACCACCAAACTTGACAAGGTTGAAAACCAACCAAAATGACAAATTTCTTGCACCAAGATTTTGAGTGTAGTCATTTGGTGATATAAAGAGCCCATTCCAACCATCAAAGCTCAAAAACCAACACTTTGAAAATTTCCCAAATCTTGCCACCATGCACCGACCTAGCCAAGTCTCACCACCAAACTTGACAAGGTTGAAAACCAACCAAAATGACAAATTTCTTGCACCAAGATTTTGAGTGTAGTCATTTGGTGATATAAAGAGCCCATTCCAACCATCAAAGCTCAAAAACCAACACTTTGAAAATTTCCCAAATCTTGCCACCATGCACCGACCTAGCCAAGTCTCACCACCAAACTTGACAAGGTTGAAAACCAACCAAAATGACAAATTTCTTGCACCAAGATTTTGAGTGTAGTCATTTGGTGATATAAAGAGCCCATTCCAACCATCAAAGCTCAAAAACCAACACTTTGAAAATTTCCCAAATCTTGCCACCATGCACCGACCTAGCCAAGTCTCACCACCAAACTTGACAAGGTTGAAAACCAACCAAAATGACAAATTTCTTGCACCAAGATTTTGAGTGTAGTCATTTGGTGATATAAAGAGCCCATTCCAACCATCAAAGCTCAAAAACCAACACTTTGAAAATTTCCCAAATCTTGCCACCATGCACCGACCTAGCCAAGTCTCACCACCAAACTTGACAAGGTTGAAAACCAACCAAAATGACAAATTTCTTGCACCAAGATTTTGAGTGTAGTCATTTGGTGATATAAAGAGCCCATTCCAACCATCAAAGCTCAAAAACCAACACTTTGAAAATTTCCCAAATCTTGCCACCATGCACCGACCTAGCCAAGTCTCACCACCAAACTTGACAAGGTTGAAAACCAACCAAAATGAAAAATTTCTTGCACCAAGATTTTGAGTGTAGTCATTTGGTGATATAAAGAGCCCATTCCAACCATCAAAGCTCAAAAACCAACACTTTGAAAATTTCCCAAATCTTGCCACCATGCACCGACCTAGCCAAGTCTCACCACCAAACTTGACAAGGTTGAAAACCAACCAAAATGAAAAATTTCTTGCACCAAGATTTTGAGTGTAGTCATTTGGTGATATAAAGAGCCCATTCCAACCATCAAAGCTCAAAAACCAACACTTTGAAAATTTCCCAAATCTTGCCACCATGCACCGACCTAGCCAAGTCTCACCACCAAACTTGACAAGGTTGAAAACCAACCAAAATGAAAAATTTCTTGCACCAAGATTTTGAGTGTAGTCATTTGGTGATATAAAGAGCCCATTCCAACCATCAAAGCTCAAAAACCAACACTTTGAAAATTTCCCAAATCTTGCCACCATGCACCGACCTAGCCAAGTCTCACCACCAAACTTGACAAGGTTGAAAACCAACCAAAATGACAAATTTCTTGCACCAAGATTTTGAGTGTAGTCATTTGGTGATATAAAGAGCCCATTCCAACCATCAAAGCTCAAAAACCAACACTTTGAAAATTTCCCAAATCTTGCCACCATGCACCGACCTAGCCAAGTCTCACCACCAAACTTGACAAGGTTGAAAACCAACCAAAATGACAAATTTCTTGCACCAAGATTTTGAGTGTAGTCATTTGGTGATATAAAGAGCCCATTCCAACCATCAAAGCTCAAAAACCAACACTTTGAAAATTTCCCAAATCTTGCCACCATGCACCGACCTAGCCAAGTCTCACCACCAAACTTGACAAGGTTGAAAACCAACCAAAATGAAAAATTTCTTGCACCAAGATTTTGAGTGTAGTCATTTGGTGATATAAAGAGCCCATTCCAACCATCAAAGCTCAAAAACCAACACTTTGAAAATTTCCCAAATCTTGCCACCATGCACCGACCTAGCCAAGTCTCACCACCAAACTTGACAAGGTTGAAAACCAACCAAAATGACAAATTTCTTGCACCAAGATTTTGAGTGTAGTCATTTGGTGATATAAAGAGCCCATTCCAACCATCAAAGCTCAAAAACCAACACTTTGAAAATTTCCCAAATCTTGCCACCATGCACCGACCTAGCCAAGTCTCACCACCAAACTTGACAAGGTTGAAAACCAACCAAAATGACAAATTTCTTGCACCAAGATTTTGAGTGTAGTCATTTGGTGATATAAAGAGCCCATTCCAACCATCAAAGCTCAAAAACCAACACTTTGAAAATTTCCCAAATCTTGCCACCATGCACCGACCTAGCCAAGTCTCACCACCAAACTTGACAAGGTTGAAAACCAACCAAAATGACAAATTTCTTGCACCAAGATTTTGAGTGTAGTCATTTGGTGATATAAAGAGCCCATTCCAACCATCAAAGCTCAAAAACCAACACTTTGAAAATTTCCCAAATCTTGCCACCATGCACCGACCTAGCCAAGTCTCACCACCAAACTTGACAAGGTTGAAAACCAACCAAAATGACAAATTTCTTGCACCAAGATTTTGAGTGTAGTCATTTGGTGATATAAAGAGCCCATTCCAACCATCAAAGCTCAAAAACCAACACTTTGAAAATTTCCCAAATCTTGCCACCATGCACCGACCTAGCCAAGTCTCACCACCAAACTTGACAAGGTTGAAAACCAACCAAAATGACAAATTTCTTGCACCAAGATTTTGAGTGTAGTCATTTGGTGATATAAAGAGCCCATTCCAACCATCAAAGCTCAAAAACCAACACTTTGAAAATTTCCCAAATCTTGCCACCATGCACCGACCTAGCCAAGTCTCACCACCAAACTTGACAAGGTTGAAAACCAACCAAAATGAAAAATTTCTTGCACCAAGATTTTGAGTGTAGTCATTTGGTGATATAAAGAGCCCATTCCAACCATCAAAGCTCAAAAACCAACACTTTGAAAATTTCCCAAATCTTGCCACCATGCACCGACCTAGCCAAGTCTCACCACCAAACTTGACAAGGTTGAAAACCAACCAAAATGACAAATTTCTTGCACCAAGATTTTGAGTGTAGTCATTTGGTGATATAAAGAGCCCATTCCAACCATCAAAGCTCAAAAACCAACACTTTGAAAATTTCCCAAATCTTGCCACCATGCACCGACCTAGCCAAGTCTCACCACCAAACTTGACAAGGTTGAAAACCAACCAAAATGACAAATTTCTTGCACCAAGATTTTGAGTGTAGTCATTTGGTGATATAAAGAGCCCATTCCAACCATCAAAGCTCAAAAACCAACACTTTGAAAATTTCCCAAATCTTGCCACCATGCACCGACCTAGCCAAGTCTCACCACCAAACTTGACAAGGTTGAAAACCAACCAAAATGACAAATTTCTTGCACCAAGATTTTGAGTGTAGTCATTTGGTGATATAAAGAGCCCATTCCAACCATCAAAGCTCAAAAACCAACACTTTGAAAATTTCCCAAATCTTGCCACCATGCACCGACCTAGCCAAGTCTCACCACCAAACTTGACAAGGTTGAAAACCAACCAAAATGACAAATTTCTTGCACCAAGATTTTGAGTGTAGTCATTTGGTGATATAAAGAGCCCATTCCAACCATCAAAGCTCAAAAACCAACACTTTGAAAATTTCCCAAATCTTGCCACCATGCACCGACCTAGCCAAGTCTCACCACCAAACTTGACAAGGTTGAAAACCAACCAAAATGACAAATTTCTTGCACCAAGATTTTGAGTGTAGTCATTTGGTGATATAAAGAGCCCATTCCAACCATCAAAGCTCAAAAACCAACACTTTGAAAATTTCCCAAATCTTGCCACCATGCACCGACCTAGCCAAGTCTCACCACCAAACTTGACAAGGTTGAAAACCAACCAAAATGACAAATTTCTTGCACCAAGATTTTGAGTGTAGTCATTTGGTGATATAAAGAGCCCATTCCAACCATCAAAGCTCAAAAACCAACACTTTGAAAATTTCCCAAATCTTGCCACCATGCACCGACCTAGCCAAGTCTCACCACCAAACTTGACAAGGTTGAAAACCAACCAAAATGAAAAATTTCTTGCACCAAGATTTTGAGTGTAGTCATTTGGTGATATAAAGAGCCCATTCCAACCATCAAAGCTCAAAAACCAACACTTTGAAAATTTCCCAAATCTTGCCACCATGCACCGACCTAGCCAAGTCTCACCACCAAACTTGACAAGGTTGAAAACCAACCAAAATGACAAATTTCTTGCACCAAGATTTTGAGTGTAGTCATTTGGTGATATAAAGAGCCCATTCCAACCATCAAAGCTCAAAAACCAACACTTTGAAAATTTCCCAAATCTTGCCACCATGCACCGACCTAGCCAAGTCTCACCACCAAACTTGACAAGGTTGAAAACCAACCAAAATGACAAATTTCTTGCACCAAGATTTTGAGTGTAGTCATTTGGTGATATAAAGAGCCCATTCCAACCATCAAAGCTCAAAAACCAACACTTTGAAAATTTCCCAAATCTTGCCACCATGCACCGACCTAGCCAAGTCTCACCACCAAACTTGACAAGGTTGAAAACCAACCAAAATGACAAATTTCTTGCACCAAGATTTTGAGTGTAGTCATTTGGTGATATAAAGAGCCCATTCCAACCATCAAAGCTCAAAAACCAACACTTTGAAAATTTCCCAAATCTTGCCACCATGCACCGACCTAGCCAAGTCTCACCACCAAACTTGACAAGGTTGAAAACCAACCAAAATGACAAATTTCTTGCACCAAGATTTTGAGTGTAGTCATTTGGTGATATAAAGAGCCCATTCCAACCATCAAAGCTCAAAAACCAACACTTTGAAAATTTCCCAAATCTTGCCACCATGCACCGACCTAGCCAAGTCTCACCACCAAACTTGACAAGGTTGAAAACCAACCAAAATGACAAATTTCTTGCACCAAGATTTTGAGTGTAGTCATTTGGTGATATAAAGAGCCCATTCCAACCATCAAAGCTCAAAAACCAACACTTTGAAAATTTCCCAAATCTTGCCACCATGCACCGACCTAGCCAAGTCTCACCACCAAACTTGACAAGGTTGAAAACCAACCAAAATGACAAATTTCTTGCACCAAGATTTTGAGTGTAGTCATTTGGTGATATAAAGAGCCCATTCCAACCATCAAAGCTCAAAAACCAACACTTTGAAAATTTCCCAAATCTTGCCACCATGCACCGACCTAGCCAAGTCTCACCACCAAACTTGACAAGGTTGAAAACCAACCAAAATGACAAATTTCTTGCACCAAGATTTTGAGTGTAGTCATTTGGTGATATAAAGAGCCCATTCCAACCATCAAAGCTCAAAAACCAACACTTTGAAAATTTCCCAAATCTTGCCACCATGCACCGACCTAGCCAAGTCTCACCACCAAACTTGACAAGGTTGAAAACCAACCAAAATGAAAAATTTCTTGCACCAAGATTTTGAGTGTAGTCATTTGGTGATATAAAGAGCCCATTCCAACCATCAAAGCTCAAAAACCAACACTTTGAAAATTTCCCAAATCTTGCCACCATGCACCGACCTAGCCAAGTCTCACCACCAAACTTGACAAGGTTGAAAACCAACCAAAATGACAAATTTCTTGCACCAAGATTTTGAGTGTAGTCATTTGGTGATATAAAGAGCCCATTCCAACCATCAAAGCTCAAAAACCAACACTTTGAAAATTTCCCAAATCTTGCCACCATGCACCGACCTAGCCAAGTCTCACCACCAAACTTGACAAGGTTGAAAACCAACCAAAATGACAAATTTCTTGCACCAAGATTTTGAGTGTAGTCATTTGGTGATATAAAGAGCCCATTCCAACCATCAAAGCTCAAAAACCAACACTTTGAAAATTTCCCAAATCTTGCCACCATGCACCGACCTAGCCAAGTCTCACCACCAAACTTGACAAGGTTGAAAACCAACCAAAATGGAAAATTTCTTGCACCAAGATTTTGAGTGTAGTCATTTGGTGATATAAAGAGCCCATTCCAACCATCAAAGCTCAAAAACCAACACTTTGAAAATTTCCCAAATCTTGCCACCATGCACCGACCTAGCCAAGTCTCACCACCAAACTTGACAAGGTTGAAAACCAACCAAAATGACAAATTTCTTGCACCAAGATTTTGAGTGTAGTCATTTGGTGATATAAAGAGCCCATTCCAACCATCAAAGCTCAAAAACCAACACTTTGAAAATTTCCCAAATCTTGCCACCATGCACCGACCTAGCCAAGTCTCACCACCAAACTTGACAAGGTTGAAAACCAACCAAAATGACAAATTTCTTGCACCAAGATTTTGAGTGTAGTCATTTGGTGATATAAAGAGCCCATTCCAACCATCAAAGCTCAAAAACCAACACTTTGAAAATTTCCCAAATCTTGCCACCATGCACCGACCTAGCCAAGTCTCACCACCAAACTTGACAAGGTTGAAAACCAACCAAAATGACAAATTTCTTGCACCAAGATTTTGAGTGTAGTCATTTGGTGATATAAAGAGCCCATTCCAACCATCAAAGCTCAAAAACCAACACTTTGAAAATTTCCCAAATCTTGCCACCATGCACCGACCTAGCCAAGTCTCACCACCAAACTTGACAAGGTTGAAAACCAACCAAAATGACAAATTTCTTGCACCAAGATTTTGAGTGTAGTCATTTGGTGATATAAAGAGCCCATTCCAACCATCAAAGCTCAAAAACCAACACTTTGAAAATTTCCCAAATCTTGCCACCATGCACCGACCTAGCCAAGTCTCACCACCAAACTTGACAAGGTTGAAAACCAACCAAAATGACAAATTTCTTGCACCAAGATTTTGAGTGTAGTCATTTGGTGATATAAAGAGCCCATTCCAACCATCAAAGCTCAAAAACCAACACTTTGAAAATTTCCCAAATCTTGCCACCATGCACCGACCTAGCCAAGTCTCACCACCAAACTTGACAAGGTTGAAAACCAACCAAAATGACAAATTTCTTGCACCAAGATTTTGAGTGTAGTCATTTGGTGATATAAAGAGCCCATTCCAACCATCAAAGCTCAAAAACCAACACTTTGAAAATTTCCCAAATCTTGCCACCATGCACCGACCTAGCCAAGTCTCACCACCAAACTTGACAAGGTTGAAAACCAACCAAAATGACAAATTTCTTGCACCAAGATTTTGAGTGTAGTCATTTGGTGATATAAAGAGCCCATTCCAACCATCAAAGCTCAAAAACCAACACTTTGAAAATTTCCCAAATCTTGCCACCATGCACCGACCTAGCCAAGTCTCACCACCAAACTTGACAAGGTTGAAAACCAACCAAAATGAAAAATTTCTTGCACCAAGATTTTGAGTGTAGTCATTTGGTGATATAAAGAGCCCATTCCAACCATCAAAGCTCAAAAACCAACACTTTGAAAATTTCCCAAATCTTGCCACCATGCACCGACCTAGCCAAGTCTCACCACCAAACTTGACAAGGTTGAAAACCAACCAAAATGACAAATTTCTTGCACCAAGATTTTGAGTGTAGTCATTTGGTGATATAAAGAGCCCATTCCAACCATCAAAGCTCAAAAACCAACACTTTGAAAATTTCCCAAATCTTGCCACCATGCACCGACCTAGCCAAGTCTCACCACCAAACTTGACAAGGTTGAAAACCAACCAAAATGACAAATTTCTTGCACCAAGATTTTGAGTGTAGTCATTTGGTGATATAAAGAGCCCATTCCAACCATCAAAGCTCAAAAACCAACACTTTGAAAATTTCCCAAATCTTGCCACCATGCACCGACCTAGCCAAGTCTCACCACCAAACTTGACAAGGTTGAAAACCAACCAAAATGACAAATTTCTTGCACCAAGATTTTGAGTGTAGTCATTTGGTGATATAAAGAGCCCATTCCAACCATCAAAGCTCAAAAACCAACACTTTGAAAATTTCCCAAATCTTGCCACCATGCACCGACCTAGCCAAGTCTCACCACCAAACTTGACAAGGTTGAAAACCAACCAAAATGACAAATTTCTTGCACCAAGATTTTGAGTGTAGTCATTTGGTGATATAAAGAGCCCATTCCAACCATCAAAGCTCAAAAACCAACACTTTGAAAATTTCCCAAATCTTGCCACCATGCACCGACCTAGCCAAGTCTCACCACCAAACTTGACAAGGTTGAAAACCAACCAAAATGACAAATTTCTTGCACCAAGATTTTGAGTGTAGTCATTTGGTGATATAAAGAGCCCATTCCAACCATCAAAGCTCAAAAACCAACACTTTGAAAATTTCCCAAATCTTGCCACCATGCACCGACCTAGCCAAGTCTCACCACCAAACTTGACAAGGTTGAAAACCAACCAAAATGACAAATTTCTTGCACCAAGATTTTGAGTGTAGTCATTTGGTGATATAAAGAGCCCATTCCAACCATCAAAGCTCAAAAACCAACACTTTGAAAATTTCCCAAATCTTGCCACCATGCACCGACCTAGCCAAGTCTCACCACCAAACTTGACAAGGTTGAAAACCAACCAAAATGACAAATTTCTTGCACCAAGATTTTGAGTGTAGTCATTTGGTGATATAAAGAGCCCATTCCAACCATCAAAGCTCAAAAACCAACACTTTGAAAATTTCCCAAATCTTGCCACCATGCACCGACCTAGCCAAGTCTCACCACCAAACTTGACAAGGTTGAAAACCAACCAAAATGACAAATTTCTTGCACCAAGATTTTGAGTGTAGTCATTTGGTGATATAAAGAGCCCATTCCAACCATCAAAGCTCAAAAACCAACACTTTGAAAATTTCCCAAATCTTGCCACCATGCACCGACCTAGCCAAGTCTCACCACCAAACTTGACAAGGTTGAAAACCAACCAAAATGACAAATTTCTTGCACCAAGATTTTGAGTGTAGTCATTTGGTGATATAAAGAGCCCATTCCAACCATCAAAGCTCAAAAACCAACACTTTGAAAATTTCCCAAATCTTGCCACCATGCACCGACCTAGCCAAGTCTCACCACCAAACTTGACAAGGTTGAAAACCAACCAAAATGACAAATTTCTTGCACCAAGATTTTGAGTGTAGTCATTTGGTGATATAAAGAGCCCATTCCAACCATCAAAGCTCAAAAACCAACACTTTGAAAATTTCCCAAATCTTGCCACCATGCACCGACCTAGCCAAGTCTCACCACCAAACTTGACAAGGTTGAAAACCAACCAAAATGACAAATTTCTTGCACCAAGATTTTGAGTGTAGTCATTTGGTGATATAAAGAGCCCATTCCAACCATCAAAGCTCAAAAACCAACACTTTGAAAATTTCCCAAATCTTGCCACCATGCACCGACCTAGCCAAGTCTCACCACCAAACTTGACAAGGTTGAAAACCAACCAAAATGGAAAATTTCTTGCACCAAGATTTTGAGTGTAGTCATTTGGTGATATAAAGAGCCCATTCCAACCATCAAAGCTCAAAAACCAACACTTTGAAAATTTCCCAAATCTTGCCACCATGCACCGACCTAGCCAAGTCTCACCACCAAACTTGACAAGGTTGAAAACCAACCAAAATGACAAATTTCTTGCACCAAGATTTTGAGTGTAGTCATTTGGTGATATAAAGAGCCCATTCCAACCATCAAAGCTCAAAAACCAACACTTTGAAAATTTCCCAAATCTTGCCACCATGCACCGACCTAGCCAAGTCTCACCACCAAACTTGACAAGGTTGAAAACCAACCAAAATGACAAATTTCTTGCACCAAGATTTTGAGTGTAGTCATTTGGTGATATAAAGAGCCCATTCCAACCATCAAAGCTCAAAAACCAACACTTTGAAAATTTCCCAAATCTTGCCACCATGCACCGACCTAGCCAAGTCTCACCACCAAACTTGACAAGGTTGAAAACCAACCAAAATGACAAATTTCTTGCACCAAGATTTTGAGTGTAGTCATTTGGTGATATAAAGAGCCCATTCCAACCATCAAAGCTCAAAAACCAACACTTTGAAAATTTCCCAAATCTTGCCACCATGCACCGACCTAGCCAAGTCTCACCACCAAACTTGACAAGGTTGAAAACCAACCAAAATGGAAAATTTCTTGCACCAAGATTTTGAGTGTAGTCATTTGGTGATATAAAGAGCCCATTCCAACCATCAAAGCTCAAAAACCAACACTTTGAAAATTTCCCAAATCTTGCCACCATGCACCGACCTAGCCAAGTCTCACCACCAAACTTGACAAGGTTGAAAACCAACCAAAATGACAAATTTCTTGCACCAAGATTTTGAGTGTAGTCATTTGGTGATATAAAGAGCCCATTCCAACCATCAAAGCTCAAAAACCAACACTTTGAAAATTTCCCAAATCTTGCCACCATGCACCGACCTAGCCAAGTCTCACCACCAAACTTGACAAGGTTGAAAACCAACCAAAATGACAAATTTCTTGCACCAAGATTTTGAGTGTAGTCATTTGGTGATATAAAGAGCCCATTCCAACCATCAAAGCTCAAAAACCAACACTTTGAAAATTTCCCAAATCTTGCCACCATGCACCGACCTAGCCAAGTCTCACCACCAAACTTGACAAGGTTGAAAACCAACCAAAATGAAAAATTTCTTGCACCAAGATTTTGAGTGTAGTCATTTGGTGATATAAAGAGCCCATTCCAACCATCAAAGCTCAAAAACCAACACTTTGAAAATTTCCCAAATCTTGCCACCATGCACCGACCTAGCCAAGTCTCACCACCAAACTTGACAAGGTTGAAAACCAACCAAAATGACAAATTTCTTGCACCAAGATTTTGAGTGTAGTCATTTGGTGATATAAAGAGCCCATTCCAACCATCAAAGCTCAAAAACCAACACTTTGAAAATTTCCCAAATCTTGCCACCATGCACCGACCTAGCCAAGTCTCACCACCAAACTTGACAAGGTTGAAAACCAACCAAAATGACAAATTTCTTGCACCAAGATTTTGAGTGTAGTCATTTGGTGATATAAAGAGCCCATTCCAACCATCAAAGCTCAAAAACCAACACTTTGAAAATTTCCCAAATCTTGCCACCATGCACCGACCTAGCCAAGTCTCACCACCAAACTTGACAAGGTTGAAAACCAACCAAAATGACAAATTTCTTGCACCAAGATTTTGAGTGTAGTCATTTGGTGATATAAAGAGCCCATTCCAACCATCAAAGCTCAAAAACCAACACTTTGAAAATTTCCCAAATCTTGCCACCATGCACCGACCTAGCCAAGTCTCACCACCAAACTTGACAAGGTTGAAAACCAACCAAAATGAAAAATTTCTTGCACCAAGATTTTGAGTGTAGTCATTTGGTGATATAAAGAGCCCATTCCAACCATCAAAGCTCAAAAACCAACACTTTGAAAATTTCCCAAATCTTGCCACCATGCACCGACCTAGCCAAGTCTCACCACCAAACTTGACAAGGTTGAAAACCAACCAAAATGAAAAATTTCTTGCACCAAGATTTTGAGTGTAGTCATTTGGTGATATAAAGAGCCCATTCCAACCATCAAAGCTCAAAAACCAACACTTTGAAAATTTCCCAAATCTTGCCACCATGCACCGACCTAGCCAAGTCTCACCACCAAACTTGACAAGGTTGAAAACCAACCAAAATGACAAATTTCTTGCACCAAGATTTTGAGTGTAGTCATTTGGTGATATAAAGAGCCCATTCCAACCATCAAAGCTCAAAAACCAACACTTTGAAAATTTCCCAAATCTTGCCACCATGCACCGACCTAGCCAAGTCTCACCACCAAACTTGACAAGGTTGAAAACCAACCAAAATGACAAATTTCTTGCACCAAGATTTTGAGTGTAGTCATTTGGTGATATAAAGAGCCCATTCCAACCATCAAAGCTCAAAAACCAACACTTTGAAAATTTCCCAAATCTTGCCACCATGCACCGACCTAGCCAAGTCTCACCACCAAACTTGACAAGGTTGAAAACCAACCAAAATGAAAAATTTCTTGCACCAAGATTTTGAGTGTAGTCATTTGGTGATATAAAGAGCCCATTCCAACCATCAAAGCTCAAAAACCAACACTTTGAAAATTTCCCAAATCTTGCCACCATGCACCGACCTAGCCAAGTCTCACCACCAAACTTGACAAGGTTGAAAACCAACCAAAATGACAAATTTCTTGCACCAAGATTTTGAGTGTAGTCATTTGGTGATATAAAGAGCCCATTCCAACCATCAAAGCTCAAAAACCAACACTTTGAAAATTTCCCAAATCTTGCCACCATGCACCGACCTAGCCAAGTCTCACCACCAAACTTGACAAGGTTGAAAACCAACCAAAATGACAAATTTCTTGCACCAAGATTTTGAGTGTAGTCATTTGGTGATATAAAGAGCCCATTCCAACCATCAAAGCTCAAAAACCAACACTTTGAAAATTTCCCAAATCTTGCCACCATGCACCGACCTAGCCAAGTCTCACCACCAAACTTGACAAGGTTGAAAACCAACCAAAATGAAAAATTTCTTGCACCAAGATTTTGAGTGTAGTCATTTGGTGATATAAAGAGCCCATTCCAACCATCAAAGCTCAAAAACCAACACTTTGAAAATTTCCCAAATCTTGCCACCATGCACCGACCTAGCCAAGTCTCACCACCAAACTTGACAAGGTTGAAAACCAACCAAAATGAAAAATTTCTTGCACCAAGATTTTGAGTGTAGTCATTTGGTGATATAAAGAGCCCATTCCAACCATCAAAGCTCAAAAACCAACACTTTGAAAATTTCCCAAATCTTGCCACCATGCACCGACCTAGCCAAGTCTCACCACCAAACTTGACAAGGTTGAAAACCAACCAAAATGAAAAATTTCTTGCACCAAGATTTTGAGTGTAGTCATTTGGTGATATAAAGAGCCCATTCCAACCATCAAAGCTCAAAAACCAACACTTTGAAAATTTCCCAAATCTTGCCACCATGCACCGACCTAGCCAAGTCTCACCACCAAACTTGACAAGGTTGAAAACCAACCAAAATGAAAAATTTCTTGCACCAAGATTTTGAGTGTAGTCATTTGGTGATATAAAGAGCCCATTCCAACCATCAAAGCTCAAAAACCAACACTTTGAAAATTTCCCAAATCTTGCCACCATGCACCGACCTAGCCAAGTCTCACCACCAAACTTGACAAGGTTGAAAACCAACCAAAATGACAAATTTCTTGCACCAAGATTTTGAGTGTAGTCATTTGGTGATATAAAGAGCCCATTCCAACCATCAAAGCTCAAAAACCAACACTTTGAAAATTTCCCAAATCTTGCCACCATGCACCGACCTAGCCAAGTCTCACCACCAAACTTGACAAGGTTGAAAACCAACCAAAATGAAAAATTTCTTGCACCAAGATTTTGAGTGTAGTCATTTGGTGATATAAAGAGCCCATTCCAACCATCAAAGCTCAAAAACCAACACTTTGAAAATTTCCCAAATCTTGCCACCATGCACCGACCTAGCCAAGTCTCACCACCAAACTTGACAAGGTTGAAAACCAACCAAAATGACAAATTTCTTGCACCAAGATTTTGAGTGTAGTCATTTGGTGATATAAAGAGCCCATTCCAACCATCAAAGCTCAAAAACCAACACTTTGAAAATTTCCCAAATCTTGCCACCATGCACCGACCTAGCCAAGTCTCACCACCAAACTTGACAAGGTTGAAAACCAACCAAAATGACAAATTTCTTGCACCAAGATTTTGAGTGTAGTCATTTGGTGATATAAAGAGCCCATTCCAACCATCAAAGCTCAAAAACCAACACTTTGAAAATTTCCCAAATCTTGCCACCATGCACCGACCTAGCCAAGTCTCACCACCAAACTTGACAAGGTTGAAAACCAACCAAAATGAAAAATTTCTTGCACCAAGATTTTGAGTGTAGTCATTTGGTGATATAAAGAGCCCATTCCAACCATCAAAGCTCAAAAACCAACACTTTGAAAATTTCCCAAATCTTGCCACCATGCACCGACCTAGCCAAGTCTCACCACCAAACTTGACAAGGTTGAAAACCAACCAAAATGAAAAATTTCTTGCACCAAGATTTTGAGTGTAGTCATTTGGTGATATAAAGAGCCCATTCCAACCATCAAAGCTCAAAAACCAACACTTTGAAAATTTCCCAAATCTTGCCACCATGCACCGACCTAGCCAAGTCTCACCACCAAACTTGACAAGGTTGAAAACCAACCAAAATGACAAATTTCTTGCACCAAGATTTTGAGTGTAGTCATTTGGTGATATAAAGAGCCCATTCCAACCATCAAAGCTCAAAAACCAACACTTTGAAAATTTCCCAAATCTTGCCACCATGCACCGACCTAGCCAAGTCTCACCACCAAACTTGACAAGGTTGAAAACCAACCAAAATGGAAAATTTCTTGCACCAAGATTTTGAGTGTAGTCATTTGGTGATATAAAGAGCCCATTCCAACCATCAAAGCTCAAAAACCAACACTTTGAAAATTTCCCAAATCTTGCCACCATGCACCGACCTAGCCAAGTCTCACCACCAAACTTGACAAGGTTGAAAACCAACCAAAATGACAAATTTCTTGCACCAAGATTTTGAGTGTAGTCATTTGGTGATATAAAGAGCCCATTCCAACCATCAAAGCTCAAAAACCAACACTTTGAAAATTTCCCAAATCTTGCCACCATGCACCGACCTAGCCAAGTCTCACCACCAAACTTGACAAGGTTGAAAACCAACCAAAATGAAAAATTTCTTGCACCAAGATTTTGAGTGTAGTCATTTGGTGATATAAAGAGCCCATTCCAACCATCAAAGCTCAAAAACCAACACTTTGAAAATTTCCCAAATCTTGCCACCATGCACCGACCTAGCCAAGTCTCACCACCAAACTTGACAAGGTTGAAAACCAACCAAAATGAAAAATTTCTTGCACCAAGATTTTGAGTGTAGTCATTTGGTGATATAAAGAGCCCATTCCAACCATCAAAGCTCAAAAACCAACACTTTGAAAATTTCCCAAATCTTGCCACCATGCACCGACCTAGCCAAGTCTCACCACCAAACTTGACAAGGTTGAAAACCAACCAAAATGAAAAATTTCTTGCACCAAGATTTTGAGTGTAGTCATTTGGTGATATAAAGAGCCCATTCCAACCATCAAAGCTCAAAAACCAACACTTTGAAAATTTCCCAAATCTTGCCACCATGCACCGACCTAGCCAAGTCTCACCACCAAACTTGACAAGGTTGAAAACCAACCAAAATGACAAATTTCTTGCACCAAGATTTTGAGTGTAGTCATTTGGTGATATAAAGAGCCCATTCCAACCATCAAAGCTCAAAAACCAACACTTTGAAAATTTCCCAAATCTTGCCACCATGCACCGACCTAGCCAAGTCTCACCACCAAACTTGACAAGGTTGAAAACCAACCAAAATGACAAATTTCTTGCACCAAGATTTTGAGTGTAGTCATTTGGTGATATAAAGAGCCCATTCCAACCATCAAAGCTCAAAAACCAACACTTTGAAAATTTCCCAAATCTTGCCACCATGCACCGACCTAGCCAAGTCTCACCACCAAACTTGACAAGGTTGAAAACCAACCAAAATGAAAAATTTCTTGCACCAAGATTTTGAGTGTAGTCATTTGGTGATATAAAGAGCCCATTCCAACCATCAAAGCTCAAAAACCAACACTTTGAAAATTTCCCAAATCTTGCCACCATGCACCGACCTAGCCAAGTCTCACCACCAAACTTGACAAGGTTGAAAACCAACCAAAATGAAAAATTTCTTGCACCAAGATTTTGAGTGTAGTCATTTGGTGATATAAAGAGCCCATTCCAACCATCAAAGCTCAAAAACCAACACTTTGAAAATTTCCCAAATCTTGCCACCATGCACCGACCTAGCCAAGTCTCACCACCAAACTTGACAAGGTTGAAAACCAACCAAAATGAAAAATTTCTTGCACCAAGATTTTGAGTGTAGTCATTTGGTGATATAAAGAGCCCATTCCAACCATCAAAGCTCAAAAACCAACACTTTGAAAATTTCCCAAATCTTGCCACCATGCACCGACCTAGCCAAGTCTCACCACCAAACTTGACAAGGTTGAAAACCAACCAAAATGACAAATTTCTTGCACCAAGATTTTGAGTGTAGTCATTTGGTGATATAAAGAGCCCATTCCAACCATCAAAGCTCAAAAACCAACACTTTGAAAATTTCCCAAATCTTGCCACCATGCACCGACCTAGCCAAGTCTCACCACCAAACTTGACAAGGTTGAAAACCAACCAAAATGAAAAATTTCTTGCACCAAGATTTTGAGTGTAGTCATTTGGTGATATAAAGAGCCCATTCCAACCATCAAAGCTCAAAAACCAACACTTTGAAAATTTCCCAAATCTTGCCACCATGCACCGACCTAGCCAAGTCTCACCACCAAACTTGACAAGGTTGAAAACCAACCAAAATGACAAATTTCTTGCACCAAGATTTTGAGTGTAGTCATTTGGTGATATAAAGAGCCCATTCCAACCATCAAAGCTCAAAAACCAACACTTTGAAAATTTCCCAAATCTTGCCACCATGCACCGACCTAGCCAAGTCTCACCACCAAACTTGACAAGGTTGAAAACCAACCAAAATGAAAAATTTCTTGCACCAAGATTTTGAGTGTAGTCATTTGGTGATATAAAGAGCCCATTCCAACCATCAAAGCTCAAAAACCAACACTTTGAAAATTTCCCAAATCTTGCCACCATGCACCGACCTAGCCAAGTCTCACCACCAAACTTGACAAGGTTGAAAACCAACCAAAATGAAAATTTCTTGCACCAAGATTTTGAGTGTAGTCATTTGGTGATATAAAGAGCCCATTCCAACCATCAAAGCTCAAAAACCAACACTTTGAAAATTTCCCAAATCTTGCCACCATGCACCGACCTAGCCAAGTCTCACCACCAAACTTGACAAGGTTGAAAACCAACCAAAATGACAAATTTCTTGCACCAAGATTTTGAGTGTAGTCATTTGGTGATATAAAGAGCCCATTCCAACCATCAAAGCTCAAAAACCAACACTTTGAAAATTTCCCAAATCTTGCCACCATGCACCGACCTAGCCAAGTCTCACCACCAAACTTGACAAGGTTGAAAACCAACCAAAATGACAAATTTCTTGCACCAAGATTTTGAGTGTAGTCATTTGGTGATATAAAGAGCCCATTCCAACCATCAAAGCTCAAAAACCAACACTTTGAAAATTTCCCAAATCTTGCCACCATGCACCGACCTAGCCAAGTCTCACCACCAAACTTGACAAGGTTGAAAACCAACCAAAATGAAAAATTTCTTGCACCAAGATTTTGAGTGTAGTCATTTGGTGATATAAAGAGCCCATTCCAACCATCAAAGCTCAAAAACCAACACTTTGAAAATTTCCCAAATCTTGCCACCATGCACCGACCTAGCCAAGTCTCACCACCAAACTTGACAAGGTTGAAAACCAACCAAAATGAAAAATTTCTTGCACCAAGATTTTGAGTGTAGTCATTTGGTGATATAAAGAGCCCATTCCAACCATCAAAGCTCAAAAACCAACACTTTGAAAATTTCCCAAATCTTGCCACCATGCACCGACCTAGCCAAGTCTCACCACCAAACTTGACAAGGTTGAAAACCAACCAAAATGAAAAATTTCTTGCACCAAGATTTTGAGTGTAGTCATTTGGTGATATAAAGAGCCCATTCCAACCATCAAAGCTCAAAAACCAACACTTTGAAAATTTCCCAAATCTTGCCACCATGCACCGACCTAGCCAAGTCTCACCACCAAACTTGACAAGGTTGAAAACCAACCAAAATGAAAAATTTCTTGCACCAAGATTTTGAGTGTAGTCATTTGGTGATATAAAGAGCCCATTCCAACCATCAAAGCTCAAAAACCAACACTTTGAAAATTTCCCAAATCTTGCCACCATGCACCGACCTAGCCAAGTCTCACCACCAAACTTGACAAGGTTGAAAACCAACCAAAATGAAAAATTTCTTGCACCAAGATTTTGAGTGTAGTCATTTGGTGATATAAAGAGCCCATTCCAACCATCAAAGCTCAAAAACCAACACTTTGAAAATTTCCCAAATCTTGCCACCATGCACCGACCTAGCCAAGTCTCACCACCAAACTTGACAAGGTTGAAAACCAACCAAAATGGAAAATTTCTTGCACCAAGATTTTGAGTGTAGTCATTTGGTGATATAAAGAGCCCATTCCAACCATCAAAGCTCAAAAACCAACACTTTGAAAATTTCCCAAATCTTGCCACCATGCACCGACCTAGCCAAGTCTCACCACCAAACTTGACAAGGTTGAAAACCAACCAAAATGAAAAATTTCTTGCACCAAGATTTTGAGTGTAGTCATTTGGTGATATAAAGAGCCCATTCCAACCATCAAAGCTCAAAAACCAACACTTTGAAAATTTCCCAAATCTTGCCACCATGCACCGACCTAGCCAAGTCTCACCACCAAACTTGACAAGGTTGAAAAACCAACCAAAATGAAAATTTCTTGCACCAAGATTTTGAGTGTAGTCATTTGGTGATATAAAGAGCCCATTCCAACCATCAAAGCTCAAAAACCAACACTTTGAAAATTTCCCAAATCTTGCCACCATGCACCGACCTAGCCAAGTCTCACCACCAAACTTGACAAGGTTGAAAACCAACCAAAATGAAAAATTTCTTGCACCAAGATTTTGAGTGTAGTCATTTGGTGATATAAAGAGCCCATTCCAACCATCAAAGCTCAAAAACCAACACTTTGAAAATTTCCCAAATCTTGCCACCATGCACCGACCTAGCCAAGTCTCACCACCAAACTTGACAAGGTTGAAAACCAACCAAAATGAAAAATTTCTTGCACCAAGATTTTGAGTGTAGTCATTTGGTGATATAAAGAGCCCATTCCAACCATCAAAGCTCAAAAACCAACACTTTGAAAATTTCCCAAATCTTGCCACCATGCACCGACCTAGCCAAGTCTCACCACCAAACTTGACAAGGTTGAAAACCAACCAAAATGAAAAATTTCTTGCACCAAGATTTTGAGTGTAGTCATTTGGTGATATAAAGAGCCCATTCCAACCATCAAAGCTCAAAAACCAACACTTTGAAAATTTCCCAAATCTTGCCACCATGCACCGACCTAGCCAAGTCTCACCACCAAACTTGACAAGGTTGAAAACCAACCAAAATGAAAAATTTCTTGCACCAAGATTTTGAGTGTAGTCATTTGGTGATATAAAGAGCCCATTCCAACCATCAAAGCTCAAAAACCAACACTTTGAAAATTTCCCAAATCTTGCCACCATGCACCGACCTAGCCAAGTCTCACCACCAAACTTGACAAGGTTGAAAACCAACCAAAATGAAAAATTTCTTGCACCAAGATTTTGAGTGTAGTCATTTGGTGATATAAAGAGCCCATTCCAACCATCAAAGCTCAAAAACCAACACTTTGAAAATTTCCCAAATCTTGCCACCATGCACCGACCTAGCCAAGTCTCACCACCAAACTTGACAAGGTTGAAAACCAACCAAAATGAAAAATTTCTTGCACCAAGATTTTGAGTGTAGTCATTTGGTGATATAAAGAGCCCATTCCAACCATCAAAGCTCAAAAACCAACACTTTGAAAATTTCCCAAATCTTGCCACCATGCACCGACCTAGCCAAGTCTCACCACCAAACTTGACAAGGTTGAAAACCAACCAAAATGGAAAATTTCTTGCACCAAGATTTTGAGTGTAGTCATTTGGTGATATAAAGAGCCCATTCCAACCATCAAAGCTCAAAAACAACCACTTTGAAAATTTCCCAAATCTTGCCACCATGCACCGACCTAGCCAAGTCTCACCACCAAACTTGACAAGGTTGAAAACCAACCAAAATGAAAAATTTCTTGCACCAAGATTTTGAGTGTAGTCATTTGGTGATATAAAGAGCCCATTCCAACCATCAAAGCTCAAAAACCAACACTTTGAAAATTTCCCAAATCTTGCCACCATGCACCGACCTAGCCAAGTCTCACCACCAAACTTGACAAGGTTGAAAACCAACCAAAATGAAAAATTTCTTGCACCAAGATTTTGAGTGTAGTCATTTGGTGATATAAAGAGCCCATTCCAACCATCAAAGCTCAAAAACCAACACTTTGAAAATTTCCCAAATCTTGCCACCATGCACCGACCTAGCCAAGTCTCACCACCAAACTTGACAAGGTTGAAAACCAACCAAAATGAAAAATTTCTTGCACCAAGATTTTGAGTGTAGTCATTTGGTGATATAAAGAGCCCATTCCAACCATCAAAGCTCAAAAACCAACACTTTGAAAATTTCCCAAATCTTGCCACCATGCACCGACCTAGCCAAGTCTCACCACCAAACTTGACAAGGTTGAAAACCAACCAAAATGAAAATTTCTTGCACCAAGATTTTGAGTGTAGTCATTTGGTGATATAAAGAGCCCATTCCAACTCATCAAAGCTCAAAAACCAACACTTTGAAAATTTCCCAAATCTTGCACCATGCACCGACCTAGCCAAGTCTCACCACCAAACTTGACAAGGTTGAAAACCAACCAAAATGAAAAATTTCTTGCACCAAGATTTTGAGTGTAGTCATTTGGTGATATAAAGAGCCCATTCCAACCATCAAAGCTCAAAAACCAACACTTTGAAAATTTCCCAAATCTTGCCACCATGCACCGACCTAGCCAAGTCTCACCACCAAACTTGACAAGGTTGAAAACCAACCAAAATGAAAAATTTCTTGCACCAAGATTTTGAGTGTAGTCATTTGGTGAAATAAAGAGCCCATTCCAACCATCAAAGCTCAAAAAACCAACACTTTGAAAATTTCCCAAATCTTGCCACCATGCACCGACCTAGCCAAGTCTCACCACCAAACTTGACAAGGTTGAAAACCAACCAAAATGAAAAATTTCTTGCACCAAGATTTTGAGTGTAGTCATTTGGTGAAATAAAGAGCCCATTCCAACCATCAAAGCTCAAAAACCAACACTTTGAAAATTTCCCAAATCTTGCCACCATGCACCGACCTAGCCAAGTCTCACCACCAAACTTGACAAGGTTGAAAACCAACCAAAATGGAAAATTTCTTGCACCAAGATTTTGAGTGTAGTCATTTGGTGATATAAAGAGCCCATTCCAACCATCAAAGCTCAAAAACCAACACTTTGAAAATTTCCCAAATCTTGCCACCATGCACCGACCTAGCCAAGTCTCACCACCAAACTTGACAAGGTTGAAAACCAACCAAAATGAAAAATTTCTTGCACCAAGATTTTGAGTGTAGTCATTTGGTGATATAAAGAGCCCATTCCAACCATCAAAGCTCAAAAAACCAACACTTTGAAAATTTCCCAATCTTGCCACCATGCACCGACCTAGCCAAGTCTCACCACCAAACTTGACAAGGTTGAAAATCCAACCAAAATTGAAAAAATTTCTTGCACCAAGATTTTGAGTGTAGTCATTTGGTGATATAAAGAGCCCCATTCCAACCATCAAGCTCAAAACCAACACTTTGAAATTTCCAAAAATATTGCCCACCATGCACCGACCTTAGCCAAGTCTACACCACCAAACTTGACAAGGTTGAAAAACAAACCAAAATGAAAAATTTCTTGCACCAAGATTTTGAGTGTAGTCATTTGGTGAAATAAAGAGCCCCTTCAACCATCAAGCTCAAAAACCAACACTTTGAAAAATTTCCCAAATCTTGTCACCAATGCACCGACCTAGACAAGTCTCACCACCAAACGTTGACAAGGTTTGAAACCAACCTAAATGAAAAATTTCTTGCACCAAGTATTTTGAGTGTAGTCATTTGGTGATAATAAAGAGCCCATTCCAATCATCAAAGCTCAAAAAACCAACACTTGAAAATTTCCCAAATCTTGCCACCATGCACCGACCTAGCCAAGTCTCACCGCCAAACTTGACAAGGTTGAAAACCAACCAAAATGAAAATTTCTTGCACCAAGATTTTGAGTGTAGTCATTTGGTGATATAAAGAGCCCATTCCAACCATCAAAGCTCAAAAACCAACACTTTGAAAATTTCCCAAATCTTGCCACCATGCACCGACCTAGCCAAGTCTCACCACCAAACTTGACAAGGTTGAAAACCAACCAAAATGAAAATTTCTTGCACCAAGATTTTGAGTGTAGTCATTTGGTGACATAAAGAGCCCATTCCAACCATCAAAGCTCAAAAACCAACACTTTGAAAATTTCCCAAATATTGCCACCATGCACCGACCTAGCCAAGTCTCACCACCAAACTTGACAAGGTTGAAAACCAACCAAAATGAAAAATTTCTTGCACCAAGATTTTGAGTGTAGTCATTTGGTGACATAAAGAGCCCATTCCAACTCATCAAAGCCTCAAAACCAACACTTTGAAAATTTCCCAAATCTTGCCACCATGCACGACCTAGCCAAGTCCTCACACCAAACTTGACAAGGTTGAAAACCAACCAAAATGAAAAATTTCTTGCACCAAGATTTTGAGTGTAGTCATTTGGTGATCATAAAGAGCCAATTCCAACATCAAAGCTCAAAAACCAACACTTGAAAATTTCCCAAATCTTGCACCATGCACCGACCTTGCCAAGTCTCACCACCAAACTTGACAAGGTTGAAAACCAACCAAAATGAAAATTTCTTGCACCAAGATTTGAGTGTAGTCATTTGGTGATATAAAGAGCCCATTCCAACCATCAAAGCTCAAAAACCAACACTTTGAAAATTTCCCAAATCTTGCCACCATGCACCGACCTAGCCAAGTCTCACCACCAAACTTGACAAGGTTGAAAACCAACCAAAATGAAAAATTTCTTGCACCAAGATTTTGAGTGTAGTCATTGGTGAAATAAGAGCCCATTCCCAACCATCAAAGCTCAAAAACCAACACTTTGAAAATTTCCCAAATCTTGTCACCAATGCACCGACCTAGCCAAGTCTCACCACCAAACTTGACAAGGTTGAAAACCAACAAAAATGACAAATTTCTTGCACCAAGATTTTGAGTGTAGTCATTTGGTGATATAAAGAGCCCATTCCAACCATCAAAGCTCAAAAACCAACACTTTGAAAATTTCCCAAATCTTGCCACCATGCACCGACCTAGCCAAGTCTCACCACCAAACTTGACAAGGTTGAAAACCAACCAAAATGAAAATTTCTTGCACCAAGATTTTGAGTGTAGTCAATTTTGGTGATATAAAGAGCCCATTCCAACCATCAAAGCTCAAAAACCAACACTTTGAAAATTTCCCAAATATTGCCAACCATGCACCGACCTAGCCAAGTCTCACCACCAAACTTGACAAGGTTGAAATCCAACCAAAATGAAAAATTTCATGCACCAAGATTTTGAGTGTAGTCATTTGGTGAAATAAAGAGCCCATTCCAACCATCAAAGCTCCAAAAACCAACACTTTGAAAATTTCCCAAATCTTGTCACCATGCACCGACCTAGACAAGTCTCACCACCAAACTTGACAAGGTTGAAAAACCAACCAAAATGAAAAATTTCTTGCACCAAGATTTTGAGTGTAGTCATTTGGTGATATAAAGAGCCCATTCCAACCATCAAAGCTCAAAAAACCAACACTTTGAAAATTTCCCAAATCTTGCCACCATGCACCGACCTAGCCAAGTCTCACCACCAAACTTGACAAGGTTGAAAATCCAACCAAAATGACAAATTTCTTGCACCAAGATTTTGAGTGTAGTCATTTGGTGATATAAAGAGCCCATTCCAACCATCAAAGCTCAAAAACCAACACTTTGAAAATTTCCCAAATCTTGCACCATGCACCGACCTAGCCAAGTCTCACCACCAAACTTGACAAGGTTGCAAACCAACCCAAAATGAAAAATTTCTTGCACCAAGATTTTGAGTGTAGTCATTTGGTGAAATAAAGAGCCCATTCCAACCATCAAAGCTCCAAAAACCAACACTTTGAAAATTTCCCAAATATTGTCACCATGCACCGACCTAGCCAAGTCTCACCACCAAACTTGACAAGGTTGAAAATCCAACCAAAATGAAAAATTTCTTGCACCAAGGATTTTGAGTGTAGTCATTTGGTGAATAAAGAGCCCATTCCAACCATCAAAGCCAAAAACCAACACTTTGAAAATTTCCCAAATCTTGCCACCATGCACCGACCTAGCCAAGTCTCACCACCAAACTTGACAAGGTTGAAAACCAACCAAAATGAAAATTTCTTGCACCAAGATTTTGAGTGTAGTCATTTGGTGATATAAAGAGCCCATTCCAACCATCAAAGCTCAAAAACCAACACTTTGAAAATTTCCCAAATCTTGCCACCATGCACCGACCTAGCCAAGTCTCACCACCAAACTTGACAAGGTTGAAAACCAACCAAATGAAAATTTCTTGCACCAAGATTTTGAGTGTAGTCATTTGGTGATATAAAGAGCCCATTCCAACCATCAAAGCTCAAAAACCAACACTTTGAAAATTTCCCAAATCTTGCCACCATGCACCGACCTTGCCAAGTCTCACCACCAAACTTGACAAGGTTGAAAACCAACCAAAATGAAAAATTTCTTGCACCAAGATTTTGAGTGTAGTCATTTGGTGATATAAAGAGCCCATTCCAACCATCAAAGCTCAAAAACCAACACTTTGAAAATTTCCCAAATTGCCACCATGCACCACAGCCTAAAGTCTCACCACCAACTTGACAAGGTTAAAACCAACCAAAATGAAAAATTTCTTGCACCAAGATTTTGAGTGTAGTCATTTGGTGATATAAAGAGCCCATTCCAACCATCAAAGCTCAAAAACCAACACTTT
>CP144698.1:29580723-29626588 GCA_036885675.1 Vigna mungo | reverse complement strand
TATTATTATTATTATATATTATTATTATTATTATTATTATGATTATTATTATTATTATTATTATTATTATTATTATTATTATTATTATTATTATTATGATTATGATATGATTATTATTATATATGATTATGATTATTATTATTATTATTATTATTATTATTATTATTATTATTATTATTATTATTATTATTATTATAATTATGATGATGGTGATTATTATTATGATTATTATTATGATTATTATTATTATTATTATTATTATTATTATTATTATTATTGTTATTGTAACATCCCAAAAATTATATACTAAATATAATATATGAGGACATAACATTATAATATGGTAAAGCAGTGTAAGGAAGTACCTAAAGTCATAAGATTTACAGTCATCCAAAGAGGCTATAAAAATTTAAAACTTTAAGTACATCAGGAGTATCCCAAAATAATAGAAAATACCTACATGTAATCCTATAAACTAGGAGCTAGGTCTTCTTCATTCTCCAATGCTTGGTCCAGGGGCGCATCATCAGCTTCTGCTCACATCCAAAGGATTGGATGATCATCGCAAGGAAGAAGGCAACCACATACAACACACACAAGAGTAAGGGTAAGCTAGGTCTCAAATAAACATACAATTTAATCCAATCCAATTTAATGTTTCCGAAAACCTCCACACCCACATAAACATGCAATCCTCATAAACATGGACATTAATTTCATAAAACACATCAAAATAATCATCCTGTCATATTAAGACTTCTAGACTCGTCCGGACTAAGAATGTATATAGAGCTAGGGCGGGTTGTGCACGTGTGGTGGCCTCTACTGCTTTGCAAAACCATTGCCGAGGGGTTTCACCCGACCACACACAAGGTTGGTCCGTTACCGCGGAATAGACCTCCAGTGATAGTGCCTACCCTAGGACCTCCCACTACTCTCACCACACGCGTCAATCCTCTCTAAGTGAGAATGAAAGACCGTTAGAGTGTTAGGGATAACCCCCTGATGAGTCGATATTGTATACCATTAACTTAGTTTTTCGCGCCGAATTGTGTTGATGATTTGCGCTTAATTCTTAGTTATTGTGTCATTTTCACCATTTGGGCTTAATTAGACCAATAATTCTGATTTTAATTAATTTGAATTAATTGAGCTTAATTATTCCTATTTTTATTTTTCAGGGAGATTTTGAAATCACACTCTGGGAATTTTGGAAGAACATCAATTAAGTGAAGACTCTCCACAAAGACACTTTAGGATTAGTCAAATTTTAATTTAGTAGATTAGGTTTTTTTTAAAATTAAGTTTTGTAATAATTGGGCCAATTTTGTAGAGTAGACAAAAGCCCAATAGAAAAAATGACATGTCCTTAGGGTTTTGGGTGGACCCCACCCTAGTTTTTAGTGACATTTTTTTGGTCCTAGGTTTGAGGGATCAGCTGTCACTTTTGCCTTCCAGATTTTTGGCTTGGACACACTCCTCTTGTTTTTGGGTTCTGGAACGTTTTTTTTTGGGATTTTGGGAGAACAATGTTGTTCACGTTTTTTTTGGTTTCATGGATAATGAAGAACACACTTTGGTTTTCCTTTCTTTTCCTTGCAAGTGTTGTTATCTTTGTTGAATGAAGTTGAATATTTTTGTTTGCTACTGGAACATTGTTTGAATAGGATTGGAAAAGAGAGTCGTCACTCTCTTCTTGGCTCTTGGAGGCTGAACGTTTTCTTTGGAAGGGCAACGTCAGACACAATTTTATTTTTTCTTGGAACCATGTTTGAACTCTGATATTTTGGTTGAGTTGGAGGTGCTGGAACGGTTTTTGTTGGGAAGAAGCTGCTGAATGTTTAACAATGAGTTTCTATTGTTTTAAAGTAGTAAGAAGCGCTGCACTCATGGCATTCATTTCCTTGAAGTAACTAGCTGGATGGATGTTTGGAATGATTGGACCGAGAAGAAAGATGATCCATAGGGCTGGAATGGTGTGCACGCTACTAACTGCAGCAGTGATATACATTCAGAGCCGCCACATGCATTGAGATGGAAGTGTCACGTCTTGGGAGCATCTTCCTCCTCCTTCCCGTTCGGGGAGGTTTAGTTTTCTTCCTTCATTCCATTTTCATGTAGTGAACTCCATTTACATTGCAATTTAAGAGTTGAAATCATTGTTGCATTTACTTCTCAGTTTCATTTTGATGTTCATTGTCTTCGTCACTGTTGCATTTTACTGTTCTACGAGTTTACTGTTCCAACATTTTGTTTCTCAAATTTCGTTTCCGCTGCACTGTGTTTTGATTTCTGCAAGTTTACCGTCCGGTTTTCCAATAGCACCGTTCGGTCTCTAACAACAATTTCGTTTCGCTGCACTATGTTTTGATTTCTGCAAGTTTACTGTTTTTGCATTTACTGACATTACCGTCTGGTTTTCCAATAGCGCCGTTCGGTCTCTAACAACAATTTCGTTTCGCTGCACTGTGTTTTGATTTCTGCAAGTTTATTGTTTTTGCATTTACTGACATTACCGTCCGGTTTTCCAATAGCGCCGTTCGGTCTCTAACAAGCTTCACTATTAGAGACCGTTCAACTTTCTTCTACATTCACTTGCCCAATTTTTACATTTTTATTTGCGTTCGGTCTTGCTTTTAATCGGTTCGGCTTCTTTGTTCTAACTAATTTCCTTTTCTGCTTCAGTTATCGTTCGGTTTCCTTACCAGGCCGTTCGGTCTTATGAACAGAACCGTTCGGTATCTGGCACACTCGTGTTAAAACCGTACGGCCTTGTGAAGAACCGTTCGGTTTTCATGTTTTTCCACATTCAATTCAATACTTTAAATTCTGGTTACATCTTTATTTAATTTCCAGTTTTAATTATTTTAATTCTCCTTGCATTCACAAAACAATTTCAAGCCCCCCCCCCCCCCCCTTCGTGTTAGACTTGACTCTGAACCGCAGTTGGTCCTTGAGAGACGACCTAGGAGTCACTTCCTAGTCTATACTGCATTTCTAATATGCAATCAAATTTGTGTGGGTTGCGACACCCATCACCCCCCATAGTGGAAGCCTCTTACATACATTCAATACACTAAGTGATCTCACCGAGAGATCTTAATTTCATATTCCATCCGACCACTTTAAATCACATGATATTCCTCTTGAATCAATAATGTACCTCATAAACCACTTTGATTCATCAAACATAAAATTTCATAGTTATTCAAGTGCATTCTTACTATATTGTCTCGTACCAAACTCATACATCATCATACTACATCAATCATGTCATAAAAACAACTCATACATTACATATTTTCACAAAAATATCACTTATTAACACAAATATCTTTATAGTATTTAATTATCAATACTTAAGTAATTCAAATGGCTTGGAGACCTTCACCAATAGCTTCGGAAGGGTCAAAACCTCTTGAATCAATAATGTACCTATTTCTATTGTCAGCAACAAGGATCCCCTGTTTTTGAGTATCTTTTGGAAAGAGTTGTTCAAAATGCAGGGCACTCAGTTGAAGATAAGCACTGCATACCATCCGAAATCCGATGGATAGACGAAGGTGTTAAACAGGGTGCTGGAGGGCTATCTAAGGTGTTTCTGTTCTGAACAACCCAAGGGGTGGATTACAATTTTACCATAGGCTGAGTATTGGTACAATACTAGCTATCAAGGAGCAACAATGTGTATCCCCTTTGAGACCGTATATGGGAGATCTCCTTCTCCCTTGCACAGGTTTATACCGGGAGAGTCCTTAGCGGAGGCTATGAGCCAGAGATTGCAAACTAGGGATGAAGCCCTGAGGCAGTTAAAATTCAACTTAGAACGGGCTCAGGAATTGATGGTGAAACATGCCAATAAGGGAAGGAGACCCGTAAATGTAGAGGTGGGAGATTGGGTATACTTAAAGATAAGGCCTCACGGGCAGACCTCCATGCCACCAGACTTCACCCGAAGTTAGCAGGTAGGTACTTTGGGCCATTCCAGGTTATACAAAAGGTGGGGGAGGTGGCCTACAAGCTCCAGTTACTAGAGACAACGTGCATACATCCAATGTTCCATGTATCGATCGCAATTGAAGAAGGCTATAGGAGAGCAGAGAGTGGAGAAAGAGCTACGTAAAGACTTGTAGGTAGACGAGCCCTCATTTTGGCCAATCAGAATTCTGGGAAAAAGGCAGATACATAAAGGGGAGAAGAGACTGCAACAATTGCTAATAGAATGGCAGGAGGGTGGTCAAGATGGGACGACATGGGAAGATGAACTAACCAGCAAGGAATAATACCCAGATTTTAACCTTGGGGACAAGGGAGAGCTTCAGGTGGAGGGTAAAGATAGGCAATGGAGAGTGTACGAAAGAAGAAAGAAGAATAGTCAGCATTAATAAGTTAACTGTTTCTAACATTTAGGCTGGGCAGGAAATGAGCGGGAATAATGTTGTATAAATAGATTGTCGTTAGAAGGGAGTTTTTGGACATTGAATGTTGACAGGCTCTTGGACCTGTGAAGGAGATTATGCCCCTGTATCTTGATTGTACAGACCAATCCTGATACGCGGGGGTCTAGCACAGTGACACATCAAGGTCCCATTATGAGAAGCATGATCAAAAAACTACACGGTCCCAGAAAGATCTTCAAAAGGTCAAATACTGTCCATTTTTGAGTGGAAGATCAAAGCTAAATTGGCATGAGGGCAAAAGTGTCTTTTCCACAAGGGAAGGGGTGAGTTTAGTAAGATGGGAGATGTCTCAAGAAATTCACATGCTTCTCACGTCACTGCATCTGAAGCGTGATTTCTTGCTGAAAACATTGTTGTCTCTCCACGAAAGATTGCTTGCTGATTCCAAAATTCCTTCACGCCTTCCATGCTGCATCCAAGTGTCCTCATCTGCATCAATTTGTTTTCATCTTCACCGTCGAGAAGATTGTTGTATTCTGTATAAATTCTGCTTGCATTTGCAGCTGAAATCACTTTTGAACCTTTGAGAAATGAATTTGCTGAAGCATTTCCAGCCTTTTCTCAATCTGAAAGTCCCTCCCTGTGCTTCTCCCAATTTCCCTCTAGCTTCTTTCCAACCATGGAGAGCCTTCTGAGCTAGTGATCAATCCATACAGCACCTTCCTCCGCAACTACTTTCATCTTCTTTCACTGCCTTTCGAACCAGAAACCAGAGCCCACTGAGTCCGCTGCTGCTGCTGTAATTTGGAGGGTATCAATTCCTTTCTATGAATAATACAAGATTCATTTCATTCTTTCTGTTATATTGGTTTGAGAGTGTGTGAGGGTGTTCTTGATTAGGTATCTTGTTCATAAACCTATCACCTATAGAAATCAATGAGAAATAAATCTTTCATTTTCTGAAGCAAAGAAGAAAACAAACTCAAATTTGCCAATTCTAATTAAAAACCACAAAAAAAATATATTTCAAATGCTTTATTTGTCTGTTTTTTCTTGTTTTCCTATTTTGCTTTTACCTTTTTTAGGCATACAATAAATGTCCAACAAAATCTACATAATAATTTGAATCTTAACACGAAAAAAATAAAAAGTCCATCATAAACCTTAACCAATTGGAAGGCCTAAACACAGTTATATACCACATAAAAGCACTACATGGACAGAGGGCATAGCAACAGCAAAAGCCAATGGAACTCTACTCGTATGGCAGAGGCACAAAGGCTGGCAGGAAATAAAAGTCTGCACTAGTTTGAAACAGAATTAAATATTGCATGGAAGGCCAGAACAACACTTAATTTAAAATCTAACAATTTTTATGATTTTGCATAATTAAAATATCAAACTAAACTAGAAATAGAAAAACTAAAACACTAAGAAAGTGGAAGTGAAACTGCATATACAAGTTTTATATGACATAAGAAAATGCAGAAAAATTGAACGCAACTCAAAACAACGACTAATCCAAAATTAAACTATACAAACCAAGAAATATAGCAATAATTAGTAGCTAAAAATTAAAACTGGTAGAGAATAAAACAGCTAAAACACATTGTCACACCTATATTGTAAAAGAAACATGCGTCTACTTTCAAAATTCAAAACCATATGTAGTTCCAACGTTTTTTAATTGTACTATCGTCCATGGTCTTCTATTCCATATTCTTAAAAAAAAGCAGAAACGAGTAGAATAATTCATTCACTCAGTCACACAAACTCTCTCTCTCTTATGCCAAGGAAATTAGGCCAATTAAACAACACAAATCTCACAGACTGGTGTTCTCTCTGCTGATTAATGCACTCAGCTTAATGTTTTAAGGAAAATCCAGCCTTGATAGCTCACTGGTTAGAGAATATTTCAGATCACCACAACCTAAAATGCTACCATTCACACTAAGTTCTTCCTTTCAAATTGTTCATAAACAGCACCACAATACAAGGTAAAAACCAGCCACAAATATCCATTGTAGGCCTCTATACAATGCACCAGGAACAAGGATGCAGCAGGAACAAAATTTTATTTTTTTTACATTTTAAGGATAAAACCAGAATTCCAAGAAATACAATCAAACAACTAAAGGTCCACACAGCAAAAAGAACCTACCACAGCTCTAGAACATATTAAGAAAACAAAAATTACCAGTCAATTGAATCAGATTGACAGATTTAAAGGTCCACACTGTTTATACCAAACTGTTTGATAAAAATTCCCCAATGAAATGCAGTGAACTGACCATAATTTGCCCAATCATTTTCTTTTAGTGCTTCCACTCCTCACAGGTGTCGTCTTCTCATGTGAAAAAGGGCATGCAAGGGTTGAAATGTTCTTAGGTGTCAAACCTATAGAAATCAATGAGAAATAAATCTTTCATTCTCTGAACCAAAGAAGAAAACAAACTCAAATTTGCCAATTCTAATTAAAAACCACAAAAAAATATATTTCAAAAAACTCAAATCTGTCTTTTCTTGTTTTTACCTTTTTTAGGCTTACAATAAATGTCCAACAAAATCTACATAATAATTTGAATCTTAACACGAAAAAAAAAATTCCATCATAAACCTCTAACCAATTGGAAGAGCTAAACACATTTATATACCACATAAAAGCACTACATGGACAGAGGGCATAGCAACAGCAAAAGTCAATGGAACTCTACTCGTATGGCAGAGGCACAAAGGCTGGCAGGAAATAAAAGTCTGCACTAGTTTGAAACAGAATTAAATATTGCATCGAAAGCCAGAAAAACACTTAATTTAAAATCTAACTATTTTCTATGATTTCGCAGAATTAAAATATCAAGCTAAGCTAGAAATAGAAAAACGAAAACACTAAGAAAGTGGAAGTGAAACTACATATACAAGTTTTAAATCACATAAGAAAATGTAGAAAAATTGAACGCAACTAAAACAACAACTAATCTAAAATTCAACCATGCAAACCAAGAAATATAACACTAATTAGTAGCTAAAAATTAAAACTGTAGAGAATAAAACAGCTAAAACTCATTGTCACCTTGTGGATAATTATTAATTACATTTGAGAACATAGAAATTTTTAGGAAGAATGAAGGTATAGGTAAACAGCTCAAAACCCATTCCCCATTTTATGTGATTCAAATAGATTATATAAAAAGTATCCTTTCCCCAAAAGCAGAACAAAAAGTCAAAGATACTCCATCAAACCTTCTTTGGGTCAACCAGTATAAGAGGGCTGCCACTTTTACAAATCACGTACTTCCCCATAAAGTCAAATTCAAGCTTAGCTATATCCATTTCCATTTCCTCCTTTTCTTTTTCTCCAAGCACTACTATAACACCACCACCAACACTCTTATTTGGTATTGTTAGCTACTTCAAAAGTGGACCTTGCAATCAAGCATCAATCATCAACATCTATGTCCTTCTTATGAATAAGATAAATTATGTAATCAGGTGCACATAACTAATACAAGTGAAGTATCAGATAAAATAAATTGTCAATAATTTTTGTTAACAAAGGAAAGAAAAGTTGAATCAAACCAAAGTAGCTCTAATATTATGTAGTAACTACAACACCTGCAAACAACACCAATGTTAGAAACTAAACCAAAATCAAAAACTGGTTAGCAAATTAGCCAAAGAATTAATGAAGGAACAAAATGTGTCATGGGTCATAAGCTACAAAAGAGTTACATTTTACAGAATCAGAATCAGAAAAGTCACCGCAGAATGAAGTATCGTCCCTCTCTCTCCATTCAGTGAATTATTCAACATAATTTAGTATTTTTTTATGCTAATTGTTAAAACACTCAATGTCACGATGAGACCAGAAGTCCTTCTATGCAATTTCAAATTGAAAAAAGGAAAAGAGAAATAAAATCAATAAAGGTCCAACATTTCGAACTGTTCCTAAACCCTGAAACTAAACAACAACAAAATTGCACACTAGTGACACACCCGCAAACAAAAATTCTTTGCACGTTATCTATGAAAAACGCCTCATCAATAGGCACCGGAATGGGTCCATCGATATAGCTCAAACTCCTCTTTTCAAGCATCCTGTTAAATCAAGAACAGATATAATCACAATTTGGAATAAAAAAAATAGAAACTTTAATTTCTAATTTGGCAAAGAAGGGAAAGGGGTTACCTTCAACGCCTGAACAAATATCTTCAATTTTATCGATAGTGCTCACAGGACGAGTGCAGGGAGAGGTCGTTGATACCGGCGTTGTAGTGGAAGGAGAAGGTGGTAAGATGGACGAAGCCGTCTGCGTCAAAATTGGCGAGGGAGCCAGCGGCGTCGGCGGAGATAAGGTTGCGGGGGAGGGGAGATTGAGAGGGGCGTAGAAGGAGAGAGCGGTGACAGAGGCAGAGTGTTGGTGGAGGGAACCGAGGGAGGAGGCGGCAGAGAGGTCGTAGAGGTGGATGGTGTCGGTCGCCGCCGTCGAAAGCGACGATGGAGCCTAAGATGGCGACGGTTTTGATAGAGGAGAGTTGGGAAAGGTAGGAGAACAGAGGGGTTAGCGATTGAGATTGGGCCTTTAAGGTGAGACATAGATGAATTTCTTGTACGAACCTTCTTCTTCCTAAAACCCTAGGGTTTTTTAACCGTTAATGGTGGCAAGGAGTGAAAACCAGTGGAAGTGATACGCAAATGGAATCACGAGAAGAAGAAGAGAAAATGAGAACAAAAGAGAGAAATGAGAAACTTTGAGGGGAAATGAGAAAGAAGGAATTACTTCATGAATAAAGGGAAAATAAGAACGAAAATAAAAAAAAACGAAGAGGAAACGAGAACTAAGCTTCGAGCCACAAGGAGTGCGAGTTCGAATAGACAACTATCCTCTTATAAGCGTTATCTATTGTATTAGAATACATAGCGTTTTTTATAAAAAACGCCTTCTATCGATTTATTTTAAATTATAAATTTATTATAGATAACTATTTTTTAAAAGAAACGTTATGTATTATTATATCTATAAATAACGCTTGGTTAGATAAGTGCTATTTATTGTTGAACACTTATAGATAGTACTTATTTAAAAAAAACGCTATTTATTAGACGCTATTTATTATCAATTCTGTAATAGTGGAGTGAGAGAGATAGAGAGTGACTAAGAAGAAAGAGAAAAAGATTTTCTTTTTCCCTTTTCTTTGTTTATTTTGGTGTGGGAAATGAAGGGCATGGGATGGCTAGTGCATTTTATGCCGGAATAGGAAAGCGTGGGCGCGTGAAAACCTTGTCTTAATTATTATTTTTTTTTTCATTTTTAATTTTCGTTACTAAAAAGATAATAAGCTTCCGTTTATTTTTGGAAAAAAACAATCAGAATAGGTAAAAATGAAAAAGGATGGTAGAATTAATGAAAAATAAAATTAATTAAATGTATATGGTTGAAAAAATTAAAAACAAAATGAGATTTCATTTAAAGAAAAAAATTCGAGAAATTGAGTGTATATTTTTAACTACTAATATTATTTTAATTTTCCTTTTTCAGTTTATATATTCATGATATTTATTCAGTTTTTAATTTTAATTTTTCAAACTAATCCATTTTATTTCATATCACTCATATTTTCATATATGCTAATCACATTAAATATGTCATTAGCTTTTTTATATTTAGTAGTTTGAAAAATGTTAATTACACACCTCTAATATCCTTTTTAACACGCTTTTTTATTTTTTATTAGTTGAATGTATTAAAAGCTACAAAACTAAAAACCACATTATATAGTTTCAAATAAATTTAAACTGATAGGAAAGAATGTGTCCGAAAAGTATATTAAAATAATGTTTTCTATTAATATTGTACAACTTTGGTCACTACATTCTAATTAGAATCCAAATGACTTGACATCACACAATCACAAGACTTTGGAATGTAATTGGACTTTTTTTTGTGTATTATATATGTTTATTTTGTTTTAATATGATTTTTTGTGTATTACATTTTCACAACTATAGTAGATATCATTGACTTAGATTTTTTTTTCCTACATAAAATTTTCTTCACAAAATTTTCAATCATAAAAGTTTGACTAATTTAACTTACAAGGTTTCAAATAAACACTTATATCGTAGTTAATGGAGTTTCCAAACATTTTATCATTTAAAACAATGGAAAATTGTGCATCATAATTTTTGCTTTTGACAATCAAGAAGATAAATGCAGACATAATAGAATAATTTTTGTAACAAATTAAAAGTGGACTGACTTTTGTTTCTCCAATAAGAAAAAAAGTTTCATTTTCAAAAACATAATCTAATATTTGGTAGAAACAAAAAAGGCTCATACCATGTGCAACATGGATACACAATTAAGATGTTTTTAGAATTTTCGTTGTATTAAATTTTGACATACTCCGCAACTTAATGTCTATTTTTCATTATAAGATAACTATAAAATGTTTAGAATATCTGTTCTTAAAATAAACTAACTACTTATTTTAAATATAATTATTTTAACTAAATATAATGATACACGGGGCCTGACACTATGGTACATCAAGGACCCATTACTAGAGCAATGATCAAGAAATTTCAACAAAGTGCACAAGTTCCTTTAGAAGGTCAATTGTTCTTTACTATCTTTTAGTGGAAACCAGGAGATCAAAAGCATGACAACTTACCAAGGCAAGGAGAGGGGTAAACATCCATTTGAAAAGCATTGCCCTTTACTTAGTGCACCCCTCTTTTCAGTCATATACACCACGGCCCATACTACATTTCAGCACATGGAAAATAAGGTGCACATGGAGCTTCTAGAAGGAAGACTCACGGTTTTGCATTGCCAGCCACGTGGATGTTGAGCCACCTTTCTCGGCAGCCATCTCCACCCTCCATAGCTTCATAGTTACACTATAAATTGTATCATGATGCCTCTGTAAAAACACTTTTGGAAATTGAGAGATTATTTGCTGATGAATCTTCCAGCTTTTCTTCACCGAAAGTCACTCAACTTGTGCTTCTCTACACTTTTCCTAGCTTCCTTCCGAAAGAAGGCTTTCTGAGCTAGTCTCCCTTCCACCAAAAGCACTTCAACCAGCCCTTTCTCCATTATACACACACTCTACCGCTGCACTTTTAATTCTCTAAACCAGCTTCTCCGTCTGTGATTCCACCTACTCGGTTCCTACATCCAGATCTGCATTTTGCAACCACGAACCTTCTTCATCTAGCTCACGGATTTGTTGAACAACTCAATGGTGGAGCTATCAAGTGGTATTCAGAGCAAGGTTGTTGTGGCTACTGTGGGCTAAGTCTCCTTTTTTTTTCATTTCTTGCTGTCACATAATTCCTTCTCTGTTTGTAATTGAATTTGTTACTGTTCCATTCAATTTCTCATCCAATAGGTTTTGATTGTGTATTTTCTTGTGTGCTAGCCTATCATTGAGTGTATTTCTTCCTTTTTAATCGGTCAATTCATTGCTTGAGTCATTTTAATTTGAGCATCCATTTCTGTTATGTGCTGTCATGTCTCATTTTCAAGTTTTGTCATGAATTCTGGTTTGGTGTAAACCGTGTGATCTGCCACTGTTGAATCTGTTTGAATGCAACATTTTCTGCACAACTAAATGAGCTATGACAATCTCTATGAGGAGCTCAAGTGCATGATTTGTGTTGTTCATTCCAAATCTGAGATTGAACTCCAGTGCAAACTGTGATTTGTTGTCATTCGTTGCAGCTTGAGTGATTTTTTGCAACTTTTGATTCTGTGTTAGTAAGTTCTTGAGATAATTCATGATGTATATCGTGCTAGCACTGAAATGATGCAGCAAAGGATTGGATAACATCATTAGAAGTCTCATACATTGATAAATCTGCAGTTGACCGAGCTGCCAGCTTTTGATTTTAATTTCTGTGGTGTTTCCAATCTGGTTCAGTAGTAGATCATTGCTGGTCATCTTTTAAGTTGATTCCAATGCTTTCTTCAATTTTTAAATGCTGAATATGGATGCAAATGTTGGTCCAAAGGTCATTTGATTCATTGTAGCAAATTCTGGTTGGTTGAGTTGAGAAAAATACCATAAATCTACTGCATAACCAAGTCATACTACTTCATTCTACCATGGAAGCTTGCCATGTGTTATTGGGGAGACCATGGCAATTTGATCATAATACACCATGGTCTAACCTATACAATTACAGTGCACAACAAGGACAAGAAATTTGTGCTTCATCCTTTGACCCCTGCCCAGGTGGCTCAGGATCAAGCACAAATGAAGTCCACCATGGACCAAGAAAAAGAAAAAAAAAAGTCAAAACAAAGAAAAGAGAGTAGTCCTTAGGGATGAAGAAGAGGTGTGGAAGTCTAGTGTTCCCTCCCACAAGGCCACTCAACTTGAAGTCATTTTAAATAAAAAGACTCTAGACAACTTTCTTCAAGTTGAGCAACCTTCATACCTCCTCCTATGTCAAAGAACACTCACATGCATATCTAGTGATTCTAAGACTTCTACTCAATCTCCATCTATTCAAAAACTTTTGAAAGAATTTGATGATATATTTCCCAAAGAAATTCCAATTGGACTTCCACCATTAAGGGGAATAGAGCATCAAATTGATTTCATTCCTGGGGCAACTCTTCCTAATAAGCCTGCCTATAGGACCAATCCCCAAGAAACAAAAGAGATTGAGTCACAAGTCCAAGAATTGCTAGATAAAGGTTTGGTTCAAAAGAGCCTAAGTCCATGTGTTGTACCTGTGTTGTTGGTGTCCAAAAAGGATGGAAAGTGGCGCATGTGTTGTGATTGTAGGGCTATCAAAAACATCACAATAAAGTAAATACATCCCATTCCTAGACTTGATGATATGTTAGATGAATTACATGGGGCTCAAATCTTCTCCAAGATAGATCTTAAGAGTGGTTACCACCAAATTAGAATCAAAGAAGGTGATGACTGGAAAACTGCTTTTAAGACTAAATTTGGGCTATATGTGTGGTTAGTAATGCCTTTTGGCCTTACTAATGCCCCAAGTACATTCATGAGACTTATGAATCATGTCTTAAGGGATTGCATTGGGAAGTTTGTAGATGTTTATTTTGATGACATATTGGTATATAGTCAAGATTTGCAAAACCATGAAAGACATTTGAGAGTTGTTTTAACAATTCTTAGAACCAATAAATTGTTTGCAAATCTTGATAAATGCACCTTTTGTGTGATAGTGTCATCTTTCTAGGATTTGTAGTCAATAAAAATGGGGTCCATGTTGACCCTGAGAAAATAAAGGCCATCCAAGATTGGCCTCCCCCAAAGAATGTTGGAGAAGTTAGGAGTTTTCATGGTTTAGCAAGTTTTTATAGAAGGTTTGTACCTAGCTTCTCCATCTGTGATTCCACCTACTCGGTTCCTACATCCAAATCTGCATTTTGCAACCACGAACCTTCTTCATCTAGCTCATGGATCTGTTAAACAGCTCAATGGTGGAGCTATCATATAATTATTACAATAACTCTTATAAATAGGGGTGGGGGTGTGTTTATGTTCATTAGAGTAATATCAACAAAGTTATAGTACTTAAAACATTCAAAAAGAACATCATATTCATCAATTACACTATATAATTTTAGAACTTCATTTCCATAACCTATATCACGATTTTGAATAACACATCATCAACATTAAACTTGAAGTATTAAAGTATAAGAGTAAATTATTTGTATTTACAATAACAATAAATGACGTTTGAGTTATGGTCATGATGCCTTAGTGAAAGCAAACATAACTTGAGTAACGTCTTTGCTAGAACATTGTGTAATATGGCTTCCACATCATCTTAATTACCATCCTTGTCAATCATACTATATTTTAAAATCCAAAGAGTATTTAAATATAATCAATCTCTCCTTAACCATTGTTTGTCCTCAAATATAACAACTTTAAATTAAGAAGAACTATACTCTAAGTATGTTCTGTATTAATAGTAGCATATTATAGTAATATAAGTTATTTTTCCAGTACCTGAATTTGTGTATTATAAATGTATGTTTTGAATACTGTGATGAGGTTAACTTGTCTGTGTATTTATGTATTGTATTGGTATAAAAGAGTCAGGTAGTTCTAGATGAGAGAGTATTTATTTTATCTTGGGATGAGATTGATGATCCAATGCCAACAAATTTTGCTTTGGCCCTTAACTCATGTCCATCTAAGATAAAAAATTGAAATTGTTATTTGTCATTGGTAGTGGTTAACGTATATATGTATTTGTTTTGTGTGTAATATTGTATTGATATGTGTGAGCAAAACTTTATTTTATTAGATATCCCATGTTTGAGATATTTTGGGAGAAGAAATTTGTAATTCGGCAAATTATTGAACTTGTTTATCCTTGTTTAAACAATCTCTATTTCATTACCAAAAATAGAAAATGACATAATTTTCTTTTTTTAGAGGTGTCGTAAATATTATTCAGTTTTATGACTTGAAAATGAGTTATAATAAGATAAAATACTTATAAAAAAACATACTTTTAACTATGGATTTTTTAAAATTTCGTAATATTTCAAAAAAAAAAAAACCTTAAAAAATGGTCAGCGCATTCATTACCCCATTTCCAACAAGTTTTATTTTTGCAGCATCTCCATTTGTGATCACTAGTGCAATGAAAGAATACGACAACAATTGTTTTGGTTTATGACAGTGATTGTAGAACCGAGATATATTCAAACGAGACAAAAATTCGCGACTTTTGCCTCAATTCAAAAACCAAAGCAAAAATGTTACAATTTTGCCCGGGTTAAAAAAAACCCAAAGCAGTAAATAAAACAAAGTTGGGTCTATTGTCTTGGTTTTAGTTTCAACCGAGGCCTTAGACCCTTAAAATTAATTAATTAAAGGGTCTATGACCTCAGTTGGATTCAGAACTGAGACAATACACTCTTTTTTGCCTTCGTTTTTACCAGAATTGTTGTCAAAAGTATGTTTTTTTGTTAAAAAATGATTGTTTCTGTAAGGTTTAATACCTATTTTGGTCCCTCGGTTTGTAGGGTCTGTTCAAAGTCATCCTCCTTTTTTAAAAAGTTCACTAAGATCCTAACTTTTGCAAAAATGGTGGAACTTAGTCCTTTTTGCTTACGGCCTTAAATTTGCTAACGGCAGAGCTGCCCAGTTGGCAAAAAACTGATGAGTTGTAACGCTGTGGTTGTGATGGCATTGTGACTTCATTATATGTGTTAAAATAAAATAATTAAATGTGACGTGGAATATGTAAAAGTTAGGGTAAAAATAAAATTAGGATTTGGGGGTAAAATGAAGTCGCGATTTTAGAATTTGGGGTATAATCAAGTGGCGATTTCTGGGCGATTTAGGGCTCAACAATCAACTTCAACAATCCAGAGATTCTTGGTGAAATCGCGTTCGTGGTTCGTGGAAGACCTTGTTTCGTTCATCAGTGTTGGTGAGGTTAGTGTTCTTACCCTTCCTGTTGGTGTAGTTACTAATCGCATTATTAACTGCTTTCGTTCATCAGTGTTGCTTTTATTATTGTCGTCTTTAATAAGTGGATTCTGTGTTTGTTTTGTAATGGGTGGAATGAGTTAAAATATGATTATATTTGTCGTGTATTGGGGGGTTTATGGAAAAAGTAGTCGCGTTGGATGTTGAAATTGGTCCCATGGGTGTTAATTTATGTTTATTGAGTGGTCCCCCTTTCCATTTGTAGGGTAGGGTTTGGAATGTGAGACGATAGGTTTGAGGTGGTGGTCCACCACGGTGGGACCTTCATAAAGGAAGTGCCCTTTAAGTATATAGGTGGAGAGATATCTTATTGGGACATTGACCCCGATACATGGAGTTATTTTGGAGTAGTAGCTTCACTTAAAGAATTGGGTTACATGGAAGTAGAAGAGTTAGTTTATAATATTCAACATATTTTGCATAACCTATTGACGATAAAGGAGCTATGAACATGATGAAAGTAGCTAAATGTTTGGGGAAAGTGCACTTATATGTTGTGCATAAAGTGAACGAACCAGAGATTGTAGACAATGAGAACAAAATTCTTTACCTTTGCCAAGGGCCTGCATAGAGTGGTGAGAGTAGTGGGGTTGAGGTGTTGTAGAAGGAAATGGAGAGGAACAAGTTCATGATGGAGTGCAGTTTATGGAAGGTCCTGTTAACTATGGTGGTGACATGGAGAGAGATAATGGAGTGCAGGTTAACACAGAGGGAGGAATGAAGGTGGATGAGAATGGTGTAGAAGAAAATGGAGAGGAACAAGTTGATGATGGAGTGCAGATTGAGGAAGGTCTTGTTTAATGTGGGAGTGACTTGGAGATAGAGATGATGGAGTGCACGTTAACACAGAGAGAGGAGTGGAGGTGGATGAGGATGGTGTAGAAGAATAGTAAAAATGGTAATAAGAATAATAATAATAATAATAATAATTATAAAATAAATATAATAATAATAATAATAATAAGAGTAGTATTAATAATAATAATAAAAATAGTAATAATAATAATAATTTTAATAATAATAATAATAAGAATACTAGGAATACTAATAATAATAATAATAATAATAATAGTAATAATAATAATAAGAATAATAATTAGAATAATAATAATAAAAATAATAACATGAATAATAATAATAATAATAATAATAATAATAATAATAATAATAATAATAATAATAATAATAATAATAATAATAATAATGAGAATTGTGAGACTTGAGATAAATGTCAGAAAATAATTAGTATTGAATTGTTTGACACCTATATTATTGGAGACATAAATTAAAGTAAATAATTTCTTTCTAGATTGGTGTGGTAAATGGTGTTTCATTTAGTTTATAATTTTGTTTTTGTGCATAAAATTAAATCAAAATTTGAATGGTGTAGTGGTTGTATGATGCTTGGTTGTTATGGGTGAATGAAAAAAAAGATGGAATGATAGGAATTTGGTAGCAATGTTCTGTGTGCATAGATAGAAGCATAGGGTTACTATATTTTAGGGTTTGAGTTATCGATAGAATTTAGTTGTTTTAATTAAATGATTACTTTTGATAGAAATTATATATAGTTATATATAATATTATAATAAGGGAATTTATATATATATATATATATATATATATATATATATATATATATATTACGTATATAGATAGATAATAAAATAATATATATTAAGTTAATTAGTAAAATCAAATATAATAAAATAATATATAAGATATAATAAGATACGTAACGAAATTGGGGGAAAATAAAAGTTAAGATTTAAAATATCTAGCTTTTGTAACCTTTGATTATGTAAAAGGATAAGGAAAGATAAATAAAATAAATGGGAGGGGCTTATCTTTATGAAAGGAAGAGTAACAGAACAGAAGATAAAATATAGGAGATAGAAACAGAAGGATATAAGAGGCTACTGGAGTATTAGGTTAAAAAGTAAAAGAAAGAGAAAGTGGAGAGAAAAAGGAGAACAATGTAAGAAGATAGAAAACAGAGAAAGCTTGAGGCCACGAAATGAAACCTATCCAGGTAAGGGGAGTTAACATATGTATATTTATGAAAGTTGTTGGGTATTGGTAGGGTTTGTGATTTATTGCTTTTAACGTCGGATATTGTGGATATTCTGGGTTGATGCTCATGTTGTTGGAATAATGTTTGTATGCATGGAACTTTGGTGTGTTATGTGTCATATACATATGGAGATGAGTTTTGGTTTCTACTTACAACAGCGGGGTAGTTTCGGGTGAGCAAGTATTGGCATTGAAATAGAAATCAGGGTTTTAAGCTGATATGGGTTATCAAGCTTGCATTAGGTATGTTGGAATGAAGAAGAATAAAATGTGAAGAGAGCTTGGTGACCTAGGGGTGCGTTAGAATATGGGTGGTGTTACTTTAGAGGTAAAAGGGAGGAGTCAGTGAGAGTAGTGAGCGTAGACCTCGGTCTTGGAGAAGAAGCTGGGTAGTTTTTGGATTTTACAACGAAAAAAAAAAGAACAGAGAGAGAACCAGGGTTGGAAAGAAAAATAGAGGTTGAGTGGGTTAAGGAAGAGGAGGGGTAGATCTGGCATGTGAGTTCTGTTTTAGATAGAAGTCTAGGTGGTGAATGAAAATTCTCGTAGGGCTATAGTTTTGGGTTTATGTAGAAAGAAAGGGGTTTAGGTTAAGAAATAAAAAAGGGAAGAAGATGGAGGGGATGGAGATTCCCTCGGTGCAGGTTTGTGAGGAAGAGATTGTGAAGGGAGGGAGATAGGTTATAGTTTCCTTTTAGTATCATTTTACGGTGAAAATGAGTAAGTTTATATATAGGGTTAAATATGATTTTAGTCCCTGTCCTTTGGGGCGATTTTGGTTTTAGTCCCTCTTTCAAACTATGGTACAATTTAGTCCTTCAACTTTAGAAAACTTTGGTTTTAGTCCTTTTTAACAAATTTTTTTAACTTTATTTTTTGTTTCAAGCACGTTTCATTATAGCATTTGGATTGTTTACACTATTTGACACATTTTTGCTTCAATGTTAACTGAGAAATGCGCTTGAAACAAAAAATAAAGTTAAAAAAATTTGGTAAAAAGGACTAAAACCAGAGTTTTTTAAAATTGAACGATTAAATTGTACCATAGTTTAAAAGAGGGACTAAAACCAAAATCGCTCCAAAGTAAAGGGACTAAAATCATATTTAACCCTTATATATATATATATATATATATATATATATATATATATATATTATGTTATTTAACATAGTAAGTTATATTATATAACAGAGCTAGATTACGTAAGTTATGTTATGTTATTATAATATAGATCCTTTATATATGCATTAAAAGGTGTGGGTCCATCTCTGGTGTTTTTTTTTTTAGTTTTCTATTTTATATATATATATATATATATATAAAAGGTTGGGTGTTTTGTATGTTATAACATATTATATTGTTATATATATTAGGTTGGAGTTTCACGTGATAGTTAACGTAGGGGTTTATTTTCATGGGTTGAAAATGATGCATGGACTTATGAGTTATGGCATATTATATATGTGTATGTGAATTTGCGAAAGCAATTGTGGGATAGACAGTGAGGTTTATGGCATTTGACGAGGACTTTTTATTTTATTTGGTTGACTTTTATATTTGTATGATAATAATAGTGGTGATTATTATCATGTTTTCTAACTATACTTCTATATTTCGGGTGTACCTTTCTTCTTATGAGAGGGTAGAAAGGTGGATCTCTTCGTCCTTGAAGGGTGGTAGAAAAGACTGAAAATTCGAGTGCTAACATTTCCTCTTGCGGGAGGGTAGAAAGGGAGGGATGTCTTGCCCGTAGGGTTCCGACTCATGTTGAGTTCAATGTCGTGAGAGACATTTTGGAGCAGGACAGACAGGTCCGAAACTGCGATGGAGGAGCACTCGAATCGTTCTATTTCGATAAAATAGAATATACGTTGAAGTATAGAAGGAGAAAAGAAAAAAAAAGGATTATAAGAGAGTTTGGTGTAGGCACAGGTTGCCTTGCTCGACAGGTGAGGTAGAGCTAAAAGGAATGGTACAAATTCTAGTTTAGGGAACGATTTAAGCATGTGATAATGGTTGTTATTATCTTATTCAGTATTAATGATTGTTAAATGTGATTGAATGGTGATAAAGACTCAACAACTGTGATATAAATGTTATATCGTTTGAATCGATGTTTATTCTGTTCACTCACCCTTGCATTTGTTTGTGGTTGTGGTTTCCACCTGCGATGATTGTATGACTCAGGTTGTTATAAGGGAGCAGATGATGATACAGGTAGTCCAGTCGATGTTTAATGCGGCGAGGATAACGATATAAATTTGCTTGACGGAACAATGTTTTTAGTTGTTTTAAATTGGTTGTTAGAAATAAATTTTGGATTTGAAGGTTTTGAATTAAATATTACGAGTTGTTTTAATGATTTGTATTTATTTCTACACTAAAATAATATCGTTATAACATCCTAAATTGGAGTGTTACAATAATAATAACAACAATAATAATAATAATAATAATAATAATAATAATAAAATAATATAATAATAAGAATTTTAATAAGAATCATCATAATAATAAGAATAATAACAATTATAGTAATAATAAAAATCATAATAAAAATAATAATAATAAGAATAATAATAAAGGTAGTAGTAGTAATAATAATAATTATAATAATAATAATAATTTTAATAAGGATAATAATAATAATAATAACAACAACAACAACAACAACAACAATAATAATAATAATAATAATAATAATAATAATAATAATAATAAAAAAGAATAATAATAATAATAATCATAATAATAATAATAATATTAAAAATAATAGTAATAATAAAATTTTTAATAATAATAATAATAATAACAATAATAATAATAAAAATAATAATTATAATAAGAATATTAATAATAATAATAAATATAATAAGAATATTAATAATAATAATAATAATCATAATGAAAAGAATAATAATAATAATAATAATCATAATAATAATAATAAAAAGAATAATAATAATACTAATAATAATTATTATTATAATAATAATAATAAGAAGAATAATAGTAATAAAAATAATAATAATAATTTTAATAAAAATAATAATAATAATAATAATGTTAATAATAATAATAATAATAATAATAATAATAAGATTAATAATAATAATAATAATAATAATAATAATAATAATAATAATAATAATAATTATTATTATTATTATTATAATAATAATAATAACAATAATAATAATAATAATAATAATAATAATAATTAGAAGTAGAAGAATAAAAATAATAATAATAATAATAATAATAATAATAATAATAATAATAATAATAATAATAATAATAATAATAATAATAATAATAATAATAATAATAATAATAATAATAATAATAATAATAATAATAAGAAGAAGAAGAAGAAGAAGAAGAATAGTAACAATAATAATAATAAACATAAAAAATATAATAATAATAATAATATTAGTAATAATAATAATAATATTAGTAATAATAATAATAATAATGTTAATAATAACCTTTGACGCCGAGTGGCTGAGCAGTTGAGAGCGAATGGTCAAGCAATTGAGACCGAAGTGCCAAATACCTGTTGCCAAATTTGGCTAAGTACCTTAGGCCGAATGGCTGAGGAGTTGAGGTCGAAGAGTCAAACACTTGATGTCAGATTTGGCTAAGTACCTGTGAGGCCGAATGGCCAAGCAATTGAGGCCGAACGACCGAATACCTATTGTCAAATTTGGCTAAGCACCTAAGGCCGAATGGCTGAACAGTTGAAGCCGAATGGGCAAGCAATTGAGGCCGAAGGGCCGAATACCTGTTGCCAAATTTGGCTAAGTTCCTTAGGCCGAATGGCCAAGGAGTTGAGGCCGAAGGGCCGAATACCTGTTGCCAAATTTGGATAAGTACCGAAGGCCGAATGGCCGAGTAGTTGAGGCCGAAGGGCCGAAGGCTTGATGCCAGATTTGGCTAAATACCTCTGAGGCCAAATGGCTAAGCAATTGAGGCTGAACGGCCAAATACCTATTGTCAAATTTGGCTAAGTACCTAAGGCCGAATGGCCGAGCCGTTGAGGCCGAATGACCAAGCAATTGAGGCCGAAGGGCCGAATAGCTCTTGCCCAATTTGGCGTAGTACCTAAGGCCGAATGTTCAAGGTGTTGAGGCCGAAGGGCCGAACACTTGATGCTAGATTTGGCTAAGTACTTGTGATGCCGAATGGTGAAGCAATTGAGGCCGAAGGGCCGAATACTTATTTCCAAATTTGGCTAAGTACCTAAAGCCGAATGACCGAGGAGTTGAGGCCGAAGGGTCGAACACTTGATGCCAGATTTAGCTAAGTACTTGTGAGGCCGAATGACCAAGCATTTGAGGTCGAAGGGCCGAATACCTGTTGCCAAATTTGGCTAAGTACCTACGACCGAATGGCCGAGCAGTTGAGGCCGAATGGCCAAACAATTGAGGCTGAAGGGCTGAATACCTGTTTCCAAATTTGGCAAAGTACCTAAGGCCGAATGACCGACGAGTTGAGGCCGAAGGGCCGAACATTTGATGCCAGATTTGGCTAAGTACCTTTGAGACCGAGTGGCTGGGCAGTTGAGACCCAATGGTCAAGCAATTGAGGCCGAAGGGCTGATAGGGTCCACTTCGGCGAGGAACCGTCGATCTGGCGCGGATCGAGCTGATGACCAAACAAAAGAGGCAGCGGAAGACAAAAACGAAAGGTAACCCTAGGTTTGTGGTATTAATCGGTGAAAAGGCTAGGGTTTTGATGTAAAAGAGGATTTCTTCCGTTACTGAGTGAAATAATCGGAGGAAAAGGTTGAACAAACCCTAGATCGTAGGATGAAATGGTGGAAACCCTAGATCGGTAGTTTTGTTTGGTGAAAAAGAAGTTCACCGATTATATCGGTGAAAAGGAACGAGGATGTGGTTTGAATCGATGGAAACAACTTACGCGGTGGTGGATCTATGAAGAAAACGTGGTGAACCGGCGAGGATGAAGAAGCTTTCGAGAGCGAGAATGAGACGCTCTCCAGATGTGTGAAGGAGGAAATGAGGACGCGTGAAGGCTGGCATGTGCTAATGTGTAGCAATGAAGCCATTGATGATGCGTCTGAAGTGGATTGGGTGAAGGTGTGTAGCGTGGCAGAGATTTGATGTGCCACGAGGACGTTGTGGATTGGTGGAAGAAATGTACGGTGGTTGCAAGAGAAATCTGATGTAGAAAATGAGTGAAATGGCAAAGTAAATGGAAGGTGGCTGAGGAATCCCTTGGATACTTCAGCCTTGACTTTCAAGGGGACTAAATATGGAGTTCTCTCTACAGAAATTTAATCCAATATCTCAAAAGTGAGTACAAGAAGGTAGGCATGGCTATTTATAGGACTAGAAGTCCCACATGCCTCACACAATACAAAGTACATCAAAGAAATACTAAACTAAAGAAATTGGGCTTGGGCCCCGCGTATCAAGGGCCGAACACTTGATGTCAGATTTGACTAAGAACCTATTACGCCGAATGGCCAAGCAGTTGAGGCCGAATGACCAACAATTTAGGCCGAAGGGCCGAATACCTGTTGCCAAATTTGGCTAAGTACCTAAGGCCAAATGGGCGAGGAATTGAGGTCATAGGGCTGAACACTTGATACCAGATTAGGCTAAGTACCTCTGTAGCCGAAAGGCCGAGCAGTTGAGGTCGAATAACAAAGCAATTGAGGCCGAAGGGTCGAATACCTGTTGCAAAATTTGGTTTAGTACCTAAGGCCGAATGGCCGAGGAGTTGAGGCCGGAGGGCAGAACAGTTAATGCTAGATTTTGGCTAAGTAGCGAAGTCAAAATGGCCGAGGAGTTGAGGCCGAAAGGTCAAACACTTCATGCTAGATTTGGCTAAGTACTTTTGAGCCCGAATGGCCAAGCAATTGAGACCGAATGGCCAAGCAATTGAGGCCGAAGTGCCCGAATACCTGTTGCCAAATTTGGCTACGTACCTAAGGCCAAATGGCCGAGGAGTTGAGGTCGAAGGGCCGAATACCTGTTGCCAAATTTGGCTAAGTACCTAGGGCCGAATGGCCAGGCAGTTGAGGCCGAATGACCAAGCAATTGAGGCTGAAGGGCCGAATACTTGTTGCCAAATTTTGCAAAGTACATAAGGCTGAATGGCCGATGAGTTGAGGCCGAAGGGCCGAACACTTGATGCCAGATTTGGCTAAGTACCTTTCAGGCCGAGTGGCCGAGCAGATGAGACCGAATGACCAAGCAATTGAGGCCGAAGGGCGAATACCTGTTGCCCAATTTGGCTAAGTACCTAAGACCAAATGGCCAAGCAGTTGAGGCCGAATGGCAAAACACTTCATGCTAGATTTTGCTAAGTACTTTGGACGCCGAATGGCCGAGCAGTTGAGACCGATTAGCCAAACAATTGAGGCCAAAGTGCCCGAATACTTGTTACCAAATTTGGCTAAGTACCTAAGGCCGAATGGCCGAGGAGTTGAGGTCGAAGGGCCGAATACCTATTGCCAAATTTGGCTAAGTACCTAAGGCCGAATAGCCGAGGAGTTGAGGCCAAAAGGCCGAACACTTGATGCCAGATTTGGCTAAGTACCTTTGAGGCCGAGTGGCCGAGCAGTTAAGACCGAATGACCAAGCAATTATGGCCGAAGTGCCGAATACCTGTTGCCAAATTTGGCTAAGTACCTAAGGCCGAATTGCCGAGGAGTTGAGGTCGAAGGGCCGAACACTTGATGTCATATTTGGCAAAGTACCTGTGAGGACGAATGGCCAAGCAATTGAGGTCGAAGGGTCGAATACCTGTTGTCAAATTTGACTTAGTACTTAAGGCCGAATGGCCGAGCAGTTGAGGCCGAAGGGCTGAATACCTGTTACCAAATTTGGCAAAGTACCTAAGGCCGAATGGCCGAGGAGTTGAGGCCGAAGGGCCGAACACTTGATGCCAAATTTGGCTAAGTACCTTTGAGGTCGATTTGCTGAGCATTTGAGACCGAATGGCCAAGCAATTGAGGTCGATGTGCCAAATACCTGTTGCCAAATTTGGCTAAGTACCTAAGGCTAAATTGCCGAGGAGTTGAGGTCGAAGGGCCGAACGTTTGATGTCATATTTGGCTAAGTACCTGTGAGGCCGAATGACCAAGCAATTGAGACCGAAGGGCCGAATACCTGTTGTCAAATTTGGGTCGGTACCTAAGGTCGAATGGCCGAGCAGTTGAGGCTGAATGGCTAAGCAATTGAGGCCGAAAGGCCAAATACCTGTTGCCAAATTTGGCAAAGTACCTAAGGCCGAATGGCTAAGGAGTTGAGGCCGAAGGGCCGAACACTTGATGCCCGATTTGGTTAAGTACGTTTGAGGCCGAGTGGCCGAGGTGTTGAGACTGAATGGCCAAGCAATTGAGGCCGAATATAATTGTTTAAAACTTCCCAAACACAATGACTATGATTCAGCAATCAGTTTATAAAAAGAATGCAACAGAACACAATAAAACTTTCTCTCTTGGTCCATTGGAGTACATTCCAGCTTAATCAATTTGTGCAGTCAACAAACAGTTAGCATCACAGTGAAATAAATGTGATTCTCTCTCAATTTGACAAGGAATTAGGCTAAATTAGCCTTTCTAATCTCTCCAAACACTCAGGTTACTCTCTAACAGCTTACACACTCAAAGGTAGGTTTTAAAGAACTTTTCAGTCTAGGCCAAAGAATCCTGTGGATAATCACCATCTAGGATGCTACCATTCACATTTTCCATTCTCTAAAATACCAATATACAAATGAAATCAAATTTCTCAAATAGGAAATGGTTAAGGCTAATGCAAAGGTGATAGACAACAACAAATCAACCACTCAACGAGACAACAACAAGGTAAGGAAGCACAAACAACAGACTCAAGATCAGATTATGAAATCAACTAAAAGCTTCAATTAAAATCAACTGAACAGATTTTACATGTGATGGACAAAACCAAGACAGCCAAACAGTTGACAAGCAAACAAAAATAAAGCTATCAAGAAAGTAAGCACTCAAAATGATCCTAAGAGTGGTGCTAGAATAGATTTAAAAAAAATAAAAGACACAACAAGAAATCACAAAACTGGTTGTTGAAATCAAAATTTCAAAAGCAAAAATTGAACTTGTCCATTAACTAATGTTAGCATTTTCAGTTCTAGACACATTTGCATACTGAAACTCCATTGGAGCAAGTTTAATGATGCTTGTTTTGATCACGCAAGGCCATTTTACACACTTTCATAGGCTTTTACTCAAATTCAAATATTCAGTTCCTCCATTTTGTTTTCAGGATTTGCCTCTTTTCACGCAACAACCTTATAGTTCCACTGCATCTGTAGCACACACAAGTACATCTTTTATTGGTGTGAGTCCATCTTCTTCTTTTGACTCTTGGGTTCCTGACTCGGGAGCCACAAATCACATTACTGGTAACAAATCTTTGTTTTCCTCTTTGTGCTCTCTGAATTCTTTACCTTTTGTTACAATGGCTGATGGATTAGCTCATGGTCTTGGGACTGTTAACATTTTTCCTTTTTTATCCATTGATAATGTTGTTTATGTCCCTGGGTCTCTTTTTAACTTATTATCGGTCAGTCGTCTAACTCGTTTCCTTGATTGTGATATTTTTTTTAACAAAGATTCTGTTTGTTTAAAGGACCGGAGTTCGAGACAAGTGATTGACACCATATATGAGTCTCATGGTCTTTATCATCTTCACCCACTACACATATTAGTGCAATTATGGAGTCTCCATCTCTTCTTCATGCTTAGTCAGGTCATCCCAGTTGATACACTCCAGATTGCGGTAGTAACAACAGTAGCAGCGGAATCCATAGTTGTTGTGTGTGAAAGATGAGAGACAGCGGAAGCAGAGGGAATTTTCTTGCGGATGCAGTGCTGTATGGCGTGGTAGCTAGCTCAGACAGCTTTCCATAGTTGGAAAGAAGCTAGAGGGAAAGAGATGGAAGCACATGAAGGGTAACTTTTGAAAGAAACATAGCTGGAAATGCATCAGTAGAATATATTTCTCAAGGTTCAAAAGTATTTGCCTAAGCTGTTTACAAGCAAATTTATAATGAAATCTCCAAGTGATGAACGGTGCAGATGGTTGTGGAAGAGGCTCAGATCTTTCCACGTGGCAGCAGTGAGGTATGCATGTTCAAGCTTCTGGATGCATCGTCCGTGGAGGTGCAGCAACGATTTCTGCCAAAACACGTTTCTGATGTAGTGACAGTGTGAAGCATGTGCATTACTTGAGACAGCTCCAATCTTGCTAAACTCACCCCCCTCCCTTTGTGGAAATGTCTCTTTTACCCTTCACCTTGGGTTGGGTTGTTGGACTTTATTTATTGGGCTTGGGCCCCGCGTATCACCAGTCTTTCCAAACTACAACAACTTGTTCCTAGCTTATCCAAGTTGTCCAATTTGGTTTGTGAGTCTTGTCAATTAGAAAAACATATTTGTAGTTCCTTTCCTCGTAGTGTCTCACAACGTTTTTTTGTCTCCTTTTGCCTTAGTTCATTCTGAAATTTGGGGACCTAGTCGTGTTAAGTCTAATTTAGGTTTTCAATATTTTGTTACTTTTATTGATGATTATTCTAGATGTACTTGGCTGTTTTTAAATTGCAATTTGGACCAATAAAACTCTAATATCAGCTGCACAAATAAATATTATAACATCTAAGAATAATTTATGCAATTAAAATCACTTTTTAAGCTCCTTTTATTTCCAAACACGAATAATTCAATAATCCCAAATCCTCTTCAAATCAACCATTTAAGTACAAATATTCCATCAAAAATTTGAATTTTAAAGCATAAATGTGGGCATAAATATGCACTCATCACAACCCCACACTTATCCTTTTGCACTCCTGGGCAAAATTGATTAATTTCAAATCAATACAGATTTGTTCTTTTGTTTTCAGTGTTCTCGTTTTGGTGTGTGTTGGTGTTATTTTTCGATAGGTTCCCTTTACAGAAACCTATCAGATTTACACAGAGGAGAGAAATGATAGATGTGTATATTTTGAATTAGTGAATTGTTTCCTTAAAACTTTTGTTTCTTATCTACATGAGTTTAGTACGAAACCTTTTCACTGGCCTCTTAGCTCTTAGCTTTGTCTTTATTTTGCTCTTCATCCAACTTTCTTCAATGCTCGTTTGAAACAATGTGACTATAAGATTGTACTGTCTAGTTATACCCTGTGTGCAAGCAACATCTAATTATACTGTCTGGACCTTCCCATGAGGTTAAGACCTTGTAGAAAAAATAATAAGAACCTCTCAAGTAGAGAACAAGTTTAGCTCTTTCAGTTTGCTTCATGCTATAAAAAATTACAATGGTGTTAGATATCCACAAAGAACACTTAACACTATTGTAGCACTAGAAAATTGAAAGAACTAGATATTGTAGTTTTGTCCTTCAGCTTGACTCCTTTATACAGTCCTCTTCATATGACTGTTGCAGCATTTCATTATCTCTGTTTTATCTCCTCTTGGTGTTTGTCATTAGCATAGAATCTTTTGTTTTCCTTGACAAGCACATGATTAAAAGCTTGATAAACAAAGTCTTTATATTCAAATTCGTTTGTGCTTTTGATAAAGAAAGTCTTTATGTACAAATAATAAAGTCATGTTTGTACAAGTATTTCAAACTTAATATACGTTATCATCAAAACTCATAAAAGGTCCATTGTGATTAGAGCGTCTACACAGTCGACATAGGCTACGGGGTTTAGACCATCTGGGGTCTCAACATTGAGATCTTGCAAGTTGAAGGTGGTTGGATTTGCCTAATTTCAGCAATTATTATGAGCTCTTAGAGCATTTAAGTTGCTGAGTTGCTTAAGTGAGTTTTGAGTAGGTATGATTCACTTCAAGAGACTATTTTTTTTTCTCCAGTGTGGTGAGTTTCGCAGATGGATGCAATAGGACCCAGTTGAATATTTTGTTTAGAAATTTCTGAAACTCAACCAAATTAAGCTGTCCCGACTCATAGGCTCTGTTAACCCCATTTATGGGGTCACCGTTTTCATCCAGAATCCATTACTGATTACCGTGTTATTCTCTATGCATTCTTGTTTTTAATTTTTAAACTGTCATCCATTAATGGATAGTTTTCATAATATACTGCAGATGAATGGAAAAACTTTCTTGCTAGAATTGGCTTTTATGAAAATTCCCTTGAGAGTGAACTTTATGATAATTCTAGTGATATTCTTGAATTGCGATTTTAGGCTTCATAACGGGGGCAAACATTGGCTAGAACAGGTAATGTTTTACTAATCAACTTGATTTTTCCCTTATGTTTTCTTATTTTACTAGTCCAAACATGATTATTTGTGACGATTAAATATATATTTTCATATCTGTAATAAAAGATTGTATAATATATAAATTATTTGAAAATATTGGATTGATATATAAATTATTTAAATATTAATAGAATCTAGAATGTATTTTTATGAAGGATTTGTATGATAAATAATTAGTAATATTTGAGAAATATCAGAAGTATAAAGGCCAGGATAAAAACTTGAAACCCAAGTTCCTTTGCATTTTGGTATAAATAAGCCTGATTTGACCTTATATAACATTCTAGGGCTTTGACGATTTGTACCTTTTAAGGTGTTTAGTGACCAGTTTGGTAAGTTTGCTCCTAATTATCAATGGACTGATTCCCACGTGCACCGGGCAGATAAGCTCATCTCATGGTATGATTAATAGTCTCTTAATTTATGTTTAATCACTTTTCCAATAATTTGATTGTGTAGTTTACACTTCATACAGTTCTAAATATCTCCTCTGTTAAGTATAGGTACCGAATGACACTTTCGTACATCACAAAATCTTTTTAACTGCTTTTTTTAGCGAAAGGAAACTTTTTTTTTTGTGTATTTCGAACCATCAGAATATTGCCAAAATTTATGGTGATGCCTAACATGGACTCTTTAATTAAAAAAATCACCATTTTATGGGTTAAAATGACTAACCCATTAAAGGGAAGAAATATTGAGTTATTCGTCTAAATCTAGCTAGAAATGAGTGAGTTTGTTTGTGCTTATTTTTTCTAGAATGTTCTAATTTAATAAAATAATCAGATTTCTGCTTTTTGGTGTTTGGTGTTTAATTAACATATTTTAAAATAAGCAATTTTCAAAATAATATACATTTTCTGTTTATTTTTTGGGATGTATAGTTCGGGGTATGGTGTATTATAAGAAAGCTGTCATTCTTCACACCTATTTAGAGAGGACAACAACTAGAGGTAAGGACATACAAGCTCTCATGCTTCAAACCATGTTTTCCTCACGGTACCATGTTTGTACCCAATTTTATTTTATTTACTTTTTAAAATTTAGATTATGAGCTGCAGTAGGTTGCAATGAAGTAACTGATACACGGGGCTTTGAATTATCCCCTTAGGCATGTGCCCAGGCAGATCAAGGTCACTTATGCTGTGACATGTCAACTATATGATGGTAAACAGAAAGAAGAATTCTCTTCAGTCTTTGAACACAAACTTTCATTTTTCTAATATACCTTCTCTTTTTGGAATAACAGTTTGCTATGCCAGTTTATAAATCAAATCTGTTCAGTATTGGTTCAACTTAATTCCATTTTATTGCTTTAAAATCTGCTTTACAACTGATCTTAGGTTTTGTTTGATGTGGCTACTATTCTTTCAAAAGCTTTGTTTATTGCTTGTCTTCTTTGATGAATCTGGTTTTGTCTCCGTTGAGAATTCTATTTTGCAGTTCTTTAATTGAAGCTTTTAATTGTGTTTTCAATCTGATCTAGAGTTTGTCTTGAGTAGTTACTCTGTTGTGCTGTCATTTCCATGGCCTTGTGTCTTAACTGTTTTAAGTGTCTATCCTGTGTAGAAATCTTGTCTTTAGACTAGTTAAGTTCTGATCTGTCATTACCAATTTCTGGTCCTGATAGCCTATCCTCCTTTTTATTTGAGAAGCTTGTACATTCTGGACTTTGGAATATGAAAGGAAGGTTTGTGTGATTGGTAGCCTCGTAGATGGTGGTGGTCCGAAAGATTCTTCATTTCTTGGTCTGCCAAGGTTGGAATCTTCGTTTTTAACCTATCATTTGATTGCTTTAGGCTTGTAGAGAGAAACTTGAATTTTGTGAGCTTTGTGTGGCTGTAACTAAAGCCAAATATCGTTGGTTGAGAGAGTGTTCTTGTTTTAAGTACTGAAATAAATCTTGAATTTGAATTGTACTAACTAATTAGATTTGTGCAGTTTTTGTTTTAATTGACATTTACAGGGATGTTTGTTGTTTAGAAGGTGAATTACAAACAATTGCAGCAGTTTAGAAATTGGGTAATATAATTGACAGAATGGACTTTGGGAGTGCATGCAATAACCTTCACTGAGATGATTTTAGAGCTTAAACAGATGAGTTTTACTCGTGCATATTTCAATTATATTTAGCTTGATTGATTAAGCTTAGTTGATTTGTTCTACATTGCATCACATCATTTTTTTTTCAGTGATCTGATCAGTTTAGTCCAGTGATTTTGAATAGAGTACATCATTGTTTGACCAGCTTAGTGCATCCAGTTTATCATTGCATGAAAAAGTTATTCCTTGTTTAATATGATAATTGGAATGAGCCGAATTAGATATTGCAATACTGTTTGATCATGATCTAACCATTTCTAAGTCTGATTGTGTTGTTCCTTTTAATCACAAACTGTAATTGATAACACTGTATATTCTGCTAGCTTTGTTGTAACTTCTGTGTGCAGGGCTGATTTGTTTGAATCATTAGTTTGAGCAGTGGTTTAGTGAAGATGCAGGCTAATGCAGAATGCAGAAAGGATCATGATTCGGTCTAAGAACCTAGCAGCTAGAAATAACATTTAAATAGTATCAATTTGGGGAATTCATTTGAGAGCCAATAGGATCTTTTCACTGCATCAATTGCACCAAGCTGAGAGAAAGGGTGGGCTCTTTTATGTTGTGTATTCTTCCTCTTGCGATCTGTGTAGATAAGGTAGACTGATCCACATTGTGATCATCTGTGTTGTAGGATTGGATAGGAGTTAGGAGACCCAAGGCTGCCCAGAAGCAGCAAGAGTGTACGTGTACCGTCCCCGTCCGGCCTCATCCGACCTGGCCCTACCGTAATGATGTACAGTCTCCGTCCGGCCACATCCGGCCTGGCCCTACCGTTCGGTCCTCGTTCTGAGGACCACCAAGACGACCCCGGCCAACCATAAGCCATAATAAATGATTAAAGCCCCTAATGAGGGTTAAGATGTGATTGGGCCGTCATTAGGCCCACGAAAGGTAAAAGCCCATTACACCTAGTATAAATAAGAGTCCCAGGTATGACTTCAGGGGGGGATTCATTCTCTGCTTATTATACATTCATTTTCAATACCGTTCGGTCACCTAACTGACTTGAGCGTCGGAGTGCCTTTAACAGGTACCCGCTCATTCGGCTTGGAGAACTAGGAGGGAGAACGTGTGATTCCAACAGGAGAAGCGCCCGGCCTTTACCACCCGTCCGGCTCCACAAACAGTCCAACCTTCTCCGACCGTCCGGCTCTCCACACTGTCATGGACGCTCCAGCTTCGTCCGCCCCGCTTTCGGTTCTCGGCATCACCTTATACCGAAACATAAATGGCGCCCACCGTGGGGCCGAGTGTGCATCCCCTTTTGTAACCGCAGGGTTAGGGTGAGCAGTGCTCTTCGCAACCTCAGGAAAGCTTCTCCAGCCACTCGGTCCCGGCCATCAGGCTTCAACTGTCCGCCCAAAATGGCAACCTATAAATCAGGCTTCAACCGCTCTGCCAACATGGCCATCTTTCAAGGCATCCGGCCTTTCCCCCTCGGTCACCACTGTTCGATCATGAATCCGACCTAATGTATTTCGGCCTCCAACTTCTCAACAGGTCTCAACCCCGGTCGTTCGACCTCATGGCCCTTCGGCTCAACCGGTCACCATTCGGCCTCCAACCATCCGGCTATCAGTTGGCCTCCACGTCGGTCTCCTAAGGCCCATACCATTTGGCCATCCCTTGGCTCCACCTCGTCGGCAATCTATTAGGTCTCAACTCCTAGGCCTTTGACATCAAGCTTTCGGCCGTTCGGCCTCATCCTTACCCCAAATTTTTGGTATCATCACTCAACGTTGGGCATTCGGCCCTCGAGCTGTCGGCCGAACATTGGTATCAAACACCCAGGCCTTCAGCCTCAAGGCTTCCTGGCCTCCATCTCTTGGCCCTCTTGGCCAGCAACCCCTCGGACAACTTTACCTCTCCAGCTACTTGGCCTCAGCCACTTCTCTGCCATACTACCTTAAGACTGCGACAATTCAGTCATAGCCTAACATTTTTCAGGTATTTCCCCAAACCTAACTTCGCAGGTACCTTCCCCAAACCTAACTTCGCAGGTACCTGGCCAAAATTGGCGTCATCTCAATCGTACGGCCCATCCGTCTCTGTGACTCGGCCATCCAGTTTCAACGATCCATTTCGGCTGTCGGCCATAAAACCTCAATCGATCGGCAACCCCTCCAGTTACTCGGCACCGGTTCTCAGGCCCTCAACCGTCCGGCCACTCGGTCTCAAATGTTTTGCCATTCGGCGTAATCTGTTTCTCGGGCAGACGACCTGAAGGCTCAACCGTTCGTCCAGAGGGCAACCTTTCCCATCTTTCCTTCCCGGCGATTCGACCTCTGCCATCCGGATAACTTGACCTCCAGTTCTCGACTTCAACTATTCGGCCTCAAAACTATTCGGTCATAGCTTGACCCCTTCGGTAAATCTCTCAAAACTTGATTTTGCAGGTACTTGGTCAAAATTGGTCTTGACCGTTTCGGCCATCCAGCTGCAACAATTCGGCTTTTCGGCCTTAAATTTCTCGGCCATCAGGTCTTACACCGTTAAGCCTTCCGGCTTTCGGCCTCAATGACTTGCCTCAGCCTTTAGGCCGTGTGGCTTCGACGATTCGGTCTCACGACGTCACCCAACTCTCGGCTAGTTGGTTTCTAACCCTTCAGGTACCTTTCAAAGTTTGTTTCGCAGGTACTCGACCAAGTATTCGACTCTTACAATCCATATCTGACCACCGTCATGAAGACAACCAACTTGGCCGGGCGGTGAACGGCGATGCCTGCCGCCCTCAACATCTTGAAGAAACCCAAGTTGATGAACGGAGTATAACTCCTGTCAACTTGGTCGGGTGGTGAACGGCGATGCCTGCCACCCTCAACCTCTTGAAGACACCCAAGTTGATGAACGGAGTATAACTCCTGTCAACTTGGTCGGGTGGTGAACGGCGATGCCTGCCACCCTCAACCTCTTGAAGACACCCAAGTTGATGAACGGAGTATAACTCCTGTCAACTTGGCCGGGCGGTGAACGGCGATGCCTGCCGCCCTCAACATCTTGAAGAAACCCAAGTTGATGAACGGAGTATAACTCCTGTCAACTTGGCCGGGCGGTGAACGGCGAATGCCTGCCGCCCTCAACATCTGGAAGAAACCCAAGTTGATGAACGGAGTATAACTCCTGTCAACTTGGTCGGGTGGTGGCGATGCCTGCCACCCTCAACCTCTTGAAGTGTTCAGTCATCTTAGCCGTTCAGCCTCGTGTTCTCGACCACGCAAGGCCTTAACCTTCCAACCTGTCGAATTCAACAAAAATTGGCAATCTCCAAGCTTTCGGCCATTAGGCCTCTAACCGTCCGGCCATCTCGGCAGCACGCCACTCGATCTCGGTCAGAACCATTCTACCTCTCGGCCACCCAAAGGCTCCCACATCTCGGCTTTTAAAAAAAGCTATCGGTATTTCAACCTCACCGTTAACCGGGTTTGACATCAATGTCTCCTTAACCGTGCGGTCATAGCTGGGCCCCCAACTTCTTGGCCATTCGGCCTCCGAGCTCTCTGCCATCCAGATACTCGGCAGTGGTCGGACATTTAACCTATGGCTCTTGGTAAGCCAAGAGTAGCAACCTTCAAGTTTTCGGCCATCTCGGCCACCCAACCTGTCGGCAATTCGGCCTAGACACTTAGCCAAGTCTGGCATCAACATTCGATCTCGCCGTTCGGCCTCATGTCCTCGGCCTCCTAAGGCCTCCAATGTCTCGACCGTGTCGGCTTTATGTTTTCGGCCTCTGAAGGCCTCAAGCTGTCGGCAATTCGGCCCAGACGCTTGGCCAAATTTGGCATCAACGCTCAAACATGTCGGGCGTCCGGCTTCAACAAATCAACTTTTCAGCCTCAAAATTCTCTACCAGTCGGCCGTTTGACCTCAAGCCTCCCGGACTCCGTAGCAAAGGCGACTAAAAAGCGGTCACCAACTGGGTGAACCCGCCCTTTCCATTAGGGCCATTTTCAAACCCTTCGCATCATTAAAAACATGCTCGGGCTTGGGGGGCTTAATGTACCGTCCCCGTCCGGCCTCATCCGACCTGGCCCTACCGTAATGATGTACAGTCTCCGTCCGGCCACATCCGGCCTGGCCCTACCGTTCGGTCCTCGTTCTGAGGACCACCAAGACGACCCCGGCCAACCATAAGCCATAATAAATGATTAAAGCCCCTAATGAGGGTTAAGATGTGATTGGGCCGTCATTAGGCCCACGAAAGGTAAAAGCCCATTACACCTAGTATAAATAAGAGTCCCAGGTATGACTTCAGGGGGGGATTCATTCTCTGCTTATTATACATTCATTTTCAATACCGTTCGGTCACCTAACTGACTTGAGCGTCGGAGTGCCTTTAACAGGTACCCGCCCATTCGGCTTGGAGAACTAGGAGGGAGAACGTGTGATTCCAACAGGAGAAGCGCCCGGCCTTTACCACCCGTCCGGCTCCACAAACAGTCCAACCTTCTCCGACCGTCCGGCTCTCCACACTGTCATGGACGCTCCAGCTTCGTCCGCCCCGCTTTCGGTTCTCGGCATCACCTTATACCGAAACAGTACGAGATATTCTGCACAAGGATTTTGAACAAGACCGTGGCAGCACTGTTTTTAAGTCTTTTGTTTAGCTTTATTCTTCTTTGTAAAAGGCCATTAAAGTCCAATTGTTTTGGAAGAGTCCTTGGTGCTCTTTCAACTCTTGGCAAACTTTCTTGCTTGATTTATGATTTATATAGTTTAGACGGTGAGTGTGTCTTGTTAGCTCAAGTTACAAGCCTCACTATCGGGTTAGGATTTAATATTGATTGCATTTTCTTTTTAATTTCACGTGATTAGGGTGATCTAGGGTGATCTAGGCTATTAAACTCTAAGTCTTGTCACAATAGAGTCCAAAATTAGGAGTTTAGTCTTTTATTTTTTCAAATTGTATGTGTTTGTGAGATTTATATACTTTGTTTCCAAAGGTAATTTTAGTCTAAGAGGTAATTAGTTAGTAGCCTAAGATAGTTCTGATAAGGTAAATTTGATACTTAAGCAGTTTCTTTGATTTACTTCTCTTATTTGGGATTTGTTTAACTTAGCTTAATTTTTAAGAATTAGTCAGTGGATTGTTTTTTGGAAGTTGAATGTTAGATTATTTTTTGTTTTGAATTGCATTCAATTTTCATACGTTTTCTTATACCATTTATAATAAGATTAAGTAGTTTCATTTCCATTTCTTTCTAGTGTTGTAGTGTTGATATTTCTATCTTAGCTTGATATTTTATATCTTTTCTAGTGTTTTGGGTTGTTTATAACTTCTCCAGTATATTCCAATTCTGTTTATTCTTTTTGCATTGGATTCTCCATTGAATTATCTTTATTTTGAATGTAAGAACTTAAATTTTGGAGTTCTTCTAGAGTTGCAGTTTGATTTCGGTGTTCATAGAGTTTGTAGAGTTCCTTTTTTATGGCTAGTATATTTTGTCTTTTTTTTATTAGATAAAAGTATTGCACATGATACATTTTTTTTTTTGGTTTTTTTATTGTTTGTGGTAGTTAACCTTGGATGTTGTTTTATTTTACAGCTTTAAAAATTTTGGTATTAGTTTTATTAATATCACTTTTATTGTTCAGATTAGAGTTTGTCCTGTTTTTACTTTTTTATTTATTTTGATTTGTTGTTTTGAGTAATTTTTCATATTAGAGTAAGTTTCCACTTTTTTCGAGTATATAAGCATAGCTTTAGCTTAATTTGATGAATTAGAAATTGTTGGCTTAGTTATTCTCTTGTTCTTGCAGTGTTTTAAAAGTACATTAGATTAGTTGAATGTTTGTAGGTCATTCTTGTTAGTTTTAACATAAATTTTTGGCTTTTGCTAGTGAGTTATTTTAGTTTTGTAGCTTTTCATTATGTTTTTATCATTGAAAAGATTTTTAAATAATTGTATTGCATTTTATTTTTATGGTTTAATACAATTTTGATTTTAGCTACTAATTGTTGAAGTATTTCTTGGTTTTATTGGTTGTTAGATTAGTTGATTTTGAGTTGCATTCCTTTTTCTTGCATTTTCTTATACCATTTAGGACTAGTATAAGTAGTTTAATTTCCATTTTCTTATAGTGTTATAGTGTTAAGATTTGTAGCTTAACTTGATATTTTAATTCTGCATATTTTACATTTTAAATGCTAATATATTTGATCTCTGCAACTAGGTTGATCAATAACATTTTATATTTATTCAATTGATTTGATTCATTTTCAATTACATTCTTGATTGAATTATTTTTAATTTGAATGTTTTAATTTTGAAATTCATACAGTTTGTAGATTTTAATTTTGACAGCTAGTTTGTATCTTGTTTTTGTTTGATAAAATTTGTGCCCATACTAGTTTTTGCGTCCTGTTTTTGTTTCATAAAAGTTGTGCACATACTAGTTTGTGTCCTGCTTTTGTTTGAAAAAGTTTATGCACATGTTCTGTTAGGTTCTTTTATGCAGAGAACCTCAACAATTATCTCACCACTCTCTCAACACTCAAACAGCAACAAAGTAGTGAATGTACGTGTATTTTGCGAATTCTGTAAAATGTGTGTAAAACAGAATTACAAGTATCTATACCCAAGGAAGCCTCCTTTCCTCTACTGGAAATTGTTCAGTCTATTCTTTTTAGTAAAATATCTGATAAAAATCTCTCTCCACTTATTCTACTACTATTTATACTCCTTTCCCCCTCTAACAAACTTCTAACAGACATTCCCTCTTAATTTCCCTTCCCGCTTTTATTTCTCCTTACATATACTTTTATTCCTCTATCAATATCCCCTCCATCTTAGCAACCTTGTCCTCAAGGTTGAAATTTGGAAACTGTTGCTTGATGTACTGTCCTCTTCCCAAGTTGCTCTTTCTACTCCACTATTGCCATTGGATCAGAACTTGGGACACCTCTTCTCCTTGTTGATCTCTATCTCAATACCTTGAAAGGTCTATATAATGGGCCTTGCACCTGTAATTATTCCGGCAATTCCCCTTCCACCTTATCTCCTCTGCAGCTTTCTTCAATTGTGACACATGAAAAACTGGGTGTATTCTGGCTGATTCTGGCAGCTGTAATTAAAAGCCACTGGACCCACTTGTTTTTCAATCAAGAAAGGACTGTAATAACGAACAGACAACTTGCGATGCAACTTGGTTTGCATTGACACTTGTTTATGAGGTCTTATCTTAAGGAAGACCTAATCTCCATCTTTCACACTAGACTCCTTTCTCTTTCTATTCGCATACTGCACCATCCGCTCTTGTGCTCTAGTCAAATGATGTTGCAATTGCTTGAGAGCTTCATCTCGCGTTTGTAAGTTCTGTGCCACCGCTTCTACCAATGTTTCTCCTGGAATGAATCTGTTTAGTGTTGGCGGGGTCTTCCATAAACTGTCTCAAAAGGAATGCATTTTGCTGCTCCCTGATAGCTGGTATAATACCAGTATTCAGCCCATGCTAACACGGTGTTCCATGCCTTCGGTTGTTCTGAACAGAAACACCGTAAATAGGTCTCCAATATCTTATTCAATACCTCAATTTGGCCATCCGTTTTTGGATGGTATGCAGTACTCATTCCCAATTTGGTGCCCTGAATTTGAAACCACTCCTTCCAAAAAGTGCTAATGAAGAGAGGATCCCGGTCGCTAACAATTGATACGGGTATCCCATGTAGGCGTACCACCTCTCTTACGAAATTTTTTGCAATTACCTTTGTTGTATAAGGGTGCTTGATGGGAATAAAGTGCCCATATTTGTTGAACCTGTCCACCACCACCATTATCGTGTCGAACCCCTGGGATTTTGGCAATTTAACCACAAAATCCATACTTCTTCCCAGATTGCCTTAGGGATTGACAATGGTTGTAGAAGCCCTTGGGGAGATGATGCCATATATTTGTGTTGCTGACAGATCAAACAAGCAGCTACATAATCTGTCACCCTCTTCTTCATACCCCTCCATTGAAAAGCCTGAGCGAGTCTCCTATACGTTTGATATACCCTCGAATGGCCCCCTATAGTCGAATCATGGAATTCTGCTAAAAGCTGGGGTATCCATTCAGACTTCTTTGAAAGCACGAGTCGTCCTTTAAAATGTAATCTCTCGTTCTCCATGGTGTAAGCGGGATGGGAATGAAGATCCTGCTTTATCTCTTCCACTATTTTTTTCAGCCTTTCATCCTTCTCTACTTCCTTCATCATCTACTTCCTTTCATCCTTCTCTACTTCCTTCATCCTTCTCTACTTCCTTGAAGCATCTTATCCCCTTCTCCCCCATCTTCACCTTTTCTAGACAATCCATCAGCCACTCTGTTTGAAGCTCCTGTTCTATAATAGATATAAAACTCATACCCCATGAGTTTTGCTAGCTAGTTTTGCTGGTTTTAAGTGGTTATGCGTTGTTCCAACAAATGTTTCAGGCTTTTCTGGTCTGTAAATACACTGAAGCGCCTTCCCAGTATATACAGACGCTAGTGTTGAATGGCCAGCACCAGTGCCATCAACTCCTTCTCATACACCGACTTGCCCAATGAACCTTCTGATAACGCCTTGTTGTAATAAGCTATGAGTTTCTTGTTTTGTGACAATACAACTCATATTCCCTTTCGGAAGCATCACATTCCACTTGAAACGCCTGTGAAAAATCAGGCAGAGCTAGTACAAGAGCAGTAGTGACTGCCTTCTTCAATGCTTGCATGGTTGCTTCCCCCATTACTGTCTACTCAAACTTCCCTTTTTTCAAGAGATCTGTGAGAGGCCTCGCAATCTTCCCATAATCTTTCACAAATCTTCTATAGTAACCAGTGAGTCCTAAGAAACCTCTCAGTTCTTTAATACATCTAGGCGCCGGCCAATCAGTCACTGCTGGCACCTTCTCACCATCCATCTCCATTCCTTGCTTTGATATCATATGGCCCAAATAACGAATCTGTCTCATACCGAACTGGCATTTCTTCTTGTTCGCAAACAGCTTATGCTGTCGCAGCACCTCCATCACTTGTCTGAGGTGATCTTCATGAGCTTCCCAATATTTGCTGTACACCAGGATGTCGTCAAAGAAGACCAACACGCTCTTCCTCAAGAACGGTCTCAGCAATGAATTCATCATAACCTGGAAAGTGGCTGGAGCGTTCGTGAGGCCGAAAGGCATTACGAGGAATTCGTAATGTCCCACATGAGTCCGAAACGCTATTTTTGGTCCTTCATCCGTATTTGGTTGTACCCAGCTTTAAGGTCCACCTTGGAAAAAAAATTTGCTCCATGAAGTTCATCCAATAGTTCTTCAATCACGGGTATGGGGTATTTGTTTGGGATGGTAACTCTGTTTAGAGCTCTGTAATCAATACAGAAACGCCAGTTCCCATCTTTTTTTTTAGCTAAAATAGCCGGGCTAGAATATGGGTTGTTACTGGGCCTAATAATGCCCAAGCCCATCATCTCACCTGTCTTTCTATTTCAGCTTTCATCAGGTGAGGATATCTATACGACTTTACGTTTACAGGTTTGATGCCCTCTTTAAGGGTTATCTGGTGATCAACCCGCCTGACAGGAGGAAGTCCATGCACCTCCTGGAACACCACCTCAAATTCCTGCAAAATTTCATCTAGATTTTGTTTTTGCATGGGGGTTAAGTCTTCTTCCCTTAGCTGTCCGTCTGCTTTTTCAGCTTTATTCAGACCCCATACCACCGCCAGTGTCTCTATCTCAGCTTCCTTTTGCAGCATTTCAGGGGTAATTATTTTTTTCATTAATGTGTTGTCCCCCCTTATCACCACCTCAGCATCTGCCGACCCATACTTTAATGTCATCTTCTTCCAATCCACCCTTATCTCTCCCAATTTTTCCAACTACGCAACTGCATCCACTCCACCTAACTCAAATATATAGATATCCTCTCGCACTTCCGCTCCCTCCAACGCCACCGACAGCCCTCTACAACACCCTTGTGTCTCCTTTTTCTGGCCATCTCCCAAACATACCCGATAGGGTGGCGTCTGCTCTTTCTCTAACTGCAGTTCGTCGACCAAGTGGGCTGAGATAAAATTATGACTCGCCCCGCTGTTGATCAGTACGATGATTCTCCAGTCTCGAACCCATCTGGCCAGCTTGATGGTGTTGGATTGCGTCACCCCCCGACTGAATACACCGACAGCTCCATGCAACGTTGTTCTGCCTCCTCCATCGTCTCTGCATCCTCCTCTCGTCATAGTCTCCCATAATCATCACCTTGAGACTCCTCTCTGCACAGCGATTCTCGGGACTATACGGTTTGCCACAGTGGAAACAACAACCCTCCTCTCTCCTTTTGAGATCTCCGGATATGGCAGTGTTCGCACTCCGCGATTCGGCCCGCCACCACCTCACGTACTTTCGACCTTCGAACCGGTGGTTCTGGTTGTTACCTCTTTCTTCTGACCCATACCTCCGTTGCTGCTTATGCGTGCCTCCGATGCCCCCTGATAGATCTCTGTGCTAGCTACTGTTCCCCATTGGCTGCGTATTTCCCCCACGTTGATCCTCCTTTACTCACTGCGCCTCCTTTGGTCACCCTCGATACCAACCCCGATTGCTCCACGTCTCGTGCCCTTTCCATCGTGGTTAAGAGATCGTGAGGATCGTATGGTCGGACAAGATCCCTTAATTCTTCTTGGAGTCCCGCAAAGAAATACCCTAGCAACTGTTCCTTCGTTACGCCATTCACCTGAGCCATCAGGATTTCGACATCCTGAACATATTCCGCCACCGATTCTCGTTGTCTCACCACCGCTAATTTTTCGAAGATCGTTGCTCGGTGTCTACCTCCGAATCTCTTGACCATCGCCTCCCTTAACGTCGCCCAGGTATGCTTCTTAACTTCCGCCAAAAGCGAAACCAGTAGTTCACTTCCCCTTCCATACAGATGTACACCAGCTTCATCTTCTCCTTTTTGGTTACACTCTGTATTTCGAAAAACTTCTCTGCTCTCGCGATCCATCCCGTCGGATCGGTCCCTTCGAAAGTGGGTAATTCCACTTTCTTCATCCAACTCTTCTGTACATCAGTGCTTTCTTCCTCCGATTCATCCACCGATTCCTTCTCCTCGGTCTCTCGACTTCCATTAACCGAATGACTGCTCTTCGAACTCCTCCCCTGGTTCCTTCTTCTCTCGCGTTTAACCAATCGTCTTCCATGGTCGCGATTCCCGTCTCAAGCCCTTCCTCTCATCTCCGCTTGAATCTCTTCCAACATGGCTTCCATGGACTCGAACTTTCCTTCCCACCTTTCCTCCAGTGCATTCATCCTGTTCTCCATCGCGCAACTCCTTCAATTTGGATCTGGCAGGTCGGACCAAAACTGTTAGGTTCTTTTATGCAGAGAACCTCAACAATTATCTCACCACTCTCTCAACACTCAAACAGCAACAAAGTAGTGAATGTATCTGTATTTCATGAATTCTGTAAAATGTGTGTAAAACAGAATTACAAGTATCTATACCTAAGGAAGCCTCCCTTCCTCCACTGGAAATCGTCCAGTCTATTCTTTTTAGTAAAATATATGATAAAAACCTCTCTTCACTTATTCTACTACTATTTATACTCCCTTTCCCTCTCTAACAAACTTCTAACAGACATTTCCTCCTAATTTCCCTTCCCGCCTTTATTTCTCCTTACACTTTTATTCCTCTATCATGTTCCTTTATAATTTCTTTTATTTAACCTTATTTTAGTTTTTATTTATAGCTTTAAACATTAGGAATTAGATTTGGTAGTGTCCCTTGTTCTTCATTTTACATTTCTATTTTAGTGTCGTTTTAATTTTTAATAATTAGTTAGTGGATTATTTTTTGGCTTGCATAGTTGAATGTTAGGTTATTTTTTGTTTTGAATTGATTTTAATTTTCATACATTTTCTTATACCATTTAGAATTAGTATAAGTAGTTTCATTTCCATTTTTTTTAGTGTTGTGGTGCTGATATTTGTAGCTGAGCTTCGTATTTTAATTCTGCATTAGAGAATTGTTAGATTTAACCTCTATTGTTTGGGTTGGCTATAACTTCAATATTATATTCCAATTTTGTTTATTCTTTGTGCATTATATTCTCGATTGAATTATCTTTATTTTGAATGAAAAATCTTAAATTTTGGAGTTCTTTTTTTGATTTCGGTATTCATAGAGTTTGTAGAGTTCATTTTTTATAGCTAGTTTTTTGTTTCTCCTTTTTTACTATATAAAAGTAGTGCACATGCTAGATTTTGGTTTCTTGATTGTTTGTGGTAGTTAACCTTGGATTTTGTTTTATTTTAGAGTTTTAAACATTTTGGAGTTGGTTTTATTAGTATCGCTTTTATTGTTTAGATTAGAGTTTGTCCAGTTTTTACTTACTTTTTATTTTGATGTGTTGTTTTGAGTATTTTTCTTGATTAGAGTATGTTTCCTATAGTTTTAACACACTTTTCGCTACTGAGTTTGAGCTTTTTTAGATTTGTAGCTTTTGATTATGTTTTTGTTATTGAAAAGATTTTTAAACAATTGTATTGCATTTTATTTTTGTGGTTTAATTCAATTTTAGTTTTTAGCTATAAATTAATGGAATATTTCTTGGTTTTCATATTTAAATGTTAGATTAGTTGTTTTCTAGTTGCATTCTATTTTCTTGCATTTTCTTCTACCATTTAGGACTTGTATAAGTAGTTTCATTTCCATTTTCTTATAGTGTCCTAGTCTTGATATTTCTTGCTTAAATTGATCTTTGTTATTTGGTTGGTTAATAACTCTTTATATTTATTCAATTGACTTGATTCATTTTGCATTAGATTATTGACTGAATTATTTTTAATTTGAATGCAAGAACATAAAATTTGGAGTTCTTTTGGGGTTGTAAATTGAAGTCAAAATTCATACAGTTTGTAGAGTTCAATTTTGACAGCTATTTTTTTTTTCTGTTTTTGTTAGATAAAAGTAGTACACATGCTAGATTTTGGTTCCTTTATAATTTGTTTTATTAATCTTGGATTTAGTTTTTATTGATAGCTTTTAAACATTAGGAATTAGTTTTGGTAGTCTCCCTTGTTCATAGTATAGCTTAGTGTTTTCTTGTTTTTACTTTACTCATTATTTTGTTGTGCTGTCCTGAGTCTTTTTTTATGTTGATGTGGTTATATTTTGTGTCCTTAATTCTTTCAAGTAGATAAGCATAGTTTTAGGTTAGTTTGATGAATTAGAAGTTGTTAATATATCTATTTTAGCTTTGGTTTACTATAGAAAATTTATGTAAACAATTTCATTTTACATTTCTGATTTAGTGTCGTTTTAATTTTTAACAATAAGTTATTGAATTATTTTTTGGTTTGCATAGTTGAATGTTAGATTATTTTTTGTTTTGAATTGTATTCAATTTTCATGCATTTTCTTATACCATTTAGAACTAGTATAAGTAGTTTCATTTTCACGTTTTTCTGGTGTTGTAGTATTGATATTTGTAGCTTAGTTTGATATTTTAATTCTGCATACACATAGAGAATTGTTAGATTTTAAATGTTGACTGATTTGACCTCTGTTGTTTGGGTTCTCTATAACTTCTCTATTGTAATACAATTTTGTTTATTCTGTTTGCATTGGATTCTCGATTGAATTATCTTTATTTTGAATGCAAGAACTTAAATTTTGGAGTTCTTTTGGGGTTGCAGTTTGATTTCGGTATTCATAGAGTTTGTGGAGTTCATTTTTTATGGCTAGCTTTTTTTTTTTCCTTTTTTTATTAGATAAAAGTAGTGCACATGCTAGATTTTGGTTTCTTTATTGTTTGTGGTAGTTAACCTTGGATTTAATTTTATTTTAAAGCTTTAAACATTTTGGAATTGGTTTTATTAGCATCCTTTTTATTGTTCATATTAGAGTTTGTCCAGTTTTTGCTTTCCTCTTTATTTTCATGTGTTGTTTTGAGTATTTTTCCAAATTAGAGTATGTTTCCTCTTTTTTTCGAGTATATGAGCATAGTTTTAGCTTAAGTTGATGAAGTAGAAATTGTGGGCTTAGTTATTCCACTGTTCTAGTAGTGTTAAGAGTACGTTAGATTAGTTGCATTTTATTTTTATGGTTTAATACAATTATTTTGAGCTACTAATTAATGGAATATTTCTTGGTTTTCATAGTTGAATATTAGATTAGTTGTTTTTTTGAGTTGCATTATGTTTTCTTGCATTTTCTTATACCATTTAGGATTTGTATAAGTAGTTTCATTTCCATTTTCATAGTGTTGTAGTGTTATACTTTTCACCTAACTTGATATTTTAATTGTGCATACTCATAGAGAATAGTTAGAAATGTTAACAGATTTGATCTCAGCTACTTGGTTGTTCAATAACTCTTTATATTTATTCAATTGCATTGATTTGTTTTGCGTTAAATTCTCGATTGAATTCTTTTTAATATGAATGTAAGAACTTAATTTTGTTTGGGGTTGTAAATTGAATTCAAAATTCATACAATTTTGTAGAGTTT
>CP144698.1:29540723-29575723 GCA_036885675.1 Vigna mungo | reverse complement strand
TTGAGAATGATGGCAATCTACAATTTACGGAAGTGTTTTCTTTTACTACTTTATTTCCCTGCTCCAATTTCTTTGCTTGAATGCATGCACAAGTTTGTAGCTCGGTTCTCTATTTTAGTGACTTACCCGTTTTTATCTTAACTTTAATTATCTAGTCTCATTTACTTTAATGTTGTCTAGTATTTTCAGTGGTGATAATTTAGTCGTAATGTTAGCTTTAGTATCCAACCGTTTTCAGTCTGTCTTACCAACCATTTTTATTCTATGTTTGATTCATTTTTATATTTCCGTTTGCATATCTGTTTACATTTATCCGCATTCACAAAACCCCCCCACTTCGTGTGAGACCTAAATCTTGAACCACAGTTTGGTCCTTGAGAGACGACCTAGGAGTCACTTCCTAGCACTATACTGCATTTTTAATATGCAATCAAATCTGTGTGGGTTGCGACAACCCATCAATGACGCCGAAGGGCCGAACACTTGATACCAGATTTAACTTAGTACCTGTGAGGCCGAAAGGCCGAATACCTGTTGCCAAATATGGGTACGTACCGAAGGCCGAATGGCCGAGGAAGAGAGGCCGAAGGGACGAACACTTGATCCCATATTTCGCTAAGTACTTGTGAGGCTAAATGGCCGAGCCGTTGAGGCCGAATGGCCAAGCAATTGAGGCCCAAGGGCCGAACACCTGTTACTAAATTTGGCTAAGTACCAGGGTCGAATGGCCGAGGAAATGAGGCCGAAGGGACGAACAATTGATGCCAGATTTTGTTAAGTACCTGTTTGGCCGAATGGCCGAGTAGTTGAGGCCGAATAACCAACCAATTGAGACCGAAGGGCCGAATACTTGTTGCCAAATTTGGCTAAGTACCTAAGGCCGAATGACCGAGGAGTTTAGGCCGAACGGCCGAACACTTGAGGCTGAATGGCCAAGCAATTGAGGTCGAATGACCTAGCAATTGAAGCCGAAGGGTCGAATACCTTTTGCCAAATTTCGCTAAGTACCTAAGGCCGAATGACCGAGAAGTTGATGCCGAAGGGCCGAATACCTGTTGCTAAATTCGGCTAAGTACATAAGGCCGAATGGCCGAGGAGTTGAGGCCAAAGGCCCGAACACTTTATGCTAGATTTGGCTAAGTACTTCTGAGGCCGAATGGCCGAGCAGTTGAGACCGAATGGCCAAGAAATTGAGGCCGAAAGGGTCGAACGCTTGATGCATAATTTGGCTAAGTACCTGTGAGGCCAAATAGTCGAGCTGTTGAGGCGGAATGGCCACGCAATTGACGCCGAAGGGCAGAATACCTGTTGCCAAATTTGGCTAACTACCTAAGGCCGAATGGGCGAGGAGATGATGCCGAAGGGCCGAATACCTCTTGCCAAATTTGGCTAAGTACTTGTGAGGCTAAATGACCGAGTAATTGAGGCCGAATGGCTTAGCAATTGCAGCCGAAGGGCCGAATACCTATTGCCAAATTTGGCTAAGTGCCTAAGGGCGAATGACCGAGGAGTTGAGGCCAAAGGACCGAATACTTGTTGCCAAATTTGGCTAAGTACCTAATGTCGAATGGCCGAGGAATTAAGGTCGATGGGCCGAACACTTGATGCCAGATTTGGCTAAGTACTTGTGAGGCCGAATAGTCGAGCAGTTGGGGCCGAATGGCCAAGCAATTGTATCCAAAGGGCCGAATACACGTTGCCAAATTTGGCTAAGTACCTAAGGCCGAATGCGCGAGGAGATGATGCCGAAGGGCCGAATACCTCTTGCTAAATTTCGCTAAGTACCTGTGAGGCCGAATGGCCGAGCAGTTGAGGCCGAATGGCTTAGCAATTGCAGCCGAAGGGCCGAATACCTTTTCCCAAATGGCTAAGTACCTAAGGCCGAATGAGCGAGGAGTTGAGGCTGAAGTGCCGAATACCTGTTGCCAGTTTTGGCTAAGTACCTGTGAGGCCGAATGGCCGAGCAGTTGAGGTCGAAGGGCCGAACACTTGATGCCAGATTTGGCTAAGTACTTGTGAGGCCGAATAGTCGAGCAGTTGAGGCCGAATGGCCAAGCAATTGTATCCAAAGGGCCGAATACATGTTGCCAAATTTGGCTAAGTACTTAAGGCCGAATGGCCGAGGAATTTAGGCCGAAGGACTGTACACTTGATGACAGATTTGGCTAACTACATGTGAGGTCGAATAGCCGAGCAGTTGAGGCCGAATGACCTAACAATTGAAGCTGAAGGGCCGAATACCTTTTGCCAAATTGGGCTAAGTACCTAAGGCCGAATGGGCGAGGAGTTGAGGCTGAAGTGCCGAACACCTGTTGCCAGCTTTTGTTAAGTACCTGTGAGGCCGAATGACTGAGCAGTTCAGGTCGAAGGGCCGAACACTTGATGCCAGATTTGGCTAAGTACCTGTGACGCCGAATGGCCGAGAAATTGAGGCCAAATGGCCAAGCAATTGAGGCCGAAGGGTTGAATACCTGTTGTCAAATTTAGCTAAGTACCTATGGCCGAATGGCCGAGGAGTTGAGGCCGAAGGGTTGAACACTTGATGCCAGATTTGGCTAATACCTGTGTGGACGAATGGCCGAGTAGTTTAGGCCCAATGTCCAGCAATTGAGGCCGAAGGGCCAAATTCCTGTTGCCAAATTGGGCTAAGTACCTACGGCCGAATGACCGAGTAAATGACGCCGAAGGGCCGAACACTTGATACCAGATTTAACTTAGAACCTGTGAGGCTGAATGGCCAAGAAGTTGAGGCCGAAAGGCCGAATACCCGGTGCCAAATATGGCTACGTACCGAGGGACAAATGGCCGAGGAATTGATGCCGAAGGGCCGAACACTTGATCCCAGATTTCGCTAAGTACCTGTGAGGCTCTATGGCCGAGCAGTTGAGGGCGAATTGCCAAGAAATTGAGGCCCAAGGGCCGAACACCTGTTACTAAATTTGGCTGAGTACCTAGGGCCGAATGACCGAGGAAATGAGGCCGAAGGGCCGAACACTTGATGCCAGAACTGGCTAAGTACCTGTGCGGCCGAATGGCCGAGCAGTTGAGACCGGATGGCCAAGCAATTATGACCGAAGGGCCGAATACCTGTTGCCAAATTTGGCTAGGTACGTAAGGCCGAATGGCCGAGGAATTGACACCGAAGGGCCGAACACTTAATGCCAGATTTAGCTAAGTACCTATGAGGCCGAATGGCCAAGAAATTGAGGCCCAAGGGCCGAATACCTGTTGCCAAATTTGGCTAAGTACTTAAGGCCGAATGAACGAGGAGTTGAGGCTGAAGGGCCCAAGACTTGATCCCAGATTTAGCTAAGTACTTGTGAGGCCTAATGACCGAGCAGTTGAGGCCGAATTGCCAAGCAATTTGGGCCGAAGGGCCGAATACCTGTTTCCAAAGTTGCCTAAGTACCTAAGGCTAATTGGTCGAGAAGTTGAGGCGGAATGACCAAGCTATTGAGGGCGAAGGGCCGAATACCTGTTGCCAAATTTGGCTAAGTACATAAGGCCTAGAAGTTAAGGCCGACGAACCGAATATCTAATGCAAAATTTGGTTATGTACCTAAGCCTGAATGGCCGAGGAGTTGAGGCCGAAGGACCGAACACTTGATGCCAGACCTGGCTAAATACTTGTGCGGCCGAATGGCCGAGCAGTTGAGACCGGATGGCCAAGCAATTATGACCGAAGGGCCGAATACATGTTGCCAAATTTGGCTAGGTACCTAAGGCCGAATGGCCGAGGAATTGAGACTGAAGTGCCGAAAACTTGATTCCAGATTTGGCTAAGTACCTGTGAGGCCGAATGGCCAAGCTATTCAGGCCGACGAAATGAATATCTGTTGCCAAATTTGGCTACATACCTAAGGCCGAATGGCCGAGGAATTGAGACCGAAGTGCCGAAAAGTTGATGCCAGATTTGGCTAAGTACCTAATGTCGAATGGTCGAAGAATTTAGGCCGAAGGACTGAACACTTGTTGCCAGATTTGGCTAAGTACATGTGAGGCCGAATTGCCGAGCAGTTGAGGCCAAATGGCCTAGCAATTGAAGCCGAAGGGGCGAATACCTTTTGCTAAATTTGGCTAAGTACCTAAGGTCGAATGGGCGAGGAGTGGAGGCTGAAGTGTCGAATACCAGTTCCCAGATTTGGCTAAGTACCTGTGAGGCTGAATGACCGAGCAGTTGAGGTCGAAGGGCCGAACACTTGATGCAAGATTTGGCTAAGTACCTGTGACGCTGAATGGCCGAGAAATTGAGGCCAAATGGCCAAGCAATTGAGGCCGAAGGGCCGAATGGCCGAGGAATTTAGGCCGAAGTGCCGAAAACTTGATGCCAGATTTGGTTAAGTACATGTGCAGCCGATTGGCCGAGCAGTTGAGGCGAATGGCCAAGCAATGTAGACCGAAGGGCTGTATACCTGTTGCCAAATTTGGCTAAGTACCTAAGGCCGAATGATCGAGGAGTTTAGGCCGAAGGGCCGAACACTTGATGCTAGATTTGGCTAAGTACCTGTGAGGCTGAATGGCCAAGCAGTTGAAGCCGAATAGCCTAGCAATTGAAGCCAAAGGGCTGAATATCTTTTGCCAAATTTGGCTAAGTACCTAAGGCCGAATGGCCGAGGAGTTGATGCTGAAGGGCCGAATACTTGTTGCTAAATTCGGCTACGTACCTAAGGCCGAAAAGCCGAGGAGGTGAGGCCGAAGGGCCGAACACTTGATGCCAGATTTGGCTAAGTACCTCTGAGGCCGAATGACCGAGTAATTTAGGCCGAATGGCTAACCAATTGAGGCCGAACGGCCGAATACCTGTTGTCAAGTTTCGCTAAGTACGTAAGGCCTAATGGCCGAGGAGATGAGGCCGAATAGTCGAGCAGTTGAGGCCGAATGGCGAAGCAATTGTATCCAAAGGTCCGAATACATGTTGGCAAATTTGGCTAAGTACCTAAGGCGAATGGCCGAGGAATTTAGGCCGAAGGGCTGAACACTTGATGCCAGATTTGGCTAAGTACAAGTGAGCCCGAATAGCCGAGCAGTTGAGGCCGAATGGCCTACCAATCAAAGTCGAAGGGCCGAACACTTGAACCCAGATTTCACTAAGTACCTGTGAGGCTATATGGCCGAGCAGTTGAGGCCGAAAGGCTGAATATTTTTTGCCAAATTTGGCTATGTGCCTAAGGCTGAATAGCCGAGGAATTGAGGCCGAAGGGCCAAACACTTGATACCAGATTTAACTAAGTAATTGTGAGGCCGAATAGCCAAGGAGTTGAGGCCGAAAGGCCGAATACCTGTTGCCAAATATGGGTACGTACCAAAGACCGAATGGCCGAGGAATTGAGGTCAAAGGGCCGAACACTTGATTCCAGATTTCGGTAAGTACCTGTGAGGCTATATAGCCGAGCAGTAGAGGCCGAATGGCCAAGCAATTGAGGGCCACGGGCCAAACACCTGTTACTAAATTTGGCTAAGTACCTAGGCCCGGATGGCCGAGGAAATGAGGCCGAAGAGCCGAACTCTTGATGCCAGATCTGGCTAAGTACTTGTGCGGCCGAATGGCCGAGCAGTTGAGGTCGAATGGCCAAGCAATTGAGACCGAAGGGCCGAATACCTGTTGCCAAATTTGGCTAAGTACCTAAGGCCGAATGCCCGAGGAATTGATGATGCCAGATTTGGCTAAGTACCTATGAGGACGAATGGCCGAGCAGTTGAGGCCGAATGGGTAAGAAATTGAGGCCGAAGGGCCAAATTCCTGTTGCCAAATTTGGCTAAGTACCTGAGGCCGAATAGCCGAGGAATTGACGCCGAAGGGCCGAACACTTGATGCCAGATTTAGCTAAGTACTTGTGAGGCCGAATGGACAAGAAATTGAGGCCCAAGGGTCGAATACCTGTTGCCAAATTTGGCTAAGTACCCAAGGCCGAATGGCTGAGGAGTTGAGGCTGAACGGCCAAACACTTGATGTCAGATTTAGCTAAGTACCTGTGAGGCCGAATTCCCAAGTATTTTGCGCCGAAGGGCCGAAGACCTGTTTCCAAATCTGGCTAAGTACCTAAGGCTGAATGACCGAGCAGTTGAGGCCGAATGGCCAAATTTGGTTAAGTACCTAAGGCCAAATGACCGAGGAGTTGAGGCCGAAGGACCGAATACCTATTGCAAAATTTGGCTAAGTACCTAAGGCCGAATGACCGAGGAATTGAGGCCGAAGTGCCAAACACTTGATGCTAGATTTGAATAAGTTCTTGTGAGGGCGAATGGCTGAGCAGTTGAGGCCGAATGGCCAAGAAATTGAGGCTGATGGGCCGAATACCTGTTGCCAAATTTGGATATGTACAAGAGCCCGAATGGCCAAGGAGTTGAGGCCGAAGGGCCGAAAATTTGATGCATATTTGGCTGAGTACCTTTGAGGCCGAATGGCTAAGTAATTGAGTTGAAAAGGCCGAATACCTGTTGCCAAATTTGGCTAAGTACCTAAGGCCGAATGGCTGAGGCGTTGAGGCCGAAGGACCGAATACCTGTTCCCAAACCTGGCTAAGTACCTAATGTCGAATGACGGAGGAATTGGGGCCGATGGGCCGAACACTTGATGCCAGATTTGGTTAAGTACTTGTGAGACCGAATAGTCGAGCAGTTGAGCCCGAATGGCCAAGCAATTGTATCCAAAGGGCCGAATACTTGTTGCCAAATTTGGTTAAGTAGCTAAGGCCGAATGACCGAGGGGTTGAGGCCGATGGGCCGAATACCTATTGCAAAATTTGCCTAAGTACCTAAGGCCGAATGACCAAGGAATTGAGGCCGAAGTGCCGAATACTTGATGCCAGATTTGGATAAGTTCTTGTGTTTTGAGCTCAATTATCTAGCCATTCGGCCTCAGAGGTACTCAGTCAAATATGGCATCAAGTGTTCGGCCCTTCGGCCTTAACTCCTTGGCCATTCAGGCTTAGGTACGTATCCAAATTTGGCAACAGGTATTCGGCCCATCAGCCTCAATTGCTTGGCCATTCAGCCTCAACTGCTCAGCAATTCGGCCTCACAAGAACTTATCCAAATCTGGCATCAAGTGTTCGACACTTCGGCCTCAATTCCTCGGTCATTCGGCCTTAGGTACTTAGCCAAATTTTGCAATAGGTATTCGACCCTTCGGCCTCAACTCCTCGGTCATTCGGCCTTAGCTACTTAACCAAATTTGGCAACAGGTATTCGGCCCTTCGCCCTTAATAGCTTGGCCATTCGGTCTCAACTGCTCGGTCATTCAGCCTTAGGTACTTAGTTAGATTTGGAAACAGGTCTTGGGCCCTTCGGCCCAAATTACTTGCCAAATTTGGATACGTACCTAAGCCCGAATGGCCAAGGAGTTGAGGCCGAAGGGCCGAACACTTGATGCCATATTTGGCTGAGTACCTGTGAGGCCGAATGGCTAAGTAATTGAGCTCAAAAGGCCGAATACCTGTTGCCAAATTTGGCTAAGTACCTAAGGCCGAATGGCTGAGGCGTTGAGGCCGAAGGACCGAATACCTGTTCCCAAACCTGGCTAAGTACCTAATGTCGAATGACGGAGGAATTGGGGCCGATGGGCCGAACACTTGATGCCAGATTTGGTTAAGTACTTGTGAGACCGAATAATCGAGCAGTTGAGGCCGAATGGCCAAGCAATTGTATCCAAAGGGCCGAATACTTGTTGCCAAATTTGGTTAAGTAGCTAAGGCCGAATGACCGAGGGGTTGAGGCCGATGGGCCGAATACCTATTGCAAAATTTGCCTAAGTACCTAAGGCCGAATGACCAAGGAATTGAGGCCGAAGTGCCGAATACTTGATGCCAGATTTGGATAAGTTCTTTTGTTTTGAGCTCAATTACTTAGCCATTCGGCCTCACAGGTACTCATTCAAATATGACATCAAGTGTTCGGCCCTTCGGGCTCAACTCCTTGGCCATTCAGGCTTAGGTACGTATCCAAATTTGGCAACAGGTATTCGGCCCATCAGCCTCAATTGCTTGGCCATTCAGCCTCAACTGCTCAGCAATTCGGCCTCACAAGAACTTATCCAAATCTGGCATCAAGTGTTCGACACTTCGGCCTCAATTCCTCGGTCATTCGGCCTTAGGTACTTAGCCAAATTTTGCAATAGGTATTCGGCCCTTCGGCCTCAACTCCTCGGTCATTCGGCCTTAGCTACTTAGCCAAATTTGGCAACAGGTATTCGGCCCTTCGCCCTTAATAGCTTGGCCATTCGGCCTCAACTGCTCGGTCATTCAGCCTTAGGTACTTAGCTAGATTTGGAAACAGGTCTTCGGCCCTTCGGCCTAAATTACTTGCCAAATTTGGATACGTACCTAAGCCCGAATGGCCAAGGAGTTGAGGCCGAAGGGCCGAACACTTGATGCCATATTTGGCTGAGTACCTGTGAGGCTGAATGGCTAAGTAATTGAGCTCAAAAGGCCGAATACCTGTTGCCAAATTTGGCTAAGTACCTAAGGCCGAATGGCCGAGGCGTTGAGGCCGAAGGACCGAATACCTGTTCCCAAACTTGGCTAAGTACCTAATGTTGAATGGCGGAGGAATTGGGGCCGATGGGCCGAACACTTGATGCCAGATTTGGTTAAGTACTTTTGAGACCGAATAGTCGAGCTGATGAGCCCGAATGGCCAAGCAATTGTATCCAAAGGGCCAAATACTTGTTGCCAAATTTGGTTAAGTAGCTAAGGCCGAATGACTGAGGAGTTGAGGCCGAAGGGCCGAATACCTATTGCTAAATTTGCCTAAGTACCTAAGGCCGAATGACCAAGGAATTAAGGCCGAAGTGCCGAATACTTGATGCCAGATTTGGATAAGTTCTTTTGTTTTGAGCTCAATTACTTAGCCATTCGGCCTCACAGGTACTCATTCAAATATGACATCAAGTGTTCGGCCCTTCGGGCTCAACTCCTTGGCCATTCAGGCTTAGGTACGTATCCAAATTTGGCAACAGGTATTCGGCCCATCAGCCTCAATTGCTTGGCCATTCAGCCTCAACTGCTCAGCAATTCGGCCTCACAAGAACTTATCCAAATCTGGCATCAAGTGTTCGACACTTCGGCCTCAATTCCTCGGTCATTCGGCCTTAGGTACTTAGCCAAATTTTGCAATAGGTATTCGGCCCTTCGGCCTCAACTCCTCGGTCATTCGGCCTTAGCTACTTAGCCAAATTTGGCAACAGGTATTCGGCCCTTCGCCCTTAATAGCTTGGCCATTCGGCCTCAACTGCTCGGTCATTCAGCCTTAGGTACTTAGCTAGATTTGGAAACAGGTCTTCGGCCCTTCGGCCTAAATCACTTGCCAAATTTGGATACGTACCTAAGCCCGAATGACCAAGGAGTTGAGGCCGAAGGGCCGAACACTTGATGCCATATTTGGCTGAGTACCTGTGAGGCTGAATGGCTAAGTAATTGAGCTCAAAAGGCCGAATACCTGTTGCCAAATTTGGCTAAGTACCTAAGGCCGAATGGCAGAGGCGTTGAGGCCGAAGGACCGAATACCTGTTCCCAAACTTGGCTAAGTACCTAATGTCGAATGGCGGAGGAATTGGGGACGATGGGCCGAACACTTGATGCCAGATTTGGTTAAGTACTTGTGAGACCAAATAGTCGAGCAGTTGAGGCTGAATGGCCAAGCAATTGTATCCAAAGGGCCGAATACATGTTGCCAAATTTGGCTAAGTACCTAAGGCCGAATGGTCGAGGAATTTAGGCTGAAGGGATGAACACTTGATGCCAGATTTGGCTAAGAACATGTGAGGCCGAATAGTCGAGCAATTGAGGCCGAATGGCCTAGGAATTTAAGCCGAAGGGCCGAATACCTTTTGCCAAATTCGGCTAAGTACCTAAGGCCGAATGGGCGAGGAGTTGTGGCTGAAGTGCCGAATACCTGTTGCCAGATTTGGCTAAGTATGTGTGAGGCCGAATGGCCGAGTAGTTGAGGCCGAATAGCCAAGAATTTGGGGCAGGAGGGCCGTATACCTGTTACCAAATTTATCTAAGTACCTAAGGCCGAATGGCCGAGGAGTTGAGGTCGAAGGGCCGAACACTTGATGCAAGATTTGGCTAAGTACCTGTGATGCTGAATGGCTAAGCAATTGAGGCCAAAAGGCCAAGCAATTGAGGCCAAAAGGCCGAATAGCTGCTGTCAAATTTAGCTAAGTACCTAAGGCCAAATCGCCGAGGAGTTGAGGCCGAAGGGCCGAACACTTGATACCAGATTTAACTAAGTACCTAGGAGGCCGAATAGCCAAGGAGTTGAGGCCGAAAGGCTGAATACCTGTTGCCAAATATGGGTACGTACCGAAGAACCGACTGGCTGAGGAATTGAGGCCGAAGGGCCGAACACTTGATCCCAGATTTCGGTAAGTACCTGTGAGGCTATATGGCGAGCAGTTGTGGCCGAATGACCAAGCAATTGAGGCCCAAGGGCCGAACACCTGTTACTAAATTTGGCTAAGTACCTAGGGCCGGATGACTGAGGAAATGAGGCCAAAGGGCCGAACTCTTGATGCCAGATCTGGCTAAGTACCTGTGCAGCCGAATGGCCGAGCAGTTGAGGCCGAATGGCCAAGCAAGTGAGACCGAAGGGCCGAATACCTGTTGCCAAATTTGGCTAAGTACCAAAAGCTGAGTGGCCGAGGAATTGACGCCGAAGGGCCGAACACTTAATGCCATATTTAGTTAAGTACCTATGGGGCCGAATGACCAATAAATTGAGGCCGAATGGCCGAATACTTGTTGCCAAATTTGGCTAAGTACCTAAGGCCGAATGGCCGAGGAGTTGAGGCCGAAGGGCCAAACAATTAATGCCAGATTTAGCTAAGTACCTGTGAGGCTGAATGGTCGGGCAGTTGAGTTTGAATGGCTTAACAATTGAGGCCGAAGGGCCACCTGTTACCAAAATTTAGCTAAGTACCTAAGGCTGAATGGCCGAGGGGTTGAGGCTGAAGGACCGAATACCTGTTCCCAAATTTGGTTAAGTACCTAATGTCGAATGGCCGAGGACTTGGGGCCGATGAGCCGAACACTTGATGTCAGATTTGGCTAAGTACTTGTGAGGCCGAAAAATCAAGCAGTTGAGGCCGAATGGCCAAGCAATTGTATCCAAAGGGTCGAATACATGTTGCCCAATTTGGCTAAGTACCTAAGGCCGAATGGCCGAGAAATTTAGGCCGAAGGGCTGAACACTTGATGCCAGATTTGGCTAAGTTCATGTGAGGCCGAATAGCCAAGCAATGAAGCCGAATGGCCTAGAAATTTAAGCCCAAGGTCCGAATACCTGTTGTCCAATTTAGCTAAGTACCTAAGGCCGAATCGCCGAGGAGTTTAGGCTGAAAGGCAGAACATCTGATGCCAAATTTTGCTATCTACCTATGGCCGAATGCCCGAGGAGTTGATGTCAAAGGGTCGAACACTTGATGCAAGATTTGGCTAAGTACTTGTGACATTGAATGGCCGAGCAATTGAGGCCAAATGGCCAAGCAATTGAGGCCAAAGGGCCGAATACCTTTTGTCAAATTTAGTTAAGTACCTAAGCCCGAATGGCCGAGGAGTTGAGGCCGAAAGGCCGAATATTTGTTGCCAAATTTGGTTATGTACCTAAGGCCGAATAGCCGAGGAATTGAGGCCGAAGGGCTTAACACTTGATACCATATTTAACTAAGTACCTCTGAGGCCGAATAGCCAAGGAGTTGAGGCCAAAAGGCCAAATACCTGTTGCCAAATATGGCTACGTACCAAAGACCGAATGGCCGAGGAATTGAGGCCGAAGGGCCGAAAACTTGATCCCAGATTTCGGTAAGTACCTGTGAGGCTATATAGCCGAGCAGTTGAGGCCGAATGGCCAGGCAATTGAGGGCCAAGGGCCCAACACCTGTTGCTAAATTTGGCTAAGTACCTAGGGCCAGATGGCCGAGGAAATGAGGCCGAAGAGCCGAACTCTTGATGCCAGATCTGGCAAAGTACTTGTGCGGCCGAATATCCGAGTAGTTGAGGTCGAATGGCCAAGCAATTGAGACCGAAGGGCCGAATACCTGTTTCCAAATTTAGCTAAGTATCTAAGGTCGAATGGCCGAGAAGTTGAGGCCGAAGGGCCGAATATCTTTTGCCAAATTTGTCTATCTACCTAAGGCCAAATAGTCGAGGAATTGAGGACGAAGTACCGAACACTTGATGCCAGATTTGGCTAAGTACATGTGAGGCCGAATGGCTGAGTAGTTGAGGCCGAATGGCCAAGTAATTGAGGCTGAGGGGCTGAATACCTCTTGCCAAATTCGGCTATGTACCTAACGCCGAATGGCCGACGAGTTGAGGCCGAAGGGCTGAACAATTGAGGCCGAAGGGCCGAACACTTGATGCTAGATTTGATTAAGTACCTGTGATGAGTCGATATTTTATTGATTTCACTTAGTTTATTGTGCTAGAATTAATCAGGGAATTGTGCTTAATTGTCCGGTATTTTCCCGTTTTCTCTAATAGTGCTTAATTTGACCGGAAATTCTAATTTTAATTAATTTGAATTTTCTGAGCTAATTATTTGTATTATTATTTGCATGGAAAATTTTGGAGATACAATTTGGAGCATTGGGAAGGGGACAAAATAAATTCAAGACTCTCATTTTAGACATTTTAAATTTTAGTTATCTTGTAATTTAGTAGTTTAGGATTTTTAGACAAACTTTTACATTGTGGGCCAATGTTTGCAAATTTCATGATGAGCCCAATTGTGACACATGACAGCTAGGTTTATTTTAGGGTGGACCCCACCAATTTTAAGTGAGACACATCTCACGGTCTCTGGTAAAAGGCTGCTCCCACCATCTTCATTGGGGGGAGAATGTTTATGTTTTGATTTTGGGGGAAAAACAGGGAGCTCACGGACGGAAGATGTAGGAAGTATTATTTCTAGTTTTTTGTTTCTTCATTGAATGCAAAATGGGTAACACACTTTTGCTAGATTTCAGATGAAATTAAGGAGTACATTCTTCTTTCTTTTCTTTTATTACGTTAACGTCATTTCAATTATCTTTTACAAAATCAATTAATTTAAGAGGGATACGGTGCTTTAGGGAGCAACAGCCACACTAACGGTTTTTCTTTGCAGATTGGAACATTTTATTGTATGAAAAGTTTCTTTGATTTATGGAATTATGGTTGAATGAAAAAAAAAAGAGCTGCAACCACCACTTAAAAGGAAGGGCCTTTAACGTTTTTTTTTTCAACAGCCGACACACACCATTTAATTTTATGCTGGAACGGTGCAAGGTCTGGAATGGGCACACACCTAGTTGCATTTAAATTAATCTTTGCACATTTTATGTTCATTTTTTGGGCTGACGGCCAGCAAAAAGCAACTCTCGGTGCTTCACTTCTGGATGCTGCAATGAATTTAGGTGGAGTAACACTTTGAAGGCTAGCTGACGGTGTGGAACGAATCAATGTTTAATTTTCATTTTTGAAGAACACAACACATTGACCTTGTTTGCTTGCTTGGGAGATGCGGGTTTCTGGATGGAGAACGAGTGCTGTCACGGCCAGGAGTTCATTTCATTTAGCATTTATGGTACACACGCAGAAATTTTATTTTCCAAAAAAAAGTGCTGATTCAGGTTTCCTTTATATCAGAAGCATGTTGTTTTATGTCCAGAATTTTATTACAGCAATGTGACGTTAACGGTGATTAGATGGTAGAAGTAGAGGCACGGTTCATCAAAGGAAAAAGCTCCCAGTATAATAAGTTTAATGGGTTTTCGCTGCTTAATTTATTCATGCTTTTCAATATTCAAGATCACGGTCACATCAACTTTCTTTTATTACCATCAATTGTCTTGCTCTTAGAAAATAGGATGTACTAACTTTATTTTAGGAGAGTTTCACAAGCTTACTTACTTTTTAATTTATCACACATTTTGAGCATTTAATTTTAAGCTTAATTTTTGCATTTTAATAGCTTAAATTGTGTCTGGATATTTATTTATTGCTTTGTTCAGTTTACTTTTTACACTCACTATGTTGTCTGTTATGTTCGGTTTATTGTTTTTGTTTACTTTAGTGATTTTAATTATGTTCGATTTAATTTCCATTTTTAATTTAGTCTAATTTTCCTTTCATGAACCTTTCACAACCCCCCACTTCGTGTGAGACCTAATTCTCGAACCACATTTGGTCCTTGAGAGACGACCTAGGAGTCACTTCCTAGCACTATACTGCATTTCTAAATTGCAATCAAATTTGTGTGGGTCGCGACAACCCATCAAATTTTGGCACTGCTGCCGGGGACCAACGGTTCGGTTTTGGGTCTTTTGTTTTGTTAGTGTGTGTTGTTTTGTTTTGTGTTGTGAGTGTGATGTTCTGTTTTGTGTGTTCGTCATTGTGTGTTGCATTTAGGTAGCTTAGGTTGCATATTTTCAGCGCATTCTTCTTTTCCCCCCTTCTTTCCCATGTCTACCTGTTTTGGCTATGTGGATACTGTTACTTCTGCCTGTGCCTCTGATATTGCTTCTCATGCATATTCTGCTGATTTTTATGTTGAGAACAATATGACTCATCCTTCCATTCTTGAGAGTGCTCTTTGGGAGCCGGTTCCACTTGATGAGGTTGATGTTTATTGCGTTCTCACCTCTGGACTTACAAATTTGCTGCCTAGGTTTCATGGGTTTGCAGGTGAATGCCCAGATAGACATTTGGAGGAGTTCTACACCATTTTCTCTTCAAAGAAACCTCTTCATGTCCTTGATGATCACATGTTTTTAAGGGCATTTCCGCATTCATTAGAAGAAGCAGCATGTGAGTGGCTTATTCATCTTCCACCAGAATTCAGGGCCAATTGGGAAGATCTTAAGCATTTGTTTTTGGATAGATTCTCCCCTACTCAGCATCATTTTGATTCATATAGCAACGATCCTGGGTGGAATGATCCTGACCTGGGATGGTATGGTACTTCACAGCTTCAATATCAAGAACCACCATTCCAGAGTACTTGTATGCCTCCACCTGTCCAGGAGCCACAGCAGCTACAGTTTCATGACCCTGCCCAAGCAACTCCTCATCCTTCCACTACTTCTGAGCCTACATTGAAGGAGTTATTGGAGCAGATGACTATTCTGGACATTCAGTTCCGGCGAGAGAACATGGAGTTTCAGCAGGAGACCAGTGCTTCCATTCAGAGTTTGACTGATCAGATGGGGCAGATGGCCACTCAACTCACTGAGGAACAGTCTTATGTTTCAGAGGAATCACTATTTCAGACTGTTCAGCTTCCAGATGATGTTGGTGCCATCCACATAGGAGATGGGGAGCAGAGTCATGAGTCTACTATTGCGCCATCTACTTTCCCACCCTCCTATGTCCCCACTCTTGCATTTGAGGAGACTGATGAAGAATTGGAGGACCAGGTAGATATGAGCAACACCTTCGAGATAGGTAGACCACTTTCATCTTCCACCACTTTAACCACATCTAGGGAAGTGGAGGTAAGCATACCTAAGATTGATTCTGTTGTTGATGATCATGTTGTTGATAGGTATGTTGATGTTGATGATATTGATGAGCATGCTTTTGATTTTCACTCTTTGCATGATGAGAAAAAACTTTTGCCATCTTGTTTGAATGCTTATTCTCCATGCACTGAACATGAATCTGAGCCTATTGTTGATATTGCTTCTAAATTTGAACTTGATTCATGTTCTGAGGGTATATCTGAGGTTCAGCCTCTTACACTGGGATTGGGTGTTATACCTCTGCATGTTATTTCTGTGGAACCATATTGCACTAACCATGTTGCAGGAGGTACATATGGATTTGATCAACACACACCCATGGTGGAAGACAAAGGTGTCGACAGTTTGAAGATTAATAGGCACCAGCGGAACCTGCTCATCAACAATCATTGCTTCTTAGATCCAGCTATGGAGGACATCTCCCTGCTTGATCAAATTTGGAGGATGAAGCAGTTCTTCCTCAACACTTCTTTGCTGAATCTTGTGGTGGAAGACATCTCGCTGAAAGTCCAAAATTGGCAACTGCCACCATGATCAGGGGAGTTTCCTTTTCCCTTCTCCTCCCTTTCCCGCTTTTATTGCACTTGTCCATGATCTGTTGATTTTTCTGATTTCTAATCTGATGATTGTGACACATTGAGGACACTGTGTAGTTTAAGTGTGGTCTATTGGGGGAGATTGCTATTTTCTGTTAAATTTTTTGTTTTCTGCGTTAATTTTTTTTTTTGTTTTCTAGGTAGTTTATGTTTTGTGTCGTGTACAGTTTTGCATGTTTCTCTTGATTTCTGGACTTTGTTTAGGTTGTCAATTTCTCCTTCACTTCTTTGATACTCTGATTGGTTGGAAATGCTTGCTTTTCTTTGCTTGGGAGGATGATTATGATGTTTGAGAGAGTTGATTTGATTGTGATAGAAATTACCCTATGTGAGATTTGAGCCACTTGATATTCTTTCTTGTGTGTGATGTCTCTTGATTTCTTGCACATATGCCTTGGCTTGACTCTTTTTGATGATTCTAGATTGATATGTATGTTTGGAAGTGATAAAGGCAGTTTTGTTCTTGAGCCTCTCTAGCCAGATGAGCCTACCTTGTTGTGATCCTTTGATAGCCCCTTTGAGCCTTTACTTTCCCCATTTCTTTGTTTTAAAGCTCATACACTAGCCCTATGTGAAAAACCATGATTACCTTAACCTTAGGGAATTTTGGAGCTTTGGAATTGTTTCGGGAATAAGTGTGGTCTCCTTGGAGATTTAGATGAGTTGGCTAGTTGGTTCCTCTTCTTGTTGTTTTGTAAATAGGTTGTATATCTCGTCTTAAACAGTCGTGTTCTGAAAAGAGAGAAAAGAAAAGAGGCAAGATGAAAAAAAAAATATACAGAAAAATGAGAAAAATAAGAAAATTGTGTGAATAATGGAGTCAAGAAGAGGATTGAATTAGAGGTTTTGGATGTGTTTGAATGTGTTTACACTTGTTCCCCATTGCTCCTCTATTTCTTTTGGTTTGTAGATTCTCATCCATATTTTATCCTCCCTTGTCCTTGGCCCCATTACATCCATAAAAGACCTTTTAATTTGAACATGCATATATGTTTTGAGTGTTGATATTAGAGGCCTGCCAAGACTGTTTGTTGCCTGCTTTCATGAGTGCATTGAGTTGACATTGTTTACCTTAGACACTTGAGAGAAACACTGATAGTGTGCATCTGTGAGGTTTTGTTAATTTTGATTCCTCTCTTGAACTGATTGATCATTTTATCATGCTTGGAATTGCTTTGATGACTTCATGAGTATCTATTTTCTCTTATCATGTGTTAGATACTGTCTACTTCCTTTTCTTTGTCCAGATTTCTTGAGGACTGTGTAATCCTGTTTCTTTCCTTGTCAGCCTTTGTTTTCTGTGTGCTGAGTCTGTGTCACTTCCCTGATGTCCTTTGATCTATTCCCTGATTTGCGTCTTGATTTTGCCTAGGAGTGCAAAAGACTAAGTGTGATCTATTTTGATGAGTTGATATTTTATTGATTTCACTTAGTTTATTGTGCTAGAATTAATCAGGGAATTGTGCTTAATTATCCGGTATTTTCCCGTTTTCTCTAATAGTGCTTAATTTGACCGGAAATTCTAATTTTAATTAATTTGAATTTTCTGAGCTAATTATTTGCATTATTATTTGCAGGGAAAATTTTGGAGATACAATTTGGAGCATTGGGAAGGGGACAAAATAAATTCAAGACTCTCAGTTTAGACATTTTAAATTTTAGTTATCTTGTAATTTAGTAGTTTAGGATTTTTAGACAAACTTTTACATTGTGGGCCAATGTTTGCAAATTTCATGATGAACCCAATTGTGACACATGACAGCTAGGTTTATTTTAGGGTGGACCCCACCAATTTTGAGTGAGACACATCTCACGATCTCTGGTAAAAGGCTGTTGCCGCCATCGTCATTGGGGGGAGAATGTTTATGTTTTGATTTTGGCGGAAAAACAGGGAGCTCACGGACGGAAGATGTAAGAAGTATTATTTCTAGTTTTTTGTTTCTTCATTGAATGCAAAATAGGTAACACACTTTTGCTAGATTTCGGATGAAATTAAGGAGTACATTCTTCTTTCTTTTCTTTTATTACGTTAACGTCATTTCAATTATCTTTTACAAAATCAATTAATTTAAGAGGGATACGGTGCTTTAGGGAGCAACAGCCACACTAACGATTTTTCTTTGCAGATTGGAACATTTTATTGTATGAAAAGTTTCTTTGATTTGTGGAATTATGGTTGAATGAAAAAAAAAAGCTGGAACCACAACTTAAAAGAAAGGGCCTTTAACGTTTTTCTTTTCAACAGCCGACACACATCATTTAATTTTATGCTGGAACGGTGCAAGGTCTGGAATGGGCACACACCTAGTTGCATTTAAATTAATCTTTGCACATTTTATTTTCATTTTTTGGGCTGACGGCCAGCAAGAAGAAACTCTCGGTGCTTCACTTCTGGATGCTGCAATGAATTTAGGTGGAGTAACACGTTGAAGGCTAGCTGACGGTATGGAGGAATCAATGTTTAATTTTCATTTTTGAAGAACACAGCACATTGACGTTGTTTGCTTGCTTGGGAGATGCGGGTTTCTGGATGGAGAACGAGTGCTGTCACAGCCAGGATTTCATTTCATTTAGCATTTATGGTACACACGCCGAAATTTTATTTTCCAAAAAAAAGTGTTGATTCAGGTTTCCTTTATATGAGAAGCATGTTGTTTTATGTCCAGAATTTTATTATAGCAATGTGACGTTAACGGTGATTAGATGGTAGAAGTAGAGTCACGGTTCATCAAAGGAAAAAGCTCCCAGTATAACAAGTTTAATGGGTTTTCGTTGCTTAATTTATTCATGCTTTTCAATATTCAAGATCATAGTCACATCAACTTTCTTTTATTACCATCAATTGTCTTGCTCTTAGAAAATAGGATGCGCTAACTTTATTTTAGGAGAGTTCCACAAGCTTACTTTCTTTTTAATTTGTCACACATTTTGAGCATTTAATTTTAAGCTTAAGTGTTGCATTTTAATAGCTTAAATTGTGTCTGGATATTTATTTATTGCATTGTTCAGTTTACTCTTTACACTCACTATGTTGTCTGTTATGTTCGGTTTATTGTTTTCGTTTACTTTAATGATTTTAATTATGTTCAATTTAATTTCCATTTTTAATTTAGTTTAATTTTCCTTTCATGAACCTTTCACAACCCCCCACTTCGTGTGAGACCTAATTCTCGAACCACATTTGGTCCTTGAGAGGCGACCTAGAAGTAACTTCCTAGCACTATACTGCATTTCTAAATTGCAATCAAATTTGTGTGGGTCGCGACAACCCATCAACCTGTGAGGCTGAATGGTCGAGCAGTTGAGGCCGAATGGTCCAGCAATTGAGGCTGAAGGGTCGAATACTTGTTGCTAAAATTGGCTAAGTATCGAGGGCCGAATGGCCGAGGAATTGAGGCTGAAGGGCCGAACGAGTAGTTGAGGCCGAATGGCCAAGAAATTGAGGCCGAAGGGCCAATATCCTGTTGCCAAATTTGGCTAAGTACCTAACACCGAATGGCCGAGGAATTGACGCCGAAGGGCCAAACACTTGATGCCAGATTTAGCTAAGTACCTGTGAGGCCGAATGGCCAAGAAATTGAGGCACAAGAGTCGAATACCTGTTGTAAAATTTGGCTAAGTACCTAAGGCCGAATGGCCGAATAGTTGAGGCCGAATTGCCAAGCAATTTTGGCCGAAGGGCCGAAGACCTGTTTCAGAATTTGGCTAAGTACCTGTGAGGCCGAAGGGCCGAACACTTGAAGCTAGATTTGGTCAAGTACGTGTGAGGCTGAATGGTCGAGCAGTTGAGGCCGAATGGTCCAACAATTGAGGCTGAAGGGTCGAATACTTGTTGCTAAAATTGGCTAAGTACCGAGGGCCGAATGGCCGAGGAATTGAGGCCGAAGGCCGAACACTTGCTGCCAGATTTGGCTAAGTACCTGTGAGGACGAATGGCCGAGCAGTTGAGGCCGAATGGCCAAGCAATAGAGATCGAAGGGCCGAACACATGTTTCCAAATTTGGCTAAGTACCTAAGGCCGAATGGCCGAAGAATTGATGTCGAAGGGTCGAACACTTAACGCAAGATTTAGCTAAGTACCTGTGAGGCCGAATGGCCAAGAAATTGAGGCCCAAGGGCCAAATACCTGTTGCCAAATTTGGCTAAGTACCTAAGGTCGAATGGCCGAGGAGTTGAGGCCGAAGGGCCGAACACTTGATGCCAGATTTAGGTAAGTACCTGTGAGGCCGAATAGTAGAGCAGTTGAGGCCGAATTGCCAAGCAATTTGGGCCGAAGGGCCAAATACCTGTTTCCAAATTTGCCTAAGTACCTAAGGCTGAATGGCCAAGCAGTTGAGGCCGAATGACCAAGCTATTGAGGGCGAAGAGCCGAATACCTGTTGCCAAATTTGGCTAAGTACCTAAGGCCTAATCGCCCAAAAGTTCAGGCCGAGGAACCGAATATCTGTTGCCAAATTGGGCTAAGTACCTAAGGCCGAATGGTCGAGGAATTGACGCCGAAGTGCCGAAAACTTGACGCCAGAATTAGCTAAGTACCTGTGAGGCCGAATGACCAAGCTATTCAGGCCGACAAAACGAATACCTGTGAGGCTGAATGGCCGAGCAGTTGAGGCTGAACTGCCGAATACCTGTTGCGAAATTTAGCTAAGTACCTAAGGCCGAATGGCCGAGGAGTTGAGGCCGAAGGGCCGAATATCTGTTTCCAAATTTGGCTATGTACCTAAGGCCGAATAGCCAAGGAATTGATGCCGAAGTGTCGAACACTTGATGCGAGAGTTGGCTAAGTACTTGTGAGGCCGAATGACCTAGCAGTTGCGGCCGAAGGGCCGGATACCTATTGCCAAATTTTTCTAAGTACCTAAGGTCGAATGGCCAAGGAGTTGACGCCGAAGGTCTGAACACTTGACGCCAGATTTGGCTATGTACCTAACGCCGAATGGCCGAGGAGTTGAGGCCGAAGGGTTGAACACTTGATTTCAGATTTGGCTAACTACCCGTGAGGCCGAATGGCCGAGCAATTGAGGCCGAAGGGCCGAACACTTGATGCTAAAATTGGATAAGTACCGAGGGCCGAATGGCCGAGGAATTGAGGTCAAATGGCCGAACACTTGATGCCAGATTTGGCTAAGTACCTGTGAGGACGAATGACCGAGCAGTTGAGGCCGAATGGCCAAGAAATTGAGGCCGAAGGGCCAAATTCCTGTTGCAAAATTTGGCTAAGTATCTAAGGCTGAATGACCGAGAAGTTGAGGCCGAAGGGCCGACTATCTTTTGCCAAATTTGTATATGTACCTAAGGTCAAATAGCCAAAGAATTGAGGCCGAAGTGCCGAACACTTGATGCTAGATTTGGCTAAGTACTTGTGAGGCCGAATGACTGAGTAGTTGAGGCGGAATGGCCAAGAAATTGAGGTCGAGGGGCTGAATACCTCTTGCCAAATTCGGCTATGTACCGAACGCCGAATAGCCGAGGAGTGAGGCCGATTGGCCAAGAAATTGAGGCCTAGGGGCTGAATACCTCTTGCCAAATTCGGCTATGTACCTAACGCCGAATGGCCTTGGAGTTGAGGCTGAAGGGCTGAACACTTGATGGCCGAATTGGCTAAGTACCTGTGAGGCCGAAGCGCCGAACACTTGATGCTAGATTTGGTTAAGTACCTGTGAGGCTGAATGGTCGAGCAGTTGAGGTCGAATGGTCCAGCAATTGAGGCTGAAGGGTCAAATACTTCTTGCTAAAATTGGCTAAGTACCGAGGGCCAAATGGCCGAGGAATTGAGGCCGAAGGGCCGAACACTTGATGCCAGATTTGGCTAAGTACATGTGAGGACGAATGGCCGAGCAGTTGAGGCCGAATAGCCAAGAAATTAAGGCCGAAGGGCCAATTTCCTGTTGCCAAATTTGGCTAAGTACCTTAGGCCGAATGGCCGAGGAATTTATGCCGAAGGGCCAAACACTTGATGCCGGATTTAGCTAAGTACTTGTGAGGCCGAATGGCCAAGAAATTGAAGCCCAAGGGTCGAATACCTGTTGCCAAATTTGGCTAAGTACCTAAGGCCGAATGACCCAGAAGTTGAGGCCGAATTGACAAGCAATTTGGGCCGAAGGGCCGAAGACCTATTCCAGAATTTGGCTAAGTACCTAAGGCTGAATGGCTGAGTAGTTGAGGCCGAATGACCAAGCTATTAAGGGCGAAGGGCTGAATACCTGTTGCTAAATTTGGCTAAGTACCTAAGGCCGAATGACCGAGGAGTTGAGGCCGAAGGGCTTAATACCTATTGCCAAATTTGGCTAAGTACCTAAGGCCGAATGACCGAGGAGTGGAGGATGAAGTGCCGAACACTTGATGCCATATTTGGTTGAGTACATGTGAGGCCGAATGGCTAAGTAATTGAGTTCGAAAGGTCGAATACATGTTGCCAAATTTGGCTAAGTACCTAAGGCCGAATGGCTTTGGAGTTGAGGCCGAAGAGCCGAACACTTGATGTCAGGTTTGGCTAAGTACTTGTGAGGGCGAATGTCCTAGCAGTTGAGGCCGAATGGCCAAGCAATTGAGGATGAAGGGCCGAATACCTGTTGCCAAATTTGAGTAAGTACTTAAGGCTGAATGGTCAAGCAGTTGAGGCCGAATGGTTAAGCAAATGAGGCTGAAGGGTCGAACACTTGATCCTAGATTTAGCTAAGTACCTGTGAGGCCGAATGGCCGAGCAGTTGAGGCCGAATGGCCAAACTATTGAGGCCGAAGGGCCGAATACCTGTTGCCAAATTTGGCTAAGTACCTAAGGCCGAATGGCCGAGGAGTTGAGGTCGAAGGGCTGAACACTTGATGCTAGATTTGGCTAAGTACCTGTGAATCCGAATGGCCACGGAGTTGAGGCCGAATGGCCAAACTATTGAGCTCGAAGGGCCGAATATCTATTGCCAAATATAGCTAAGTACCTAAGGTCGAATGGCTGAGGAATTGAGGCCGAAGTGCCGAACACTTGATGCCAGATTTGGCAAAGTATCTAAGGCCAAAAGGGCCGAATACTTGATGCCGAAGGGCCGAATACTTATTACCAAATTTGGCTAAGTACCTAAGGCTGAATGACCGAGGAATTTAGGCCAAAAGGCCAAACACTTGAAGCCATATTTGGCTACGTAACAGTGAGGCCGAATGGCCGAGCAGTTGAGGCCGAAAGGCCTAGCAATTAAAGCCGAAGGGACTAATACCTATTGCCAAAATTTGGCTAAGTACCTAAGGCAGAATGGCCGAGCAGGTAGGCCGAAGGGCCGAATACTTATTACCAAATTTTGCTAAGTACCTAAGGCCGAATGACCGAGGAATTCAGAACAAAGGGCCGAACACTTGATGCTAGATTTGGCCAAGTACCTGTGAGGCGAATGATCGAGCAATTGAGGCCGAATGGCCAAGAAATTGAGGTCGAAGGGCCGAATACCTTTTTCCAAATTTGGATAAGTACCTAAGCCCGAATGGCCAAGGAGTTGAGGCCGATGGGCCGGACACTTGATGCCATATTTTTCTGAGTATCTGTGAGGCCGAATGGCCAAGCAATTGCGGATGAAGGGCTGAATACCTGTTGCCAAATTTGGCCATGTACCTAAGGCTGAATGGTTGAGTAGTTGAGGCTGAATGGTCAAGCAAATGAGGATGAATGGTTGAATACCAGTTGCCAACTAAAGGGCCAAATTCCTGTTGCCAAATTTGACTAAAAACCTACGGCCGAATGGCCAAGGAGATGAGGCAGAAGGGCCGAACACTTGATGTCAGATTTGGCTAAGTACCTGTGAGGCCGAATGGCCATGTAGTTGAGGCCGAAGTGCCGAATGCCTGTTGCCAAATTTGGCTAAGTACCTAAGGTCGAATGGTCGAGGAGTTGAGGTCGAAGGGCCGAACACCTGATGCCAGATTTGGCTAAGTACCTGTGAGGCCGAATGACCGAGTAGGTGAGGCCGAATGGCCAACCAATTAAGGGCGAAGGCCCGAATACCTGTTGCCAAATTTGACTAAGTACCTAAGGTTTAATGATCGAGCAGTTGAGGCCGAATGACGAAGCAATTGAGGCCGATGGGCCGAATACCTGTTGCCAAATTGGCTAAGTACCTAAGGCCGAATGAACGAGGAATTGAGGCCGAAGTGTCGAACACTTGATGCCAAATTTTGATAAGTTTCTGTGAGGCCGAATGGCCGAGCAGTTGAGGCCGAATAGCCAAGCAATTGAGGTCGAAGGGTCGAATACCTGTTGCCAAATTTGGCTAAGTACCTAAGGCCGAATTGCCGAGGAGATGAGTCAGAAGGGCCGAACAATTGATGCCAGATTTGGCTAAGTACCTGTGAGGCCGAATGGCCACGAAATTGAGGCCGAAGGGTTGAATACCTGTTGCCAAATTTGGCTAAGTACCAAAGGTCGAATGGCCGAGGAGTTGAGGTCGAAGAGCCGAAGACCTGATGCCAGATTTGGCTAAGTACCTGTGAGGCCGAATGGCCAACCAATTAAGGGCGAAGGGTCAAATACCTGTTGCCAAATTTGACCAAGTACTTAAGGCCTAATGACCGAGCAGTTGAGGCCGAATGACGAAGCAATTGAGGCCGATGGACTGAATACCTGTTGTTAAATTTGGCTAAGTACCTAAGGCCAAATGACCGAGGAATTGAGGCCTAAAGGCCGAACACTTGATGCCAGATTTGGCTAAGTACTTGTGAGGCCGAATGGCCAAGCAATTGAGGCCGAATGGCCAAGGAGTTGAGGCCGAAGGGCCGAACACTTGATGCCATATTTGTCGGAGTACCTGTGAGGCCGAATGGCAAAGTAATTGACTTCAAAAGGCCGAATACGTGTTGCCAAATTTGGCTAAGTACCTAAGGCCGAATGGCCTAGGAGTTGAGGCCGAAGAGCCGAACACTTGATGCCAGATTTGGCGAAGTACTTGTGAGGCCGAATGGCCTAGCAGTTGAGGCCGAATGGCCAAGCAATTTCGGATGAAGGGTCGAATACCTGTTGCCAAATTTGGCAAGTACCTAAGGCTGAATGGTCGAGTAGTTGAGGCCGAATGGTCAAGCAATTAAAGTGCATGAAAATATAAAACTGAGCAATGCAACAGACATATATCTAACACAATTAAAACTATTAAAATGCATCGGCGAACTAAGAAATGAAAAGCTGAAACGAAAATCCTTCATTAAACAACACTTAAAATGAAAATAAATGCTTGAATAAAATGAGTAAAGCTAAAACAAAAGAAACAAAGCTAAATAAAAAAAATATCAGCGTATTCACCAAGAACTTAAATTTCCAAACAACATGTAAATGAAGTCGTGACATGTGCTTTTAAAATTCCCTTTCATCCGTAACCTCCCCTTTCCATTTTCCTGGGGTGGAATATAACATGCTTCACCAACGAAAAAAAAACAGAGAAATTGCTTTATCTCCAAATTGAAATCACGGTGCTTCTTCCAAGGAGAATGAAATTGATTGTTCTTCTCGATTCCAAAAAAGAAATGAAAACATTGCAGCCTCAAAATAAATCAAAAACTCTCCTCTTAAAAGAAAATAAAGGTTAAAACATGATAAAGAAAAATCTCATCCATGCCATAAAAACGTTGTACCATTGGAAAGAAAACTAAATGAAAGGGTCAGCTACAACTATGCACCTTAACAGCGTTTTCCTCTCATCAAACAATGATAAAAAAAAAAAGACAAATTAAGTGTTGCAGCTGGAATTAAAATTCAATAAAATGGAAAGGCATGATCAACATAACAAAGAGGACAATAAAAAAAACGTGCTTCCCATAATCAATCATGAGCATTCACCGTCTACATCTCTTTTCTCAATCACCATATATGCTTTCTAATAGAAATTGAATAATAAAATAAAAAAAATGTTCCAAGCACGTGCTTTCTTGATTCATCCAATGCCCTTCACCATTTCCAATATTTCTAAATGTTCCAGCTGAGAGAGACCAAAATGTGTGGTTGCTACCTGCTTTTTTAAAAAAAATATCGAGACAGCACTTGGACAAGAAGATAAGAAAAAGGAAAAACAGGTTTTCATTCATCCATAATCAAATTGTAAAGGCATGGTTTCAAAGAAAAAATAATAAAAACGTTACAGCCAGCTACATTCCAACCCCCTGCCTCTAATTGCCGAGAGCTGTCAAAAACGTTGCAGCACCTAGGAATAAAAGTGTCGGCTCCAATCCCTAGGGCCATGTATGTGTCACGAAAAAAAATGGGTGGGGTCCACCCTAAAGAAACCCTAGTGCCATGTGTCCTACTATAAAATTGGGCCCATCATGTTTTTGCCAAAATTTGGCCTAATATTACAAAACTTGGTTTAAAAAGCCTAATCTACTAAATTAAAATTTGACTAATTCTAAAGTGTCTTTGTGGAGAGTCTTGAATGAATTGATGCCTCCTTCCCAATGCTCCAAATTGTATTTCCAAAATTTTCCCTGAAATTAATAATGCAAATAATTAGCTCAGAAAATTCAAATTAACTAAAATAAGAATTTTCGATCAAATTAAGCATAATTAGGAAAAACGGGAAAATACCGGACAAATAAACACAATTCCTTGATTAATTCTAGCACAATAAACTATGTGAAATCAATAAAATATCGACTCATCAAAATTGACCACACTTAGTCTTTTGCACTCATGGGCAAAATTAAGACGTAAATAAGGGAATAGTTCAATGGACATCAGGGAATTGACACAGACTCATCACACAGAAATAAAGACTAACAATGATAGAAACAAAATTACACATTCTCAAGAAATCTGGACAAAGAAAAGAAGTAGAGAGTATCCAGTACAGAATCAAAGAAAGCATATACTCCTAGAAATCATCCAAGCAATTCTAAGCATGGCAAAATAATCATTCACTTCAAGAAGTGAATCAAAAGCAACAAAATCTCACAGAAGCACTATCAGTGTTTCTCTCAAGTGTCTAGGGTAAAGAAATTGAACTCCATGAACTCAAGAAAGCAAGCACAAAAAGACTTGGCAAGCCTCTAATATCAACACTCAAAATATATATGCATGTTCAAATCAAAAGGTCTTTATTGGATGCAATGGGGCCAAGGACAAGGGAGGATAAATATGGATTAGAAGCTACAAACAAAAAGAACTAGAGGAGCAATGGGGAACAAGTGTAAGCACATTCAAACACACCCAAAACCTCTAATTCAATCCTCTTCTTGACTCTATTATTCACACAATTTTTTTATTTTTCTCATTTTTCTCTATTTTTTTTTCATCTTGTCTCTTTTCTTTTCTCTCTTTTCAGAACACAAGTCTAAGAGACAAGATCCACAACATATTTACAAAAACAAAAACAAGAAGAGGAACCAACTAGCCAATTCTCTGAATCTCCCAAGAGACCACACTTATTCCCAAAACAATTCCAAAGCTCCAAAATTCCCTAAGGTTAAGGTGATCATGGTTTTTCACATAGGGCTAGTGTATGAACTTCAAAACAAAGAAATGGGGAAAGTATAGGCTCAAAGGGGCTATCAATGGATCACAATAAGGTAGGCTCATCTGGCTAGAGAGGCTCAACAACAAAACTGCCTTTATCACTTCCAAACATGCATATCAATCAAGAATCATCAACAGAGTCAAGCCAAGACATAGGTGCAAGCAATCAAGAGACATATCACACACAAGAAAGAACATAAAGTGGCTCAAATCTCACACAAGGTAATTGTCACAATCAAATCAACCTCTCAAACATCATAATCATCTTTCCCAGCAAAGAAAAACAAGGATTTCAAACCAATCAGAGTATCAATGGAGTGAGAGACAAGTCTACAACCTAAAAAAAGTCCAGAAATCAAGAGAAACATGTAAAATTGTACACAAGACAAAACAAAAACTATCTAGAAAACAAAAAATTTAATGCAGAAAACATTACTAATTAAAGAAAAATTGAAAAATTTAACGCAAAAAACATAAACTAATCAAAGAAAAATCAGAATCTCCCCCAATAAATAGACCATACTTAAACTACACAATGTCCTCAATGTGTCACAAGCATAAGATCAGTAATAAGAATAGTCAACAGATCAAAGACAAGTGCAATAGAAGTGAGGAAAGGAGAAGAAGGGAAAGGAAAACTCCCCTGATCATGGTGGCAGTTGCCAATTTTGGACTTTCAGGGAGAGGTCTTCCACCATCGGATTCAACAAAGAAGTGTTGAGGAAGAACTGCTTCAGTCTCCAAATTTGATCAAGCAGGGAGATGTCCTCCACCGCTGGATCTAAGAAGTAGTGATTGTTGATGAGTGAGTTCAGCTGGTGCCTATTAATACTCAAACTGTCGTGTATACTGGCACCCTTGTCTTCCACCATGGGTGTGTGTTGATCAAATTCATATGTACCTCCTGCAACATGGTTAGTGCAATATGGTTCCACAGAAATAACATGCATTGGTATAACACCCAATCCATTAAGCATTTAAGCATTTAAGCATTTAAACATTTAAGCATATAAGCATATATTTACATATTAAGCATTATTAAGGATTAAAAATGAACCATTAAGCACGAAGCATTAAGCTTGAAGCATTAATCATTAAGCATTTAACAATTTAAGCATTTAAGCATTACGCATTTAAGCATTTTAGCATTTAGGCATTTAAGCATTTAAGCATTTAAGCATATAAGCATATAGGCATTAAGCATTAAGCATTAAGTATTAAGTATTTATTAAGCATTAAGCATTAAGAATTAATCATTAAGCATTAAGCATTTAACCATTTAACCATTTAAGCATTTAAAAATATAATTATTTAAACATTTAAGCATTTAAACATATAAGCATATTAAGCATTCTTAAAGATTCAACATTAAGCATTAAGCATGAAGTATTAAGCATTAAACATTAAACATTAAGCATCACGCATTAAGCATTAAGCATTAAGAATGAAGTATTAAGCATTAACCATGAACCATTAAGAATTAAGCATTAATCTTAAGCCTTTAAGCATTTAAGCATAAGCATTAAGCATTAAGCATTAAGCACATTAAGGATTAAGCATTAAGCATTAAGCATTTAAGCATTTAAGCATTTAAGCATTTAAGTATTTAGGCATTTAGGCATTTAAGCATTTAAGCATTTAAACATTTAAACATTTAGGCATTCAAACATTTAAGCATACAAGCATATCAACCATTATTAAGGATTAAGAATGAAGCATTATGCTTGAAGCTTATAAGTATATTAAGCATTAAGCATTTAAGCACTTAAGCATTTAGGCATTTAAGTATTTTCGAACACTTGATGCCAGAATAGGCTAAGTACCTGTGAGGCCGAATGACCGAGCAGTTGAGGCCGAATGGACGAGGAATTGAGGTCGAAGGGCGGAATACCTGTCGCCAAATTTGGCTAAGTACCTCAGGCCAAATGGCCAAGGAGTTGAGGTCGAAGGTCCGAGCAATTGAGGCCAGATTTGGCTGAGTACCTGTGAGGCCGAATGACTGAGCAATTGAGGCCGAATGCCCAAGCAATTGAGCCCGAAGAGCCGAATACCTGTTGCAAATTTTGGCTAAGACCTAAGGCCGAATGGCAGCGGAGTTAAGACCGAATGGCCAAGGAATTGAGGCCAAAGGCCGAATACCTGATGCCAAATTTGGAAGTACCTAAGGCCGAATGGCCGGGGAGTTGAGGCCGTACGGCTCAATACCGGTTGCCAAATTTTTCTAAGTACCTAGGGCCAAATGGCCGAGGAGTTGAGGCCGAAGCGCTGAACACTTTATGCCAGATTTCGCTAAGTACCTGTAAGGCCGAATGACCGAGGGTTGAGGTCGAATGGCTAAGCAATTGAGGCCGAAGGGCCGAATACCTGTTGCCAAATTTGGCTAAGTACCTAAGGCCGAATGGCCGAGGAGTTGAGGCCGAAGGGCAGAACAGTTGATGCCAGATTTGGCAAAGTACCTGTGAGGCTGGATGGTCGGGTAGTTGAGTTCGAATGTTGAAGCAATTAAGGCCGAAGGGCGGAATCCATGTTGCCAAATTTGGCTAAGAACCTAAGGCCAAATGGCCGAGGAGTTGAGGCCGAAGGGCCGAACCATTGATGCCAGATTTGGCTGAGTACCTGTGAGGCCAAATGACCGAGCAGTTGAGTCCGATTGGCCCAGCAATTCAGGCCGAAGGGCCGAATACGTTATGCCAAATTTGGCTAAGTACCTATGGTCGAAATGCCGAGGAATTGAGGCCGAAGGGCCGAACTATTGATCCCAAATTTGTTTGAGTACCTATGAGGCCAAATGCCCGAGCAGTTGAGGCATAATGGCCAAGCAATGGAGGCCGAAGGGCAAAATACCTTTTGCCAAATTTGGTTAAGTACCCAAGGCCGAATGGCTGAGGAGTTGATGCCAAATGGCCGAACACTTGATGCCAGATGTGGTTAAGTACCTGTGAGGCTGAATGACCGAGATGTTGAGGCCGAATGGCCAAGCAATAGAAGTCGAAGGGCCGAATACATGTTGCCAAATTTGGCTAAGTACCTAAGCTCGAATGGTCGAGGAGTTGAGGCCGAAGGGCTGAACACTTGATGTAAGAATTGGCTGAGTACCCTTGAGGCCGAATGGTCAAGCAACTGAGGCCGAATGGTCAAGCAACTAAGGCCGAAAAGCCGAATACCTGTTCCCAAACTTGGCTAAGTAGCTAAGGCCGAATGGCCGAGGAGTTGAGGTCGAAGGGCCGAACACTTGATGCCAGATTTGGCTAAGTTCTTCTGATGCTGAATGGTCGGGCAGTTGAGTCCGAATGTTGAAGCAATTGAGGCCGAAGGGCGGAATACCTGTTGCCAAATTTGGCTAAGTACCTAAGGCCAAAATGTCGAGGAGTTAAGGCCGAAGGGCTGAACCCTTGATGCCAGATTCGGTTAAGTACCTGTAAGGCCGAATGACCGAGATGTTGATGCCGAATGGCCAAGCATCGAAGGGCCGAATACCTGTTGCCAAATTTGGCTAAGTACCTAAGCTCGAATGGTCAAGAAGTTGAGGCCGAAGGGCCGAACACTTGATGCCACATTTGGCTGAGTACCGTTGAGGCCGTATGGCCAAGCAATTTAGGACGAAGGGCGAAACCTGTTGCCAAATTTGGCTAAGTACTTAAGGTCGAACGATCGAGGAGTTGAGGTCGAAGGGCCGAACACTTGATGCCAGATTTGGCTAGGTGCCTGTGAGGCCGAACGGTCGAGAAGTTGAGGCCGAATACCTTTTGCCAAATTCGGCTAAGTACGTAAGGTAGAATGACCGAGGAGTTGAGGCCGAAGGGCCGAACACTTGATGCCAGATTTGGCTGAGTACCTATGAGGCCAAATGACCGAGCATTTGAGTCCGAATGGCCAAGCAATTCAGGCCAAAGGGACGAATACCTATTGCAAAATTTTTCTAAGTACCTAAGGCCGAATGGCTGAGGAGTTGAGGCTGAATGGCCAAGGAATTGAGGCCGAAGGGCCGAATACCTTATGCCAAATTTGGAAGTACCTAAGGTCGAATGGCCGAGGAGTTCAGTTGAGGCCGATTGGCCAAGCCATTGAGGCCGAAGGGACGAATAACTATTGCCAAGTTTGGCTGAGTACCTAAGACCGAATGGCCGAGGAGTTGCGGCCAATTGGCCAAGCAATAGAAATCGAAGGGCCGAATACTTGTTGCCAAATTGGAATAAGTACCTAAGGCCGAACGGACGAGGAGTTGAGGCCGAATGGCGAGGAGTTGAGGCCGAATGGCCGAATTCCTGTTGCCAAACTTGGCTAAGTATCTAAGGCCGAATGGCCAAGCAGTTGAGGCCGAAGGGCCAATTACCTGCTGCCAAATTTGGCTAAGTACCTAAGGCTGAAGGGCCGAGGATTTGAGGCCGAAGCGTCGAACACTTTATGCCAGATTTTGCTAAGTACCTGTGAGGATGAATGACCGAGCAGTTGTGGCCGAATGACCAAGCAATTGAGGCCGAAGGGCGGAATTCCTGATGGAAAATTTGGCTAAGTACCTAAAGCCAAATGGCCGAGGAGTTGAGGCCGAAGGGCCAAACACTTCTTGCCAGATTTGGCTGAGTACTTGTGAGGCCAAATGACCGAGCAGTTGAGGCTGAATGGCCAAGCAAATAGGGCGAAGAGCCGAATACCTGTTAGCAAATTTGGCTAAGTACCTAAGGCCGAATGGCCGAGCAGTTGAGGCCAATGGGCCAAGCAATAGAAGTCGAAGGGCCGAATACTTGTTGCCAAATTGGACTAAGTACCTAAGGCCGAATGACCGAGGACTTGATGCCGAAGGGCCGAATACTTGTTGCCAAACTTGGCTAAGTACCTAAGGCCGAATGGCCAAGGAGATGAGGCCGAAGGGTCGAACACTTGATGCCAGATTTGGCTAAGTACCTGGTAGGCAAAATGGCCGAGCAATTGAGGCCGAATGGCCAAGCAATTGAGGCCGAAGGGCCTTTTACATTCTGGGAAATTTGGCTAAGTGCCCAAGGCCGAATGGCCGAGGAGTTGAGGCCGAAGGGCCGAACACTTGAAGCCAGATTTGGCTAAGTACTTGTGAGGCCGATTGCCCAAGCCATTGAGGCCAAAGGGATGAATAACTATTGCCAAGTTTGGCTGAGTACCTAAGGCCCAATGGCCGAGGAGTTGAGGCCGAAGGGCCGAACGGTTGACGCCAGATTTGGCTAAGTACCTTTGAGGATGAATGGCCGAGCAATTGTGGCCGAATGGCCAATCAATAGAAGTCGAAGGGCCGAATACTTGTTGCCAAATTGGACTAAGTACCTAAGGCCAAATGGCCGAGGAGTTGAGGCCGAAGGGCTGAACACCTGTTGCCAAACTTGGCTAAGTACCAAAGGCCGAATTGCCAAGGAGATGAGGCCGAAGGGCCGAACACTTGATGCCAGATTTGGTTAAGTACCTGTGAGACAAAATGGCCGAGCAGTTGAGGTCGAATGGCAAAGAATTTGAGGCCGAAAAGCCGAATAACTGTTGCCAAATTTGGCTAAGTACCTAAGGCTGAATTGCCGAGGAGTTGAGGCTGAAGGGCCGAACATTGTACAGATTTGGCTTAGTACCTGTGAGGCTGAATGGTTGGGCAGTTAAGGATGAATGACCAGGCAATTGAGGCTGAATCGCCGAGGAGTGTAGGCCGAAGGGCCGAACACTTGATGCTAGATTTGGCTAAGTATTTGTGAGGCCGATTGACCGAACAATCGATGTCGAAGGGCCGAATACCTATTGCCAAATTTGGTTAAGTACCTACGGCCGAATGGCAGAGGAGATGAGGCCGAAGGGCCGAACACTTGATGCCATATTTGGCTAAGTACATAAGCCCGAATGGTCGAGGAGTTGAGGCCGAATACCTGTTGGCAAACTTGGCTAAGTACTTAAGGCAGAATGGCCGAGGAGTTGACGCCGAAGGGCCGAACACTTGATGCCAGATTTGCTTAAGTACCTGTGAGGCCGAACGACTGAGATGTTGAGGCCGAATGGCCAAGCAATAGAAGTCGAAGGGCCGAATACCTATTGCCAAATTTGGCTAAGTACCTAAGCTCGAATGGTCGAGGAGTTGAGGCCAAAGGGCCGAACACTTGATGCCAGATTTGGCTGAGTACCGTTGAGGCCGAATGGTCAAACAATTGAGGCCGAAGGGCTGAATACCTGTTCCCAAACTTGCCTATGTACCTAAGGCTGAATGGCCAAGGACATGAGGCCGAAGGGCCGAACACTTGATGCCATATTTAGCTAACTACCTGTGACGCCGAATGGCCGAGCTGTTGAGGCCGAATGGCAAAGAAATTAAGGACGAAGGGCGAATACCTGTTGCCAAATTTTGCTAAGTACTTAAGGCTGAGCGGTCGAGGAGTTGAGGTCGAAGGGCCGAACACTTGATGCCAGATTTGGTTACGTACCTGTGAGGCCGAACGATCGAGCAGTTGAGGGCGAATGACCAAGCAATTGAGGCACAAGGGCCGAATACCTGTTGCAAAATTCGGCTAAGTACGCAAGGTAGAATGACCGAGGAGGTCAAGCCGAAGATCTGAACACTTGATGCAAGAATGGGCTAAGTACTTGTGAGGCCGAATGACTGAGAAGTTGAGTCCGAAGGGCGGAATACCTGTTGCCAAATTTGGCTAAGTACCTAAGGCCAAATGGCCAAGGAGTTGAGGCCGAAGGTCCGAGCAATTGAGGTCAGATTTGGCTGAGTACCTGTGAGGCCGAATGACTGAGCAATTGAGGCCGAATGCCCAAGCAATTGAGCCCGAAGAGCCGAATACTTGTTGCAAAATTTGGCTAAGTACCTAAGGCCGAATGGCAGCGGAGTTAAGGCCGAATGGCCAAGGAATTGAGGCCGAAGGGCCGAATACCTGATGCCAAATTTGGAAGTACCTAAGGCCGAATGGCCGGGGAGTTGAGGCCGTACGGCTCGATACCGGTTGCTAAATTTTTCTAAGTACCTAGGGCCGAATGGCCGAGGAGTTGAGGCCGAAGCGCTGAACACTTTATGCCAGATTTCGCTAAGTTCCTATAAGGCCGAATGGCCGAGGGTTGAGGTCGAATGGCTAAGCAATTGAGACCGAAGGGCCGAATACCTGTTGCCAAATTTGGCTAAGTACCTAAGGCCGAATGGCCGAGGAGTTGAGGCAGAAGGGCCGAACAGTTGATGCCAGATTTGGCTAAGTACCTGTGAGGCTGGATGGTCGGGCAGTTGAGTCCGAATGTCCCAGCAATTCAGGCCGAAGGGCCGAATACGTTTTGCCAAATTTGGATAAGTTCCTATGGTCGAAATGCCGAGGAATTGAGGCCGAAGGGCCGAATACTTGATCCCAAATTTGTTTGAGTACCTATAAGGCCAAATCCCCGAGCAGTTGAGGCATAATGGCCAAGCAATGGAGGCCGAAGGGCAGAATACCTT
>CP144698.1:29519537-29534537 GCA_036885675.1 Vigna mungo | reverse complement strand
TTCATGAACAATAAAACACAAAACTCAACAGAGAAGACAATACAAACAGATCAAGACATTAAAGGAATGATGAACAACTCAAGAATGAACAAAAATGACTCAGAATCAAACAAAACAAAACATAGCGAGTCAGATTCAAATGAAACAAAATACAAAACTAACACAGGGTCAGATACGTGAGTCAAATTGAACAAGAATCAAGACAAAACCGAAAATCAGAGAAGTAATATACTTAGCTTTGAAGCGTGCCTAACCCGAGGAAAAGAACCTATGCTTTGATTACCACTTGATACGGTCCACTCTGGCGAGGAACCGTAGATCCGGTGTAGATCGAGCTGGAAATCGAACAACAGAGGCAGCGAAAGACAGAGAACGGAAGGTAAACCCTAGGTTTTGGAGTTTGATCGGTGAAAAGGTTAGGGTTGGGCGTTTTAATCGGTAGGATAGGAGGATTCATCGATTGAATCAGTGGAATGGAAGAGGTCAAGGTTTTAATCGATGGCTAGGACAAGGTCTCGGTTTTGAACGGTGAAAGTGAGGGAAACAATGGGATTAGCTGTTACCTGGTGAGGAAACAAGCGGTGGCCAGAGGACGAAGTCGGATCTGTGATGAGGAGGTGATGAAATGTAGTTGTGGTTGATGGACGCTCTCAGGAGAGAAATCCCTAAGTTCTGCAGCTCACAAGGGAGAATGGTAGATTGCGAAATGAAGATTTGTGTGAATGAGGTGAAATGTGACGCTGAGTTGAGTAAGCTCTCGTGTGGCAGTGATACGTAAGCTACGCGACTGAAATGGATTGGAGGATGTATGTCACGATGGAGGAGAGAGAATTCTGATGTGGAAAATGTGAGGGATGGCAAAGTGAATGGAAGGTGGCTGAGGAATCCCTTGAATTCTTCAGCCTTGACTTTCAAGGGACTAAAATCTGGAGTGCTCTCAACAGAAATTTTTAATCCAATATCTCAAAAGTGATTACAATAAGTGTTGGCATGCTTATTTATAAGACTAAAAGTCCCACATGTCTAACACAATACAAAGTACATCAGAGAAATACTAAACTAAAGACATTGGGCTTGAGCCCCGCGTATCACATAATAATAATAATGATAATAATAATAATAATAATAATAATAATAATAATAATAATAATAATAATAATAATCAAAATCGAAATCATAATAATAATAATAATAATCATCATCATAATTAATAATCATAATAATAATAACAATAACAATAACAATAACAATAATAATAATAATAATAATAATAATAATAATAATAATCATAATAATCATAATCATAATAATAATCATAAAAATAATAATAATAATAATAATAATAATAATAATAATAATAATCCTAATAATAATCATAATAATAGTCAAAATAATAATAATAATAATAATAATAATAATCATAATAATAATAATCATAATAATAATAATAATGATAATAATAATAATAAAAATAATAATAATTATCGTCAAAACCATAATAATAACAATAAAAATAATAATTATAATAATAATAATAATAAGGTTTAATACGTATTTTGGTCCCTCCTTTGGGAGGGTTTGTTCAAAGTGGTCCCTCCTGTCGCAACCGAAATCGCGACGGGACGACGACGATCCAAAAAGGGAAACGAATTTTGAAAAGAAGAAATTTTGGAGTCGCCACCATAGTTTATTCTGGAAAACTATGGAAAAAACCATAAAGAAAAGACATGGTCTACAAAAACCGAAATTCGGGTTCGGGAGTCGGTTACGTGTGGGGAAGGTATTAGCACCCCACAACGCCTGCCCTAAGGCAGTACCTTTAATTAAATACGCGAACAAAGATGTGGTTTTCAAAATGTTTAATTTCCCCAAAAACAACAATATAAAGAAACAAAAATATTTTTTAGGTTTTTGGGCCCGACAAGGATTGACCTTGCTCCTACGTATTCTCATTCAAAATGAGAAATCAGGGTTACGTAGTTCTTTCTGAAAATTTGTTTGTTGTTTGAAGATGTTTTTAGTTTTTGAAGATTTTATATTTTTTGGTATTTTTATATAGAAGAGAAAAGATTTTCAGCACAAGGCTTACGCGAGCGGTCGCACGTGTGCTTAAACCTTTTCAAAATATTTTTATTTGATTTTTTTTTAATTTTTGTATAAAAAGGAAAAGATTTTCAGCACAAGGCCTATGCGATCGGTCGCACGTGTGCTTAAACCTCTTCAAAATATTTTTATTTGATTTTTTAATTTTCGTAAAAGAGAGGAAAAGGTTTTTCACACAAGGCCTACGCGAGCGGTCGCACGTGTGTTTAAACCTTTTCAAAAATATTTTTATTGATTTTTTAATTTTCGTAAAAGAAAAGGAAAAGATTTTTATTTGATTTTAATTTTTGTAAAAAGAAAAGGAAAAGATTTTTTAGCACAAGGCCTACGCGAGCGGTCGCACGTGTGCTTAAACCTTTTCAAAATATTTTTATTTTTATTATTATTTTTTATTATTTATTATTTTTATTATTAAAAAATGGGTATAACAGACAAATAATAATAAAACAAAAATGTCAAACAAAAATAATAATAAAAGTAAAGACAATAAAAATAAAACAGTCCAACAAGTCCAATAAGAGTGAGGTGCAGAAATTAAAAACCAGGGTGCACAACAAGGTTGAGACTGCCAGGGGTGTAATTATTAAAATGGCGGTGCAGCGCGAGATAGCTTGTCCAGGCCCAATCTTCCTCTTTTTTTTGTTTGCAGAGATGGCAGTCTGGCTTCAGCCCAATGGAAGGGGGGTGTGAAAACGAAACCAGGGGTGTAACCCAATCAGCTTCAGTCCAGATCCAATTGATGATATAGGTGCAGCAGTAAGGTGGAGGTGGTATATAGTAGTTGCTGGTCAGGCCCAATACCCTTTTTTCTATTTGCAGCAATGGAATGGGTTACAACCCAAATAGAGGGAGTGCGAATGGGATTTGTGTGTGGCGACAGGAAGAACAGGCGGCCCAATGGCTTAGCCCAAACTCTTTTGCTCCAAATCAGAAACAGGGGTTTGCCATCCTCATCCCCATTTGCATAAGCAACACTCAGCCTCATCCTATTTCCTCTGAACGAAAGATCCCATAGACACTCACCTCTGCTACACACAGCCATGACCCAGCCTTCATTCAACCGACCACCACAACGTTGTCAGCAGTTGATGTTCGTTGTCGGAGCCACTAGGTCAAAGTCGTCATCCTCTGCCGAACTCCCCTCGCCACCATCATGCCGCCGTTTGTTACCAGGATCGTCGGAGACGATGCCGGTCACCATCGGGGTCCCGTTCTGTGCCCCGCTTCGCTTCGAACAGAGCAATCCCACACCAACGTCCTCTACTGTCGTGATCTCTCGAGATTTCCAATCACTCACGCTCCGCCAAGCTAGGGTCGACACCGGCGGCGTCGGATTCTTGTCACCACCAACGCGTCGCTGCCACCGTCAAGCCAGCCACCAGTGTTGACCAGAACCGATGGCACTGCGCTCCTTCTTCCTCCTTGTGGGATCGGTTTTCCCCCAAACTTGAGGCGCGAAAAACACCACCCGCGACTCTGCCACCACCTTTGTTGGCACTCTTAGTTGCCACTCATGGCTACCATCGGGCCAACAAATGGAGTGGGTTCTCTCATCTCTATTAGATATTGACGATGAAGATTGCCAGCTTTGAGGTCTCTTCTCTGTTTTTTTTTTTTTGGTTCAGTGTTTCTGTAATCTATGATGAAGGAGGTGATGGCCAGCCAAAGGGATTGTAGAAGGTATTTTTCTGTGAGAGTGAATGAAGGAATTATAGGGGACGAATTGTGATTGCTTTGATGGGGTGAAAACGGTATCCTGAGCCTATGTTACGCTATGCTTGCATTCAAGTTCCTATTATCTTTTCTTTTGGTTGATGGTGCGTCTGATGAAATCAATGGAGGAATGTCCAATCGGTGGTGTGGGAGATGCTTGGTGATTGGCATTGAAGGTGCCCTGATGATTCCGGTTGTGTGTAGTGGTGTCTGTGACAAAGTAAGTCCCTTGGGTAGCTATCGGTTAGAGCTGGAGGTTAGAGGGAAGTCATGGAGAAGAAAAGATTGTGTCTCCTGAGGTGTGTTGCGTGATGGAGGAGGTAGTGAGTGTATCAGGTAGTTAGAATGGGAAAATCATTGGTTGGGGTCATCCCGTTTTTGCCTAACAGAATGGTGGTATCTGTATGATGTGTGAGGAAGTGTTGCCGACCAAAAAGGGCCGTGTGGTGTGTGAATCTGTTGGGTGGTTACGGGTGTGTGAAGAAGATGGCTGGAGGGTGTGAGTAGATGAGTAGTAATGGTGAGAGTTGAATAACAGATATTAATGGAGGTGAATGGAGAAGGGTTAGCAGAGGCTAGCAAGTGAATAGTTGGAGCAACGAAATGTGGTCGGTCATGATGAATACTGTTGTGGTTTGTGTTGTGTGTTAGGGGAATCATTTCTGTTATGTGTTGTGGGTCATGGATGAACATGAATGGTGATGTTTGTTGGGGTGGTTAGCCCATGTGCACACCTCCAAATTCTTTTTTCCAGCTTCCATCTGTTACCTCATTTCTAAAAGCAGTGCCACCGGATCACCTTGTAACCGTGAGCTCTGTGCCTCTAATTTCAAAGCCAAAACCAATTTGATCGTAGTGCTCCCTTCGTTACAACAAACTTTTTTTTTCCTATTTTCTTGTTTTACGCTTTTTTCTTTTTCTATTTTCGTTTTCTTTTTCTTTTCATTTCATTTTTTTTTATTTTTAATCTTTTTTCTTTTTCAATTAAATCCAATAATAAAAACTAAATCAAATACTAAATAGTAAAACAAAAATTAAAAAAAATAAAATAAAATAAAAATAAGACAAAAACAAAAAACAAGTTCTATCATTTAGTCACCCGGACGAAATTGAGTGTTGACAGCTGCCCCTCTTTACTTAGGTATTACTGGATAATAGGAAAATTTGATATTTTCGTATTATTCGAGTAAAAGCTAAGTAAAGATAGAAACACTAATTTCGTTTGGGTTTCAAAAGAGAAAACAAACAAAAATGAATCAAGTTACGCCCAAATGACCAATGCGTAGCAGAGGGCCAAAGTGACAAAAAAAAAAAAGAAAAAAAGAATCCGACCATTGCCAAGCAGATGGCCGACAACAGAAAACTAAAACCTGGATTTGACCATTGCCTCGCAGAGGGCCAAACTCGCAGAACAGAAATTTAAAACCGACCATTGCCAAGTAGAGGGCCGATAACAGAAAATTAAAAACCTGGACTTGACCATTGCCTCGCAGAGGGCCAAGCTCACAGGACAGAAATTAAAACCGACCATTGCCAAGCAGAGGGCCGATAACAGAAAACTAAAGATGCAGATAAAATTGGATTTGAGAAATGAGGTATGCCAACCTTGTGAAAAGGGTGTACCAACCCTATGGATGATGATGATTTGAGATGTACCAATCTCGTGGAAAGGGTGTACCAACCCTATGGATGATGTAATGATTTGAGGTGTACCAACCTCGTGGAGGGTGTACCAACCCTATGGATGAATGTTGTGAGGTGTACCAACCTCGTGGAGGGTGTACCAACCCTATGGAAATGCTGTGAGGTGTACCACCCTCGTGGGAGGTGTACCAACCCTATGGATGAATGTTGTGAGGTGTACCAACCTCGTGGAGGGTGTACCAACCCTATGGATGAATGCTGTGAGGTGTACCAACCTCGTGGAGGGTGTACCAACCCTATGGATGAATGCTGTGAGGTGTACCAACCTCGTGGAGGGTGTACCAACCCTATGGATGAATGCTGTGAGGTGTACCAACCTCGTGGAGGGTGTACCAACCCTATGGATGAATGCTGTGAGGTGTACCAACCTCGTGGAAGGTGTACCAACCCTATGGATGAATGCTGTGAGGTGTACCAACCTCGTGAAGGGTGTACCAACCCTATGGAAGAATGATGTGAGGTGTACCAACCCTATGGAAAAATGATGTGAGGTGTACCAACCTCGTGGAGGGTGTACCAACCCTATGGAAAAATGATGTGAGGTGTACCAACCTCGTGGAGGGTGTACCCACCCTATGGCAGAATGTTGTGAGGTGTACCAACCTCGTGGAGGGTGTACCAACCCTATGGAAAAATGATGTGAGGTGTACCAACCTCGTGGAGGGTGTACCCACCCTATGGCAGAATGTTGTGAATGTTGGGTTCGACCATTGCCTAGCAGAGGGCCGAAGTACAAAAGAAGAACTTGAGCTTTGGGTGCCAGGCGAGCTGGGCCTTGGGGTGCCAGACAAAACTGGGCTTTTGAAATTTTGAAAATGCCAGATGAAACTGGACTTATGAAATTTTGAAATGGCCAGATGAAACTGGGCTTATGGAATTTTGAAATTCATAATTTTGTGAAACGTTTTGCAAATTTGATAGAAATTTGATTTTTGAAACAATATGGCTTGAAAAAGAAAATCTGAATGTTATTCTTTTTGTATTTTTGAATAAGAAGGATTCAATAACCGTTCATATGGATGAAGAGGGTTTCGATCCGAAAATTTTGTTTTTATGAATTGATGGAAAACATTTGCTTTTTTTTTCTCTTTGCCTGAGTCAGTCATCTTACTTGCAATCATCAAACTGATGTTTATTTTCAAGATTTTGTGAAATCCGAGTAATGTCATACATCCGAGATCTAACTTTGAGATGATTACATTTCGACTTTTTCCTTCTGAGACATCAGTGCACACATGCTTGAATTTACTAGCAAGAGAATGGTTGGAGACATTTAGAAAGGTTTGGAAGAGACGAGGACAGTCACACAGGAATATCATCCCTCATGCACTCCTCAACGGAGATGTGATATGTGGACGTCAAGACAAACACAACATACCAAAAATTTTGCCTCGTCTAGTGTTTGGGAAAACGAGCTAGGGTTTGGATCCATGAAAATTAGGGAGAAAATTCAAGGGAGATCTGTAAAGCTGCCCTAGTCTTGAGATTATGGGTTAAAGAATTTTAGGACGAAGACGCGTGATGAGATTCACAAGGCTGCCCCAGTTTTTTTCTTTGGCATAGGGTTCCGTTTGGAAGAGGCGGTGGGCATGAAGAGGATTGACTAAAAGGATGAACCCAATTGGTTTAATTCTCTTTTTGTGGGCTTCTGGCCAGATGGTAGAATGACCCCCTCTTCCCGAGACATTACTTTTTCCTTTTTCTTTTTATTTGCATTCATTCATTTTCATTTTTTTTTACGACACTGTAAAAGTCGTCTTATCGCAAAGTTAAGCTTTATGAAATTTGAACAATCATTATTCAATCTGCCTGGACTTTATTTGGCTTGTAACGTGGCTAGGGGCTAAAAGGTATTAGAAGAAAGGATATAAAGGCCCAAATGAATGTTTGTTGGTTATATTTTTTGAAACAAGGGTTATCATCTAAGTATTGCATCAACTATTTGACTTTTTGAGCACTTTGTTTTTTCTTCCTTTTGTTCAACATCACTTTGTGATTTTTTTGTTGTTCTTTTTGTTTTTCTTTTGTGATTTTATTCACTCTTCTTGATGAATTCTCTTCGTTTGATCATTGAGTGCTCTTTATTTAGACACTGAGTTGACTCCTACCTGATGACAACCCTTGCTTGGGGATTTTTTTCAAAAAAGAATTTATTTTTGGCTCAAATGGGGTGACAATGGATATATTTTTGTTTTTTAGATAAAGACAAGAAGGTCACACATCATTTTGAACTCAGATTGCTTTATTTTCAAAAGATTAATTTTGCAACTAGATGACCTCAACATGAGTCTTTTTTTTTTCCTAGACCGCCCTTTCGGGTTTTCAATCTAGTGAATGTTCTTTTTGTTTCTTTTTTTTGTTTTGAAGTTATATTTTTTCCTCAATGGATTCAGGGATCACCCAACCAGTGCAAGTGAGAAAACTTTTGGCCAAACCAATCTGCCCCAGTGTGAAGGTTTATTTTGTTACTTGGGGCAATGACAGTGTTTGTGAGGAAAATCCTTTATTTTGGGAAAGTGAAGGATGTAGGTTTTCAAGCAACATGTACATAAATATGTAGAAAGGAAACGTCAAATTATTATTTTTTAGACATTTGACCTCGGAAAAGTCTGACACTACAACTTTTGTTTTTTATTGCCATTTTTCATTTTTTATTCCTTTTTTGCTATTTTCCAAAAACAAGAGTTTGAAGATTTGCAAGAAAGACAAATGACTCAAGATCGCCATCATTTTTCAAAAAAAATTTTAATACCCTTTGAGAACTCGATTTCCAGCGCTACTTGGAGAATCCCCGTAGAGAAAGTTCGCATTTAAAGTCATGGATGACAGCGCAATATCAATGAGCATACTTCCCCGGTGGCATGACTCTTCACAACATCGAGTTCACTTGTACAATGACTTATGCCTTCTTATGTGGTCCTAAAGCATACTTCATTTCTCCATGGCATCTGTAGAGACATTCTCAAGTCTTGCCTCAGTGTTTGGTTGTCTTCCTTCATACTTTAACCATCTTGAATCAGTCAAAGGTTGTATTTGAACTTGAACACCAAACACTTTTTAGTTGAATGACTAATAGCCACTTCATGATAATTACCCTTTGTATATGATGCATCACGAATCTTGGGGTACTGAGGTTTTAAAGGCTTCATGTAACAAGTATAGACCAAACCTTTTTGGGCATGAGCCTTGGAAGAAACGTTGCATAAGTCAAATGTATAGGAATGATGCTCGGAGCCTTTTCTCTTGATCAAACCATCTCTGTCCCGCGGCTTAGTGAGAAGTTGAATTTGGGTTGAGTCCTTAATTTTGTCTTGGTCATGTTTCAACTAGAGAGTAATTCAACGATATTTGAGTGATGGGATATGGTTGAGCTCTTTCTTCTCTCCTCTTCCCCAGCTTCGACCCAAACTCATTCACGTTTGCTGTCATGGTATGACTTTGCGCGATCTTTCCAAGCCTTACACCAATTTCAATTCTTTCTTTGATTATCATCAAGTTTGCGATGTTTGAAGAAACACTGCTCACCATGGTCTCACAGATGGGTGATTGCAGAGTATTCAAGAATGTGTCAAACATCCTGTTATCACTCATAAGAAGCTTTCCTTGAGCAACATTCTTTCCACCTTTGGGCATGCTCTTTGAATGATTTTGACTCTTTCATCAAGCTCTGCAGTTGTAATTTATCAGGTGTCACATCCATGTTATATTTGTACTTTCTCCAGAGAGTATCCACCAAATCCTCCCAAGACTGGATGCATAAATGTTCAAGATGATTACCCCAGTTTAGGGCTATACCAGCCAATCTACCTTGGAAGAAATGAATTAGCAACTTTTCATCATATATGTGCATAACCATTTTCTTGCCACACACCCTGAGATAGTTTCGGGGAGAAACAGTCCCTCCATATTCCTCACATCTGGGTAATATAAACTTTGGAGGTATCACTACATCTGGACTAAGCATAGTCATGCGACATGTTCACACTTGAAGCTTCCTTCACCGTCTATGACTCTCGTCCTTTTTTCCAACATTTCACATTTATGCCCGACATGGTGAGAAGATTTCAACTCAAGTTGCTTTGTCATTATCTTGCTCACAACACTTGCCTGAATCATTTCTGTAGAGACCATGAAAGTGGTTACCCCAAGCTTGTTTCTTCCTTCCACTACGTTCTCTCCGGCCTTTTAAGTGTCCACATGCCCCAAGTCTGCTCCTAAGGGTGAAGTGTAATTTAGGGGAAAGGCCATATGAGAGGAAATTTTGGGTCCTTCGAACTCTGTGTTGAGATTGTGGTGTGCACGAATGCCCGAGGTTTTTGAAGGCATTCAAGACCTCTAGGGTTTGACTCATTTGTCCCTTCAATTGTTGGATAACAACCTTCATTCCTTCATTCTTGAACTTCTCCCCGGTTCTCCAAGATTTAGTAACTGGTTCGAGTCCTTTAGGGTATCTTGGTTTTTTTTTTTTTGAAACTTTATTAGATGAAACAAATTAAGAAGAAAATAAAAATGAAGATAATGAAAAGACAATTATTCTAGTCAGAAATTATAAAGCTGTGAAAAGATTGCCCTGGTATAATTTGGAAATTAACACAAGACTGAGTCAATAGGGTGATTCATCATTCAGAAATTCCCAAAATGTGAGTCAGGAGGTCTTGGTCAACTAAACTTGGGCTTTAGCCATCGCATTCTTCATTTCTCCGATGGGCTCTTGCAGCAATGGAGGAAAGTTTCAATCCCCTTAAGCAGCAGGTTAAAGATTGACAATGGAGACTCAGTATCTTAGGAACGCCTTCAATGGCTTCACTAACGAGGAATCTAGCTGTGAGAAAATTTTCTTCCAATTCTCGATAACTCGCCTTTGTTCAACAATATGCTCACTTATCTGAATTATCCATTCTTGATTCCAACACTCCTTCTCCAATTTCGTCACTGCTACTTTCATCCACGGTTCATCATTTTGGAAATGCTTTTCACAATTTAGGTTGGGGGAAATTAACTTGAATGACAACCTTGACTGGTAACTTGATTATCGCAACCCTCTCTGTGATCCATTGGCGAAAGGAATTCTTCATTAACATCCCATGATTTTGGGTTTCTTTCCAAGCGAACAGCGTTGCCCCAAGCATCCCCAACATGAAATATTTCAGTAAAGGTTCCTTGCTCAGAAGGTATGCAATGTGGCAAGAGATGCAAGTGTTAGTGACCCTCTCATGGGATACCCAAATTGTGTTTTTTTCTTTTTCCTTTTCCCTTTTGTTTTTTTTTTGTTTTTTGTTTTTTTTTTTACTTTGTTTTTTTTTGCTTCTTTTTTTTTTTTAAACTGACACACAACATTGGATACCCATGAGGGGGACATTAAGGTAATTTCTGCAATGGTGTATGATACACAATCTTTGTTGCCAAGAAAGATGCCAATCCAACTTTTTCCTCCTCTGAGCCTACACAAAGTCGTGCTCATTCATTTGCCCCTTTTCTTTCTAGTTTATATCGTAGTAACTCCTTCACAGGACATGTAGCATATAAAGCTCCCTTACTCATGCGAGAGATGAATTATACATACGACCCCGGTAAACAACAGAATCTCTTCCTTGTCTTTGGCTCACAACATTGACTAATGGTCCCACAAACTTCGGCTAGGACGACCAAGACTAGATTCACAAAGCAAACTTTTTATCCTGTAACTGCACTCATTGCGGTGTAGTCAACAAAATCCCTTGTACTAGGAAAAAGCATGACACCATAGTCGATAAGAGCTAGTACATGCACGTGTTTCCCACTTTTCCTCCTCGGTCAATCAATGCAAGAACCTCCATAAGTATCCTTGAGGAAGGTCCCTTGTTGTACCTTTAAGTATGAATTCACTCTCCAACTTCATAGAGCACACCTTCGTGATTCTCGTTACGCTAGCTGCAAGACAAGGGTATATATACTGCTTGAGTTAGTTACATAAAGCCTTGTCCTCGGGAGGTGTATCTAAGATTTGCCCAAATTCTTCCACCCTGACAAGCTCAACAAAATTCTTATACCCCCTCTTAAATGCATCTTTCAGGGTTTTCTTTCTCTCGCTAAATCTCTCAAGTGAACAACATTGCCTTCCTTGGCTTCAATGTGTAACCTTTCATCAGAATGTATGAACTCGAATGCCCCTTGACTCAAAATCTCATGTTAATTTCCATTTTTACCGCAATCACAACTTTATAATTTCTTGAATAGAACCCACAAAATTTGACAAGACCAAAAAAACATGATCAACAAAGAAAGAAAGAAAAACGAGGTGTTTGATTTTATTAAGCAACAATGAGGGTTATAGGACCGCACACATCTCCCTTTGTGCCTTAGAATAGGTTCACTGCTTTGGATTTAAGGTCAAATATATGTAACCTCACCAGGATGGTTTCCTGAACCTAAAGGTCACAGGTCACTAGAGCTATGGCCCCCTTCAAAGCATCTCCACAACAGTCGAGTAATCAACTAAGTGTGGAGACACAAATGAAGAGAACAGACTCTAGCTGGAGTTCTCACGATAGCCAAACAGGAAGTACATCCCAGAGTGACACCGCTACACAACTCCTCTAATTCTAAGTTACGCTCAGACCCGGGTATAGGGCCTCACTCAATAGATGCACAAGGTGTGTGTGTGAAGGGAGAATGAAATGCACCCAAACCCTCACCTGCAAAACAACCAGAAAACTTTCCCAGGCAGATATAACATGTTTTCAAGCCTAGGGTTCAATATTCAACAGTTATTGCAGTTATTCCAAATATCAAGCATAGATAGAGAAAAGGGAAAGAAAAACACAAAGCAAAACCACATCGAATTCACGCATCTAATTAAATGGCCTGACTCTCATTCGTCCCCAGTGGAGTCGCCATCTGTCGCAACCGGAAAATCGCGACGGGACGACGACTATCCAAAGAAGGAAAACTATTTTTAGAAAAAAGATTTTGGAGTCGCCACCATGGTTTATTCTGGAAAACCATGGAAAAAACCATGAAAAGGATAAGGCTTGGTCAATTGGAAAACCAGACTCGGGTTCGGGAGTCGGTTACGTGTAGGGAAGGTGTTAGCACCCTACACGCCTGCCCTAAGGCAGTACCTTTAATTAAATACGCGAATTTGAAGTGGTTTTGAAAAATGTTTAATTTCCCCAAAAAAACAATTTAACTCTAAAGAAAATAAAATATTTTTTTGTGTTTTTTTTTGTGCCCGACAGGGATTGACCCTGCTCCTACGTATTCTCAGTTGGACTGAGAAATCAGGGTTACGTAGTTCTTTTAGAAAAAAGTTTGTTGTTTGAAAGAGGATGTTTTAGTATATTTTTTGTTTTGGAATTTTTATGTAAGAAAAAGAAAAGGTCTTCTAGCACAAGGACGATGCGTGCGATCACACATGCGCTAGAAACCTTAAAATATATATTTTTTTATTTTTATAGAAAAGAAAGGGTTTTCTAGCACAAGGACGATGCGTGCGATCACACATGCGCTAGATCCCTTAATATATTTTTTTTAATTTTTATTTATAGAACAGAAAGGGTTTTCTAGCACAAGGACGATGCGTGCGATCACACATGCGCTAGAACCCTTAAAATAATTTTTTTTAATTTTTGATATTTATTTAAAAGTAGATAAAGTAAAATAAATAACAAGTAGAAAAATAGAAATAAAATAAGTAAGTAATTACTAAATAAAAATAAAGAGTAAAAATAAAAATGAAAAGTTTAATGATGAAATAAATAAAAAAAGTGTAGTGGTATTTAGATAAAAGATGGGTGTCTAAATCACTTGTTTAAAAAAGATTGATTGGGCCCAAACCCAAGTGGCCAGGGGTGTGAAAACGAGATGGGGTGTGCAGAAAGGAAAATTTCTTGTCATCCACGAACAGGCTCAAGCCCATTGCACATGCAGCGTCAATTAGCAGAAACGAGGTGCGGTAAAGGATTTGTGTGTTTTTTTTTCGGTTGGGCCCAATACTGGCCCAGGATTCAGGAGAGAAATCAGAAAATGTGAGAGGGAGGCTGCGGCTGGCAAAAAGGGGGGTGCAAAGACAAGTGTTTTCTTTGTTATTATTTTTTTCGATTGGGCCCGGCTCCCAAGCCCACACTCTCTTCTAACCTAGAAACCCTTAGGGGTTCAAACACCCTTCACCATTCCTCACCCACTCAAATCAAACGCTCCAGAGACTCAAAGTCTCGTTCCCTCAGACACCCCAGGTTGAGGGTCACACACCACCGTGCCACTCGACTGACCACCGCGCCGCTGTTTCCATTCGGCTAGTCATGGCGAGGCTGGCGCCTCTGCCACCATCCCCTTAAACCCTCATCTACGGTGTTGCAGGCGACACCGTGCCTCACAGGTGCCTCTACCGGCGACGTCGCTCTTTCCCTCTCTTTAATCTAGGGCTGGGGTTTTGCCTCCAAACGAACACCGTCTGCCGTCGATCCCCTCCAGCCACCTCGCGCGAGAGAGACGTCCTATTGCCTATCGTGGATCGTTCCTTGGGAAGTCTCGACCGCCACCAGCCGGAACGTCGTTGGCCCTCGCCAGGGTTGTCGCTGCCGCCGCTCACCTCCATTCACCGTCGTCGGACAATCGCAGTCACAGCGTGGGGGACTCCTCTTCTCTTAGTTGATACTGTGCTACCCTAGAGGTGATTCGACTGGGGGTTCCATCATAATCACCGATTCTTAATCTTTGATGAACTTTGCTATGTGAAATGTGGCTGGGCTGGTTGGGTGATTTTGGGTTTGTTCTGCTTGGGTCAGTAACGTGCCATGGTGTTGGTGTGTGAAGGATGGTTACGGCGACCGGGGTGAGCGGGGAAGGCCGAGGAGATGTTGGGGTTTATGGAGTTGAAAATGAGTTCTTGTTTTTTGTTGTTTCACTTTGCAGGTTCGAATGACAATGATGAAGATGTTGTTCTGTGTATGTTTGGCGTGGTGCGTGTGTTTATGCTTAACAGGGTGTGGTTTTTTTTTATGGTGTGAGTGTCGGGTTTTTGTTGTTAGGAACAAGAGATGAGGAAGGAACATGCGGTTGAAGGAGAAGAGGTGGATTGGAAAAAAAAAAGAGGGAATGATGAGTGTTGTTTGTGTTGGATATGTCTCAAGGTGCGACGGGAATATGGTGACTCTGTACTAGGCTGGAAATGTGATTCAGGTCAAGGTTGATGGGTTAAAGGGTGAATATATTGAAAGTCACCGGAATGGATGTGTATGATGAAGGAAGATAATGAAGATCATCAAAGGTGAGTGATAGGTTACGGCTATATAGAGAAGATGGCTGGAATGTGTGCGTGTGATGGAAAATTAATTTCCATTTAAACTATTTTGGTGTTTTCCATTACTGGAGCAAATGTTGATGAATCGGTTTAGTGAGTGAGAATGAAAGGCAGAGAGGATTCACTCAAGTAGGGTGATAGGAAGCATAAAACTCATATACAGGTAGCGCAATAGGAAGCATAAAACGCAATAGCAAGCA
>CP144698.1:29509537-29512037 GCA_036885675.1 Vigna mungo | reverse complement strand
TCAAAATAATAATAAAAAGTACAATATAATCCAAATTCAAAGATATAAAAAAAGAACCAGTACTCAACAACATCAACAAAAAATTAATAGTTTAATTTCTAATATAATTTCCCAAATTCAAAGATGTCAAAAGCAGCTTGTTGAAATAATGTATACTCAAATTGTTTAAATAAAATGAACAAACTCTTATACAAGAATGTCAGAACAGGAAAAAAAATCATTCTATGTCTTCAAATCTCCCGCAACAAAAAACAAATTCGCAAACCCCTATTTTTGTCATTATAGGGTTTTTGAAAGAAAGAAAGAAAGAGAGAAGTGAGAAAACAAAAATGTGGAGAAAATAGAATAAAAGATGAGGTGAGAGCACCGTCAAATGAAAGCAAGTACGAGAGTGATTTGTGAGAGCAGAAGTTACTTTTTTGGTATACACAATGAGTGAAAAGAGTATTTTATTTTTTAGGGTTTCATTAATAAAATAATAAATTAAAAAAATAAAATTAGGTAAGTGGGTTGGTGGGCCAACCCGGCTCACCACAGGTTTAACCCGCATGAGCCGGGTCTAAATAACCCGCATATAGGTGGGTTGTATTTTTCAAACCCAACCCGGCCCAAACCCGTGACGGGCCAAATTGGCCAGCGGGTTGTGACCCATTTTGACGGCTCTAATAATCATAATAATCATAATCATAATAATAATAACATAATCATAATAATAATAATAATAATAATAATAATAACATAATAATAATAATAATAATAATAATAATCATAATAATAATAATAATAATGACAATAATAATAATAATAATAATAGAAATAATAATAATTATAGTAAAAACCATAATAATAATCATAAAAATAATAATAATAATAATAATAATAATAATCATAATAATAATAATAATAATAATAATAATAATAATTATCGGCATAAAAATAATAGCAATAATAATAATAAAAATAATAATAATAGTAGTAATATTCATAATCATAATCAAAATAATAACAATAATAATAATAGAAATAGCAATAATAATAATAATAATAATAATAATAATAATAATAATCATAATAATAATAATAATAATAATAATAATCATAATAATACTTATAATAATAACAATAATACTCATAATAATAATAATAATAATCTGAATATTAATAATAATAACAACAATAATAATAACCATAATAATAAAAACAATTATAATAATATCAGAAAGAATACTAATAACAACAACAATAATAATAATTATAGTAATAATAATAACAACAATAGCAATAATAATAATAATAATAATGATAATAATAATAATAATAATTATAATAATAATAAGAATAATAATAATAATCATAATACTAATCATAATAATAATAATCATCATAATCATAATAATAATAATAGTAATATTCATAATCATAATCATAATAATAATAACAATAATAATAATAAAAATAGCAATAATAATAATGGCCGAAGGGCCGAACACTTGATGCCAAATTTGGCTAAGTACGTGTGAGGCCGAATGGCCGAGAAGTTGAGGTCGAATGGCCAAGCAATTGAGGCCAAAGGGCCGAATCGCTGTTGCCAAATTTGGCTAAGTACCTAAGGCCGAATGGCCGAGGAATTGAGGCCGAAGGGCCAAACACATGACTCCCGATTTGGCTAAGTACTTGTGAGGCTAAATTGCCAAGCAATTGAGGCTGAATGGCCGAATACCTGTTACCAAATTTGGCTAAGTACCTAAGATAGAATGGCCGAGGAGTTGAGGCCGAAGGACCGAACACCTGTTTCCAAATGTGGCAAAGTACCTAAGGCCGAATGGCCTAGGAGTTGAGGCCGAAAGGTCGAACCCTTGATGCCAGATTTAGGTAAGTACCTGTGAGGCCGAATGGCCGAGCAGTGTAGGCCGAATGACCAAGCAATTGAGGTTGAAGGGCCAAATACCTGTTGCCTAAGTACCTAAGGTTGAATAGCTGAGGAATTGAGTTCGAAGGGTCGAACACTTGATGCCAGATTTGGCTAAGTACCTATAAGGCCGAATGACTGAGAAGTTGAGGCCTAATTTCCAAGCAATTAAGGCCGTAGGGCCGAATAACTGTTGCCAAATTTGGCTAAGTACCTAAGGCCGAATGGCCGAGAAGTTGAAGGCGCAGGGTCGAACACTTGACGCCAGATTTGGCTAAGTACCTGTGAGGCCGAATTTCTAAGCAATTGAGGCGGAATGGCCGAATACCTGTTACCACATTTGGCCAAGTACCTAAGATAGAATGGTCGAGGAGTTGAGGCCGAAGGCCCGAATACCTGTTGCCAAATGTGGCTAAGTACCGAAGGCCAAATGGCCGCGGAGTTGAGGCCAAAGGGCCGAACACTTGATGCTAGATTTACCTAAGTAGTTGTGAGGCCGAATGGCCGAGTAGTTGAGGCGAAATGGCCAAGCAATTGAGGTCGAAGGGCTGAATACCTGTTGCCAAATTTGGCTAAGTACCTAAGGTCGAA
>CP144698.1:29492037-29499537 GCA_036885675.1 Vigna mungo | reverse complement strand
GATGAGGTCTCGGTTTTGAACGGTGAAAGAGAGGGAAACAATGGGATTAGCTGTTACCTGGTGAGGAAACAAGCGGTGGCCAGAGGACGAAGTCGGATCTGTGATGAGGAGGTGACGAAATGTAGTTGTGGTTGATGGACGCTGAGTTGAGTAAGCTCTCGTGTGGTAGTGATACGTAAGCCACGCGGCTGAAATGGATTGGAGGATGTATGTCACGATGGAGGAGAGAGAAATCTGATGTGGCAAATGTGATGAATGGCAAAGTGAATGGAAGGTGGCTGAGGAATCCCTTGAATTCTTTGACCTTGACTTTCAAGGGACTAAAATCTGGAGTGCTCTCAACAGAAATTTTTAATCCAATATCTCAAAAGAGATTACAATAAGTGTTGGCATGCTTATTTATAAGAGTAAAAGTGCCACATGTCTAACACAATACAAAGTACATCAGAGAAATACTAAACTAAAGACATTGGGCTTGAGCCCCGCGTATCACATAATAATAAACATAATAATAATAATAATAATAATCATAATAATAATCAAAATCGAAATCATAATAATAATAATAATAATCATCATAATAATCATAATAATAATAATAACAATAACAATAATAATAATAATTATAATAATAATAATAATAATAATCATAATAATAATAATCATAATAATAATAATAATAATAATAGTCATAATAATAATAATAATAATAATAATCATAATAATAATAATAACAATAAAAATAATCATAACGATAATAATAATAATAATAGAAATAATAATAATTATCGTCAAAATAATCATAATCATCATAATCATAATAATAACAATAATAATAATAATAATGATCATAATAATGATAATAATACTCATAATCATCATCATAATCATAATCATAAAAATAATAAAAATGATAACAACAATAATAATAATAGTACTAACAATAATAATAATAAAAAAAAATAATAATAATAGAAATAATAATCAGAAAAATAATAATTATTATTATAATAATAATAATAATCGTAATAATAATCATAATCATCATCATAATAATAATAATAAAAATAATAATAATCATAATAATGAAAATCATACTAATAATCATAATAATAATAATAATAATAATAATAATAATAATCATCATCATCATAATAATAATAATAATAAGAATAAAAATAATAATCATATTAATAATCATAATCATAATAAAAACAATAGGAATAATAATCATTATCATAATAATCATATTGATAATAATAATAATAACAATAATAATAATAATAATCATAATCATAAAAATAATTATTATCATTATCATAATAATGAATAATAATAATAATCATAATAATAATAACAATAATAATAATAATAAATAATAATAAAAATCATAACAATAATAATAAGAATAAAAATAATAATCATATTAATAATCATAATCATCATAATCATAATAATAACAATAATAATAATAATAATAAATATAATAATAATAATGATCATAATAATGATAATAATACTCATAATTATAATCATAATCATAATCATAAAAATAATAAAAATGATAACAACAACAATAATAATAGTAATAACAATAATAATAATAAAAATAATAATAATAATAGAAATAATAATCATAAAAATAATAATAATAATTATTATAATAATAATAATAATCGTAATAATAATCGTAATCATCATCATCATAATAATAATAATAATAATAATAATAATAATAATAAAAATAATAATCATAATAATGAAAATCATACTAATAATCATAATAATAATAATAATAATAATAATAATAATAATAATAAAAATAATAACAACAATAATGATAGTAACAATAATAATACTAACAATAATAATAATAAAAGTAATAATCAATAATAATAGTGATAATAATAATAATAATCTGAATATTAATAATAATAATAACAACAATAATAATAATAACCATAATAATAAAAAGAATAATAATAACAGTAACAATACAATTAACAACAAGAATAATAATAATAAAAGTAATAATAATAATAATAATAATAATAACAACAACAACAATAAAATAATAATAATAATAATAATAATCATAATAATAAAAATAATAATAATAATAATAATAATCATAATAATAATAATAATAATAATAATCATAATAATAATAACAATAATAATAATAATCATAGTAATACTACCAATAATATTAATAATAATAATCATCATATTCATATTAGTCATAATATTAATCGTAATAATAATAATAATAATAATAATAATAATAATAATAATAATGATAATAATAATTATAATAATAACAATAATATTAATAATCATAATAATAATCATAACAAGAATCATAATCATAATAATAATAACCATAATAATAATAATAATTATAATAATCGTAATCATAATAATAGTCATAATAATAATAATAATAATAATAATAATAATAATAATAATAATAATAATAATAATAATAATAGTCATAATAATAATAATAATAGAAATAATAATAACTATAGTCAAAACCATAATAATAATAATAATAATAATAATAATAATAATATTCATAATCATAATCATAATCATAGTAACAATAATAAGAACAACAATAATAATAGTAACAACAATAATGATAATAGTAATAAAAATAATAATAATGATAGTCAAAACTATAATAATAATAATAATAATAATAATAATAATGATAATAATAATAATAATAATAATAATAATAATAATAATAATAATAATAATTACAATAATAATAATAATTGTTTCGGTGGATATTTTTGGGACCAAGAGACTGACCTGGATGACGTGGCTCTCCCGTTTTCTGATGCTTGGACTGATCGGATTACTTGCTTTTCCTGGATCTTGACCGCTCGTTTTGCTTTAACCTTTGCCGTCCGGTGATCTTCAAGTCTTGACCGAGGGGGGAGGTACCTGAAAAGGCACTCCGACGCTCAAGTTAGGCGTGAATGACAGATTCTCAATAGGAGAGAATTTCAATGATTCTCTATGGGAGAGAATTAGCAGTGTGATTATAGCAGAGAGTATGCTAAATATGTTGTATTAGTGAGAACGTGATTGAAGCGTGATTGGAAGATGATTCGAAGGTACCTGGCTTGTGGCCTTGGCTCTCTATTTATAATTTGTCTCAATGGACCTTGAACTGATATAAGCCCAACAGAATAAAATATAAACAGACTTACCTGAAAATCTGGTTAGTTGCTAAATATCTTGAAATAGATATTCTTGATTATTTTATATCTTTAATAAGATATATCTTTAACCGTTCGGCCCAGATATCATACTGTACATTATGCCCCCAAGTTAACCGTTCGGTTTAGCCAAGGTTAACTATAGGACTTATGAGTTTGAAGGAGACTGTGTTGGGGAGCGTGCTTCTAGGTGTTGCTCATCTGTGGACCTTCCAGTAGGCATGAACAGTTGTCCGTGGCCCAGGAGTTCCTAGAGAATCTCCCAATAGACAAGAACGGTCGTCCGTGGCCCAGGAGTTCCTAGAGAATCTCCCAATAGACGAGAATGGTCGTCCGTGGCCCAGGAGTTCCTGGAGAACCTCCCAGAAGACGTGATTGATTGTCCGTGACCCAGGAGTTCCTGGAGAACTTCCCAGTAGACAAAAATGGTCGTCCGTGACCCAGGAGTTCCTGGAGAACATCCCAGTAGACAAAATTGACCGTCCGTGGCCCAAGAGTTCCTGGAGAACCTCCCAGTAGACGTGATTGATTGTCCGTGACCCAGGAGTTCCTGGAGAACTTCCCAGTAGACAAAATTGACTGTCTGTGGCCCAGGAGTCCCTGGAGAACCTCCCAGTAGACGTGATTGACCGTCTGTGGCCCAGGAGTTCCTGGAGAACCTCCCAGTAGACGTGATTGGTTGTCCGTGACCCAGGAGTTCCTGGAAAACTTCCCAGTAGACAAAATTGACTGTCTGTGGCCCAGGAGTTCCTAGAGAACCTCCCAGGAGACGTGATTGGTTGTCCGTGACCCAGGAGTTCCTGGAAAACTTCCCAGTAGACAAAATTGACCGTCCGTGGCCCAGGAGTTCCTGGAGAACCTCCTAGTAGACGTGATTGATTATCTGTGGCACAGGAGTTCCTGGAGAACCTCCCAGTAGACAAAATTGACCGTCCGTGGCCCAGGAGTTCCTGGGGAATCTCCCAGTAGACGTGATTGGTTGTGATTGTAACTACTTCAATAATCAGCAAGATACATAATGTCAAAGATATAATAAGATCGGTCGGTTAAGATGTAACCGCTTTTGTAATCTGCAAGATATATATTATCAAAGATATGATCGAGACCGATCGGTTAAGATTTGTAACTGCTTCAGTAATATGCAAGATACATAATGTCAAAGATATAATTGAGATCAGTCGGTTAAGATATAACCGCTTTAGTAATCTGCAAGATATATAATATTAGAGATATATTGAGACCGGTCGGTTAAGATTTAACAGCTTTTAGTAATCTGCAAGAGATATAATATCAGTGATATATTGAGACCGGTCGATTAAGATTGTAACTGCTTCAATAATTGGTCGGTTAAGATGTAACCGCTTTTGTAATCTGCAAGAGATATAATATCAGAGATATATTGAGATCGAACGGTTAAGATTGTAACCGCTTTAGTCTTGTTGATGAGACTTCACGTAAAGGTGATGATCCATATTGTGTAGCTTTCGTTTTGTTGAAAATTCCTAGTGTTGATCCGAAGCAGTGATATTGATACCGAGCGCTTGCCTTGTTCCTCGTGGCTTTCAATCGGATGCCCCCCGGCCCCACAGTGGGCGGCAAAATGTTTCGGTGGATATTTTTGGGACCGAGAGACTGACCTGGATGATGTGGCTCTCCCACTTTCTGATGCTTGGAATGATCGGATTGCTCGCTTTTCCTGGATCTTGACCACTCGTTTTGCTTTAACCTTGGCCGTCCGGTGATCTTCAAGTCTTGACCGAGGGGGGAGGTACCTGAAAAGGCACTCTGAAGCTCAAGTTAGGCGTGAATGACAGATTCTCAGTAGGAGAGAATTTCAATGATTCTCTATGGGAGAGAATTAGCAGTGTGATTATAGCAGAGAGTATGCTAAATATGTTGTATGAGTGAGAACGTGAGTGAAGCGTGATTGGAAGATGATTCGAAGGTACCTGGCTTGTGGCCTTGGTTTTCTATTTATAATTTGTCTCATGGACCTTGAACTGATATAAGCCCAACAGAATAAAATATAAACAGACTTACCTGAAAATCTGGTTAGTTGCTAAATATCTTTAAATAGATATTCTTGATTATAATGATGTAACTCTCACCGCCCGCTCTCTAGCGACGTCGACGTGGGCGATGGCACCGTCCGTGCCACAAGAAGAACATCGGGCTCATCATCAGCCCCTTTCAAATGGCTATTCTGTCAGGTTCAGTCCATTTCGCGAGGACCACCTCGCCATCTCCCCCGCCAAAAGCTTTCATACCCGCGACAGCCACCGTCGCGAAAAAGAAACACTTCAACAGAACACTATTTCATAAATCACAACACTGACAACATGATGGACCAAGAGCCCAACAAGGGGCTTAGCACCAGCATCCTCGCTGCTACGACGACGGCGGAAGCACCATACGCCGCGGTTGAAACTCTTCATCTCGACATTGGGCAACCCAGGACTTTCTTTATTTTTTCTTATTCACGTTTAGGCTATTCAATATTTAGTCGTTTATAGCTTAATTTCTTTCTAGATGTTGAGATTAATTCATTTGGAATTTGACAAATTATAATTTCATGCACTGCAAGCCAGGATTGCAACAAGGCTACAACAACATGTGTCTTGTCAGCCACGGCACCAACGTGCGCGTCGTCGACAAACCCTGCGTGATTCACTAACAGACCCTGTAATACCGTGCAGTTTTGTCATCCACGACATTCCAAAGTTCAAAATGGGAACATAGATGAACACCCCACAAGCAATGACAGTCGTCATGCGTTCGGGTGCAATAAATATCTTCCTAGCTAGACACCCATTCCGCGATAGCGTTTTCATCCGCGCTGGTGCCGTCACCAAGGTCATGGGTGACTCTTACTAACGATTCTGCCAGAAGATCGGTTCCAACTGCATAATGGACTCACCAGTCCATTTATCAGTGACGACAATATCTCCACTGTCATTAACATAATGAAGCTACGGACGCGTTGATGAAACCATTCACAGGGAGCACTCCGATTCCGCAGCGATGCATCCACGCCGCCACTAGCAAAGCCAGTCGTCGGCGCCTACGACGACAACCACCACTTTAAGGCCATCTGCCTCTACGTGCAAGGCTACCAAAACTTCTTTGTCTATGGTCGCGTCTTCTTCGAATATTTCAATTTGTTGCCGCCAACGATCATGACTAAAGAGATTTTGATTCTTCACCATTGCACTAATAGTGGTTACGGGGTGACAAGGGAGCTTGCCATCTCCACCAACATATATAATGCTTAACTGCGCTATATTATATTCCATAATAATATGTGCAGGTTTGAAGAAAAAATTTCCTTCCGCTTAAACGCCTTTAATTGAGATTATGTCCTTGATATCTATTCTATCATCGCAATTCTTGGAGGATGTCGCACGACGTCAAATCAATTACATCTCAACCAGATTACTAAAGCGTCACATCTCGGCCAAGCCACATCCTAATATATTTTGATCTCCAAGCAATCAACTGAGGAACAACGAGTCCTAACGCGTCCATCGGATAACCGGACCACCGCGTCTGCCGCCAGACCACCGAGTCTGAGCTTACCTTGAACCAACGCGTTCACCAACGCGTCCGCCGCCAGACCACCACGCGTTCACCAACGCGTTCGGTGCCAGACCACCACGCGTTCACCAATGCGTCTGGTGCCAAATCACCACACATTCCTCAACGCGTCCGGTGCCAGACCACCAAGCGTTCACCAACGCGTCCGGTGCCGGAACCAACGCGTTCCTCAACGCGTCCGGTGCCAGACCACCACCCGTTCACCAACGCGTCCGGTGCCAGACCACCACGCGTTCACCAACGCGTCCGATGCCAGACCACCACGCGTTCACCAACGCGTCCGGTGCCAGATCACCACGCGTTCCTCAACGCGTCCGGTGCCAAACCACCACGCGTTAACCAACGCGTCCGGTGCCAGAACCAACGCGTCCGGTGTCAGACCACCACATGTTAACCAACGCATTCGGTGCCAGATCACCATGCGTTCCTCAACGCGTCCGGTGCCAGATCACCATGCGTTCACCAACGCATCCGATGCCAGATCACCACGCGTTCACCAACGCGTCCGGTATCAGATCGGATCACCTCGTCCGCTGCCAGACCACCGAGTCTGAGCTTACCATGGACCAAAAAGCATGGACCACTGAGTCCATACGCTCACTTACTATCACAAGCACAAATCACTCCCTCGAACTTTTAAGTCCTATAGTCAACCGTGGCTAAAGCCTAACGC
>CP144698.1:29482064-29491537 GCA_036885675.1 Vigna mungo | reverse complement strand
TGTCGGCCGAATGGTCGAGCAGTTGAGGCCGAATGGCAAGGAAATTGAGGCCAAAGGGTCGAATAATAATAATAATAATAATAATAATAATAATAATAATAATAATAATAATAATCCTCTTAATAATAACAATCAACATAATTATAATAATCATAATCATAATAATAATAATCATAATCCTAATAATAATAGTAATAATAATAATCAACATAATTATAATAATCATAATCATAATAATAATCATAATCGTAATAATAATAATAATATTAATATTAATAATAATAATAATAATATCAATAATCATAATAATCAAATTAATAATCGTACTAATAATAATAATAATAATCAATAAAAATAATAATAATAATAATAATAATAATCATAATAATAATAATAATAATAATAATAATAATAATAATCATCATCATAACAACAACAACAACAACAATAATAATAATAATAATAATAATAACAATTATAATAATAATAATAATAATAATAATCATAATCATAATAATAATAATATTAATCATCATCATAATATTAATAATAGTAATAATCGTTATCATAATAATAATAATAATAATAACAACAATAATATTAATAATATTCATAATTATAATAATCATAAAATCATAATCATAAAAATCATAATAATAATAATCATAATATTAATATTAATAATGATAATAATAATAAAAATCATAATATTAATATTAATAATAATAAAAATAACAATAACAATAATAATAATAATAATAACAAAAATAATAATAATAATAATAATAATAATAACAACAATAATAATTATAATAATAACAATAATCATAATCATAATAATAATCCAATCATAATAATCATAATAATAATAATTAATTATTATTATTATTATTATAATAATAATAATAATAATAAATATTAATCATAATATTAATAATAATAATAATCATTATCATCATAAAAATAATAGCATTAGTAATAACATTAGGGTTTAAGGTTTAGGGTGGCAACAGGTACTCGGCCCTTCGGCCTCAATTTCTTAGACATTCGGCCTCACGAGTACTTAGCCAAATCTGGCATCAACTATTCGGTCTTTCGGCCTCAACTCCTCGGCCATTCGGCCTTAGGTACTTAGCCAAATTTGGCAACAGGTATTCGGTTCTTCGGCCTAAATTGCTTGGTCATTCGGCCTCAACTTCTCGGCCAGTCGGCCTCACAGGCACTTAGCCAAATCTTGCATCAAGTGCTCCGTCGTTCGGCCTCAATTCCTCGGCCCTTCAGCCTTAGTTACTTAGCCAAATTTGGCAACAGGTATTCGGCCCCTTCGGCCTCACTAGCTTGGCCATTCGGCCTCAAGTGCTCGGCCATTCGGTCTCACAGTTACTTAGCCAAAACTGGCATCAAGTGTTCGGGCGTTCGACCTAAATTCCTCGACCATTCGGCCTTAGGTACTTATCCAAATTTTGCAATAGGTATTCGGCCCTTCGGCCTCAAGTGCTTGGCCATTCGGCCTCAACTGCTCGGCCATTTGGCCTCACAGGTACTGAGCCAAATATGGCATCAAGTGTTCGGCCCGTCGGCCTTAACCCCTCAGCCATTCGACCGGTACTTAGCCAAATTTGGCAACAAGTATTCGGCCCTTCGGCCTCAATTGCTTGGCCATTCGGCCTCAACTGCTTGGCTATTCGGTCTCACAGGCACATAGCCAAATCTGGCATCAAGTATTCGGCCCTTTGGCCTTAGGTACTTAGCCAAATTTGGAAACATGTATTCGGCCCTTCGGCCTCAATTGCTTGGCCATTTGGCCTCAACTGCTCGGTCGTTCGATCTCACAAGTACTTAGCCAAAACTGACATCAAGTGTTCGGCCCTTCGGCCATTTTGCCTTAGGTACTTATCCAAATTTGGAAACAGGTATTCGGCCCTTCAACCTCAATTGCTTCGCCATTCGGCCTCAACTGCTCGACAATTTGGCCTCAAAGGTACTTAGCCAAATCTAGCATCAAGTGTTCGGCCCTTCGGCCTCAATGCCTCGGCCATTCGCCCTTAGGTACTTAGCCAAATTTGGAAACAAGTATTCGGCCCTTCGGCCTCGATTGCTTGGCCATTCGGCCTCTTGGGTACTTAGCCAAATTTTGCATCAAGTGTTCGGCCATTTGGCCTCAATTCCTCGGCCATTCAGCTTTAGGTACTTAGCAAAATTTGGCAACAGGTATTCGGCCCTTCGGCCTCAATTGTTTGGCCATTCGGCCTCAACTCCTCGTCCATTCGGCCTTAGGGACTTAGCCAAATTTGGCAACAAGTATTCGGCCCTTCGGCCTCAATAGCTTGCCCATTCGGCCTTACCAGTACTTAGCCAAATTTGGAAAAAGGTATTCGGCCCTTCGGCCTCAACTCCTCGGTCATTTGGCCTTAGGTACTTAGCCAAATTTCGCAACATGTACTCGGCCCTTCGACCTCAATTGCTTGGTCATTCGGCATCAACTGCTCGCCTATTCAGTCTTACAGGTACTTTGCCAAATCTGGCATCAAGTGTTCAGGTCTTCGGCCTCAATTCCTCGGCCATTCGGCCCTAGGTAGTTATCCAAATATGGCAATAGGTATTCTGGCCTTCAGCCTCAATTGCTTGGCCATTCGGCCACAACTGCTCGGCCATTCGGCCTCACATGTACTGAGCCAAATATGGCATGAAGTGTTCGGCCCGTCGGCCTCAACTCCTCGGCCATTTGACCGATACTTAGCCAAATTTGGCAACAAGTGTTCGACCCGTCGGCCTCAAATGCTTGGCCATTCGGCCTCACAGGCACTTAGCCAAATCTGGGATCAAGTGTTCGGCCCTTCGGCCTTAGGTACTTAGCCAAATTTGGCAACAGGTATTCGGCCCTTCGGCCTCAATGGCTTGGCCATTCAGCCTCAACTGCTCGACCATTCGGTCTCACAGGTACTTAGCCAAAACTTGCATCAATTGAGGCCGAAGGGCCGAATACCTGTTGCCAAATTTGGATAAGTACCTAAGCCCGAATGGCCGAGGAGCTTAGGCCAAAGGGTCGAACACTTGATGCCAGATTTGGCTAAGTACCTGTGAGGCCGAAAGGGCCAATACTTGTTGCCAAATTTGGCTAAGTACCTACGGCCGAATGGCCGAAGAGTTGAGGCCGAAGGGCCGAACACTTGATCCCAGATTTGGCAAGTACCTGTTAGGCCGAATGGCCGATAGTTGAGGCCGAATGGCCAAGCAATTGAGGCCGAACGGCCGAATACCTATTGGCAAATTTGGCTAAGTACCTAAGGCCGAATGACCGAGGAGATGATGTCGAACGACCGAATACCTGTTGCCAAATTTGGCAAAGTACCTAAGGTCGAATTGCCGATAAATTGAGACCGAAGGGCCGAACACTTGAGGACAAATTTAGCTAAGTACATGTGAGGCTGAATGGCCAAGCAAATGATGCCTAAGGGCCGAATACATGTTTCCAAATTTGAATTAGTACCTAAGCCCGAATGGACGAGGAGTTGAGGCTGAAGGGCCGAACACTTCATGCGAGATTTGGGTAAGTACCTTTGAGGCCGAATGGCCAAGTAATTGAGCCCGAAGGGCCGAATACCTGTTGCCAAATTTGGCTAAGTACCTAAGGCCGAATTGCCGAGCAGTTGAGGCCGAGTGGCCAAGCAGTTGACGCCGAAGGACCGAATACCTGTTATAAATTTGGCTAAGTACCTAAGGCCGAATGTCAAATGAGTTGAGGCCGAAGGGCCGAACAGGTGACGCCAGATTTTGCAAAGTACCTGTGAGGCCGAATGGCAAAGCAATTTAGGCCGAAGGGCCGAATACCTGTTGCCAACTTTGGCTAAGTACCTAAGGCCGAATGGCCGAGGAGTTGAGGCCGAAGGGCCGAACACTTGATGCCAGATTTGGCTAAGAACCTGTGAGGCCGAATGGCCAAGTAATTGTGGCCGAAGGGCCGAATACCTGTTGCCAAATATGGCTAAGTACCTAAGGCCGAATGGCTGAGGAGTTGAGGCCGAAGGGCCGAACATTTGATGCCAGATTTGGCTAAGTACCAGTAAGGCGGAAAGGGCGAGCAGTTGAGGCCGAATGGCAAAGCGATTGAGTCCGAAGGGCAGAATACCTGTTGGCAAATTTGGCTAAGTACTTAAGGTCGAATGGACGAGGAGTTGGGTCCGAGAGGACGAATACCTGTTGCAAAATTTGGCTAAGTACCTGTGAGGCCAAATGGTCGAGCAGTAGAGGCCGAATGGCTAAGCAAATGAGGCCGAAGGGCCGAATACCTTTTTCCAAATTGGGATTAGTACCTAAGCTCGAATGGCCGAGGAGTTGAGGCCGAAGGGCCGAACACTTGATGTCGGATTTGGCTAAGTACCTGTGAGGCTGAATGGCAAGGTAATTGAGGCCGAAGGGCCGAACACCTGTTTCCAAATTTGGCAAAGTACCTAAGGCCGAATTGCCGAGCAGTTGAGGCCGAGTGGCAAACAGTTGACGCTGAAGGACCGAATTCCAGTTGCAAAATTTGGCTAAGGACCTAAGGCCGAATGTCAGATGAGTTGAGGCCGAAGGGCCGAAAAATTGATGCCAGATTTTGCAAAGTTGCTGTGAGGCCGAATGGCAAAGCAATTGAGGCCGAAGGGCCGAATACCTGTTGCCAAATTTTGCTATGTACCTAAGGCCGAATGTCAGATGAGTTGAGGCCGAAGGGCCGAACAATTGATGCCAGATTTTGCAAAGTTGCTGTGAGGCCGAATGGCAAAGCAATTGAGGCCGAAGGGCCGAATACCTGTTGCCAAATTTTGCTATGTACCTAAGGCCGAATGGCAGAGGAGTTGAGGCTGAAATGGCCGAACACTTGATGCCAGATTTGGCTAAGTACCTGTGAGGCTGAATGGCCAAGTAATTGAGGCCGAAGGGCCGAATACCTGTTGCCAAATTTGGCTAAGTACCTAAGGCCGAATGGCCGAGTAGTTGAGGCCGAAGGGCCGAACACTTGATGCCAGATTTGGCTAAGTACCAGTAAGGCCGAAAGGGCGAGCAGTTGAGGCCGAATTGCAAAGCGATTGAGTCCGAAGGGCCGAACACTTGATGCTAGATTTGGCTAAGTACCTTTGAGGCCGAATGGCCAAGTAATTGAGGTCGAATGGCCGAATACCTGTTGCCAAATATGGCAAACTACCTAAGGTCGAATGGCCGAGGAGTTTAGGCAAAAGGGGCAAATACCTGTTCCCGAATTTGGATAAGTACCTAAGGTCGAATAGCCGAGGAATTGAGGCCGAAGGGCTGAACACTTGATGCCAGATTTGGCTAAATACCTGTGAGGCTGAATGGCCAAGCAATTGAGGCCAAAGGGTCGAATACCTGTTACCAAATTTGGGTAAGTACCTAAGGCCGAAATTCCAAGGAGTTGAGGCCGAAGGGTCGAACACTTGATGTCATATTACAGTCAGTAGCTGTGAGGCTGGATGACTGAGCAATTGAGGCCGAATGGCCAAGCAATTGAGGCCGAAGGGCCGAATACCTGTTGCCAAATTTGGCTACGTACCTAAGGCTGAATGGCCGAGGAGTTGAGTCCGACACTTGATTCCAGATTTGGCTAAGTACCTGTAAGACCGAATGACCGAGTAGTTGAAGCCGAATGGCCAAACAAATGAGGCCGAAGGGACAAACACTTGATGCCAGATTAGGCTAAGTACCTGTGAGGAAGAATGACCGAGCAGTTGATGCAGAATGGCAAATTAATTGAGGCCGAAGAGCCGAATACCTGTTGCCAAACTTTGCTAAGTGCCTAAGGCTGAAGGGCCGAGGAGTTGAGGCCGAAGGGCCGAATACCTGTTGGCAAATTTCACTAAGTACCTAAGGTCGAATGGCCGAGTTGTTGAGGCCGAAGGGACGAATACCTCTTGCTGAATTTGGCTAAGTATTTAAGGTCGAATGGCCAAGTAATTGAGGCCGAAGCGCCGAATACCTGTTTCCAAATTTGGATAAGTACCTAAGCCCGAATGGCCGAGGAGTTGAGGCCGAAGGGCCAAACACTTGATGCCAGATTTTCCTAAGTACCTGAGAGGTCGAATGGCAAAGTAATTGAGGCCGAAGGGCCGAATACCTGTTTCCAAATTTGGACAAGTACCAAAGGCCGAATGGGCGACGAATTTAAGCCGATGGGCCGAATACTTGATGCCGGATTTGGCTAAGTACCTGTGAGGCCGAATGGCCAAGCAATTGAGACCGAAGGGCTGAATACCTGTTGCCAAATTTGGTTAAGTACCTAAGGCCGAAGTGCCGAGGAATTGAGGCCGAAGGGTCGAACACTTGATGCCAGATTTGGCTAAGTACCTATGAGGCCGAATGGCCGAGAAGTTGATGCCGAATGACGAAGCAATTGAGGACGAAGGGCCGAGTACATGTTGCCAAATTTGGCTAAGTACCTACGGCCAAATGACCGAGTAGTTGAGGCCGACGGGCTAAAGACTTGATGCCAGATTTGGCTAAGTACCGGTAAGGCCAAATGGGCAAGCTATTGAGGCCGAAGGGCCGAATACTTGTTGCCAAATTTTGCTAAGTACCTAAGGCCGAATGGACGAGGAGTTGAGGCCGAAGGACTAAACAGTTTATGCTAGATTTGGCTACGAACCTGTGAGATCGAATGGCCGACCAGTTGAGGCCAAATGGCAAAGCAATTGAGGCCGAAGGTCCGAATACCAATTGCAAAATTTGGCTAAGTACCTAAGGCCAAATGGCTGAGGAGTTGAGGTCGAAGGGCCGAACACTTCATGCCAGATTTGGCTAAGTACCTGTGAGGCTGAATGACCGAGTAGTTAATGCCGAATGGCCAAGCAATTGAGGCCGAAGGGCCGCATACCAATTTCTAAATTTGGCAAAATACCTAAGGCGGAATGAGCGAGGAGTTGAGGCCGCAGGGCGGAATAGTTGATGCCAGATTTGGCTAAGTACCTGTGAGGCCGAATTGCCGAGCAGTGAAGGCCGAATGTCCAAGCAATTGAGGCCGAAGGAGTTGAGGCCGAAGGGCCGAACACTTGATGCAAAATTTGGCTAAGTACCTGTGGGGCTGAATGGCTGAGCAGTTTACGCCGAATTGCCAAGCAATTGAGGATGATTGGCCGAATACCTGTTGCTAAATGTAGCCAAGTACCTGAGGCCGAATGGCCTAGGAGTTGATGCCGAAGGGCCGAACACTTGATGCCAAATTTGGCTAAGTACCTGTAGGGCCGAATGGCCGAGCAGTTGAGGCCGAATGGCCAAGCAATTGAGGCCGAAGGGCCGAATACCTGTTGCCAAAATTGGATAAGTACCTAAGGCCGAATGGCCAAGGAATTGGGGCCAAAGGGCAGAACACTTGATGCCAGATTTGGCTAAGTACCTATGAGGCCGAATGGCCGAGAGTTGATGCCGAATGGCCAAGCAATTGAGGCCGAAGGGCCGAGTACATGCTGCCAAATTTGGCTAAGTACCTAAGGCCAAATGACCGAGGAGTTGAGGTCGAAGGGCCGAATAACTTTTTCCAAATATGGCTAAGTACCTAAGGCCGAATGGCCGACGAATTGAGGCCGAAGGGCTGAACAGTTTATGCCAGATTTGGCTAAGTACCGTAAGGCCGAATGGGCAAGCTATTGAGGCTGAAGGGCCGAATACTTGTTGCCAAATTTGGCTAAGTACCTAAGGCCGAATAGAAGAGGAGTTGAGGCCGAAGGACTGAACACTTGATGCCAGATTTGGCTACGTACCTCTGAGATCGAATGGTCGAGCAGTTGAGGCCAAATGCCAAAGAAATTGAGGCCGAAGGGCTGAATACCAATTGCAAAATTTGGCTAAGTACCTAAGGCCGAATGGCCGAGGAGTTGAGGTCGAAGGGCCGAACACTTCATGCCATATTTAGCTAAGTACCTGTGAGGCCGAATGATAGAACAGTTGAGGCCGAATGGCCAAGCAATTGAGGCCAAAGATCCGACTACCAATTGCCAAATTTGGCAAAGTACCTAAGGCCGAATGACCGACGAGTTAAGGTCGAAGGGCCGAATAGTTGATGCCAGATTTGGCTAAGTACCTCTGAGGCCGTATGGCCGAGCAGTTGAGGCCGAATGTCCAAGCAATTGAGACCGAAGGGCCAAGTACCTGTTGCCAAATGTACCTAAGTACCTAAGGTCGAATGGCCGAGGAGTTGAGGCCGAAGGGCCGAATACTTGATGCAAAATTTGGCTACGTACCTGTGGGGCCGAATGGCGAGCAGTTTAGGCCGACTTGCCAAGCAATTGAGGACGAATGGCCGAATACCTGTATCCAAATGTAGCTAAGTACCTGAGGCCGAATGGTCGAGGAGTTGAGGCCGAAGGGCCGAACACTTGATGCCAAATTTGACTAAGTTAAGGTCGAAGGGCCGAACACTTGATGCCAGATTTGGCTAAGTACCTGTGAGGCCTAATGGCCGAGAAGTTGATGCCGAATGGCCAAGCAATTAAGGCTGAAGGGCCGAGTACATGTTGCCAAATTTGGCTAAGTACCTAAGGCCGAATGGCCGGGGAATTGAGACCGAAGGGTCGAACACTTGATGCCGAATTTGGCTAAGAACGTGTGAGGCCGAATGGCCGAGAACTTGAGGTCGAATGGCCAAGCAATTGAGGCCGAAGGGCCGAATCGCTGTTGCCAATGTACCTAAGGCCGAATGGTCGAGGAGTTGAGGCCGAAGGGCCAAACACATTACTCCCGATTTGGCTAAGTACTTGTGAGGCTGAATTGCTAAGCAATTGAGGCTGAATGGTCGAATACCTGTTATCAAATTTGGCGAAGAACCTAAGATAGAATGGCCGAGGAGTTGAGGCCGAAGGACCGAACACCTATTTCCAAATGTGGCTAAGTACCTAAGGCCGAATGGCCTAGGAGTTGAGGCCGAAAGGTCGAACCCTTGATGCCAGATTTAGGTAAGTACCTGTAAGGCCGAATGGCCGACCAGTGTAGGCTGAATGACCAAGCAATTGAGGTTGAAGGGCAAAATAGTTGTTGCCAAATTTGGCTAAGTACCTAAGGTCGAATAGTTGAGCAATTGAGTTCGAAGGGCCGAACACTTGATGCCAGATTTGGCTAAGTACGTATAAGGCCGAATGACCGAGAAGTTGAGGCCTAATTTCCAAGCAATGAAGGCCGAAGGGCCGAATACCTGTTGCCAAATTTGGCTAAGTAGCTAAGACCGAATGGCCAAGAAGTTGAAGGCGAAGGGTCGAACACTTGATGCCAGATTTGGCTAAGTACTTGTGAGGCCGAATTTCTAAGCAATTGAGGCGGAATGGCCGAATACCTGTTACCACATTTGGCCAAGTACCTAAGATAGAATGGCCGAGGAGGGGAGGCCGAAGCGCCGAACACTTCATGCTAGATTTACCTAAGTACTTGTGAGGCCGAATGGCCGAGCAGTTGAGGCGGAATGGCCAAGCAATTGAGGTCGAAGGGCTGAA
>CP144698.1:29457064-29477064 GCA_036885675.1 Vigna mungo | reverse complement strand
TTCATTTTACTGATATAGCGTACCAGTCTGGTTTTTATAAGATACGACTAGAGGATGCTTGCTTCTCCAACCAACTCTCAAAATTATTTGGAGACTTATCTCACTACCATCACCATTCACATTCACAAGTATAATTCAATCATACTCACTTATAAACATTCTCAACCACTTAGATGCATCTCCTAGATACTACTAGAGACATGCATTCCGAAATACATTCATTCAGCCATGGTAACATCAATCACCATCAATCATACATAATTTCCTATAAATACATCTCATATTAATCATCATCATGCTTCAGTGAGTCATTAATTCAACCTCTAATGCCATTCACCATTCATTCATAGTTAATATACATGATTTACAGCCTATGAACACAACATATTATTTTCAGTCATCGGAAACCAATCTCAACCAAAGATAAATAAATTAAAATAGAGTACCCTATTACTCTTAACTTCTTACACGAAAATCCCATATTCCAGCCACACCAATATATGTACAATATAAAAAGCAATTTCGGAAGAGTCCCACCTTTTTACTAAAAAAAATAAAATATTGCAACCATGTAAAAAATCTCATTTACGTATGTATCAATGTCCCCCACCATACAACCCCTCTAAGTAATATCATCTTTACATTTTAATGTCTACAAAATTCTGTATTTCCATTTCAATTGTTTATTTCCAAACCAACTCTTTTATGGTCCCTATCAACTCAATAATCAACTTTATTATTATTATTATTATTTCTGTTTTCATCCCTCACAGTTCGACAATAGGTCCACGTCTCCTATCCTTTCACAACTAAGCAATATATTCCTAGATAACTGTCGAACATCCAAAACAAGGCTACACCCTCGAGTCTCACACCATATTTCCTTGTACAGCCAAGAGTCTTTCTCTGCTTTCACTTAATCCTATATATGTATCAACTCATCCAACCAAGACATATTCATGCATTTCTAGGCTCATAGTTAATAATAGTACATCCAACATGTTCATACTCAAAGTATTTCAGTCACACAAGTAACTTAATTATGTTCATTTATACTCATGCATCATAATTGTCATAAATAAGTACATAAATTTTCAAATCTAAATTCTAAAAGATTTCATAAAATAAAAAAAAATGCAATCAAGTTTAAATAAAAAAAAAAAAACCAATAATAAGAAAATGGTTATGTATGCTTGGCTTCTTTTAAAATAAGACGACTCAAAAAGAATAAATCTATTTCTTTTCCTTTATTAAATTTTGGTCGACCAATCTATCATCCAATTATCAATTCAGACATTTCCAGCAGCGTCAGAGGTTACTACTCCTCATGTTCCTCATTTTCAACTTAAGTCATAAATTTCATTAACCACTTATTGCTTTTTAATTTCCAACCTAACAAAACACTCACGGTTCTATTAGTAGAACCCCATACCTTTCTTTCATTATCAACTAGTAATATATTTATTTATACTAGTCACCTCCAAATAATACTGCACAACAGTTTATGTCAAAATCAGAATTTAAAGAAATAGCAAACAGATTATACACTTTGAAACTAACATTCACTTTATAAACTAATCACCTCACACCATCCAACCACACATTAATACCATTTGTAACAAATTTAATGATCACTAATCAACACTAGATTGCACATCTGTCAAATATCCAATTGTTCCAACAATATAGTAAAACATTTGTTCATTCTAATTTCAAATGATCATAAATTCTTTACTCGTCTTCCAATTGTACAACATTATTTATATTCCATACTATCTATATATCACTTCTCACGTCTAGTTTCCACCAACATTTTTTTTTAAATTAACCACTACACATTCACAAGTTAAAGTAATTTATTCTACTTTGAAATCTACACTTTAACCTTCCACACAATCTTATTTTCTTTTTAAACTATAATTCATCATCTCAACAAAATTTCTATTCATTTTCACAGACATTCGTTCAAGGTACAGGTTCATATTAAATCACATTACTCATGCAAATATATATTTATTTCACAATATTAAGATAATATTGGAGATGTATGAATGCAGATGCAGCTTTTATCAAACTGTTTGATTGAATGCCTCTATGAACCTAAAATACTATTTATACACATGCAATGTTGTGAATAAGTCTGGAATTATGAGAAGATATGAAAAGTGTAAATTGATCAGGAACAATATATGCAAAACTTAAAATCACATTTTGAAACCAATGTTAGATCATAGGCGTGACAACCCTTGTTAAGAAAATGTGAATGCAGTGCCTATGCACTAAGATGACTGAAATGTTATGCCAATGGTGCAACCAACTCAATATTGAACTACAACTAGTTGAACTAAAAAGATTAGTGAAACGAAAAATCCTCTGATGGGGTAATTGCTAAAACAGAACTAATGAACTGGACTGCTAAAATTGTATTATGCAGAAACTAGAATTCCCCAATGCATACTTACATGCAAAAATGTAAGGATTTAACCATTGAGCAATGAAAGGTAAGATGCAACAAATGTAATTTAAGCTGTAACATATCACTAACATAGTAGCAAAGGAAAAATAAAGAACTATAAACTATGAAATTAAAGAACAGCAGAAAACAACTATACAATTAATCAGAAAGTAATTTCAGGATTAATAATCTTGTTCCAATTATTGAATTAAATTTAGTTCTGCTCAAAAAGATCTCTTGTTAACTAAGGCCCACTTTGGGTTTTCTTAGATTCTAAAACAGAACCTCATTTATACAGAGTTTAGGAATCCAATCCAACCACTTATAACTAAGAAATTTCGTTACAAAATCATAATCTAAGAAAAATGGGACTAAATAAAAAAAAAACTGCAAAAGCTAGAAATATAAATTAAGATTTAATAAAATTGCTCTGAAAAAGTAAAGCATCATATATGAATGGAAAAAAAAAGTAGCATAATTAAAGTTTAATTGAACAAGAACGTTAAAATCAAAGCAAGAAATCAACAGGATGCGAAGGCTGGAAAGTAAATTTGCAAGAAAAGAAAAGTATGGTGCAGGAAACGTAAATATTGTAATAATTATTCAAGCAAACACTTTACAGCATCTAAAGCATTTATTTATTTATTTTCAAGAGTCCAAAAATTACTATTTACTGGCACCAAAATATAGGCAATGTCAAATAATTACCAATAGATGACTAAGTTGATGTCCTAATCTTCCAATGATCAATTTGACATTTCGAAATTGATTCCACAATTAACAATATAGTGCTACATTATACAATAGCATTAATCATTAAACAACTTTTAAAATGGCACGCCACTTAAAAAAATCCAATTATTATTCAGTACGAAATTGCTTTAATAAAAGGCAGCTATTGTGTTCAACAACATGGAATAAAATATCATTTAGAGACAATTCTAAAACAAGCATATAACAAACAAGTTTTCATTAAATACTCACATCGGTGAGTGACAATACTGTCATAGTCTCAAAAATTACATTTTAGGATGTAAAGAATTATCAACTACCCAATAACCAAAGAACACATTCACTATAGACATCATAATCCTAACCACATCAGGATCACTAACAGCACCCTCAATTTTGACCAACATTCAGGCATATATGCACCATAACAATAAACTAAAGAATCACAAACTTGTACAGTCCCTAATAACATTAAACATTATACTCCTAACCTGTCAATCTTTCACTGTTAAAGGTTAACATTCATGTCAAGCATAAAACTAAACAATGTAAGCAATCACCAAACATTTCCATTAAGCATTACTCATCACAAAACACTATAACATCACAGTCACACATTAGAACCTAGATGAGCTCAACCCCAAAGTCCCAAAATCATTGCTCTGATACCATTATTGTAACATCCCAAAATTTGGAAGTCCTGAAAACACGACCCAATTAATTTTTCTTTTTTTATTTTTTTTTAAACCAAAAATAAACTGAAAATTTTATTAAAAGAAGACTTATTACGAATTTAAATCAAGCAGATAAAGTATTAAGTAAGTTGCAATAGATAAAATTTGAGAATTTAAAAGAAATTTAATTTCCTATAACTTCAAACATAATGGTTTATATCTCAATTTAAATAAGTAAAATATCTATTACAACTTATACATTATTTTCATAAATTTCTAAAAATCCTTATACAATTTCCATCGTAGATTTCCCGGCTCTAGAATCACCTACATTCTTATTTGAACTCTGGTATAACATAAGTCATACGATCATTGCACATGTAGACACACAAACAAATAAACAGAAATATATGGGTGAGTTAACTTTTAAAACATATACAAAAGTAGTATATTACCTACAGCTTCCAAGCAGGCTAATAAACATAAACTATATCAACTCTAATTAATTTCCCATAATTTACGGAATGTACACTAGAGAGTCTTAGGAATGAAACTTTCATTTAGTATAATCAACCAGCATCATTAACATCACAACAATCACAATTCTGCAATTCGTTCAGCAACATAAACAAGACATATAAAAGTCATCTAACATCAATTCACCAATCACACATACCCATCCAAAATAAATATACCCATTCAATATCATAACATAACAACACCTAGTAACTATACACGAACTTTTATCTTAAAGATACCATAACTAAATCCTGTTAAAAGCTACACTAAATCATGTTTTCACTTCTCTAATATTGCACTATCAAAACCAACGAAAAGATAATAGAAAATTATATAATAACAGATATATCTTTACAATCCATTCGGAAAACAACATTGCAGAACTAATAATACCCCCACATCAACTCTTAAAGTTCGCAAAAGGACAACTATTTATTTGACTAAGTCCATTCAACCACAGACTCCTTTCCCTATTAAATCTGCCACATACAACAACTCATGACTCTAAGAAATCCTCAATTAGGTTCAATAATATTGAACCACACCAGGCACACGATCTACACACCCAAACTATAGTAATACATACTAGCATTATAACAATTTTATTTTTTACTCATCCAACCCTTTTCTCAAATATATGACTACCAAGCAAGGTAATTCACATTGAAATATTTTAAAAATAATACTTTCTTAAGTCTTGAGAGAATATAATAGACTAAACATAATGAAGACACCTCCTTACTCTTACAATCGAGCAAGTTTATCCTGTATTAAACTAAAGAATCATTCCGATAATAGTTTACACATATATTCGTAAGATAAGTTGTCAAAACAAATTTATGCATATCAATCCAAAAACTTAATTATACGACACGAATTACCAACTTTTTGATTTGATAACCACAAAATCAAAACCCAATACATATAACCCTTGTGTAATTTTTCCATTTAACAGAACGAAACCCAATTGTTATATCCATAAGACAGAAAGCACAAAGAAATTTTGAAGCATTAATAGCATACCATATCATATCCCCAAACAGTAAATTCAAGCCAAGAGAGCTCCCCATACCTTGCTTGGTTTTCCTTCACCACTAAAGTTAACTTTCCTAGGTTCTCTTTATCACCAAGCTCGCCCTTCTTTGCTCTGACGCTTCTCCGCTGCCTCTAAACTTCCCTTCATTGGCCATATTGCACTTATTCTTAAAGTACCACTCATTGACACTCGAACACAATCTCACCGGTGTCAGTTTCGCAACCCTTCCCTAACCCCCTTTTCTCCCTCAAATTGCGCCCTAAAAATTTGCACTCCTCCCTTTGCTTCTCTGCCCTTGCTCCCCCACGTTACAAGAGAGCAGTGACTGCTCCTCATTCATTCAAAAAAAACTCCCCCCTGCCCTAAGGAGGTTTGAGGTGTTTTAAAGCAAAGAAGAAAAAAAACCATAACATAGAGGATGAACGTGCATTCCGTTTTCGAAGGAAACGTTCGAGAGGAAAAGTAACCCTCCCAATCCTCTATTGGTCAAAAGCTAGGTTAAAAAAAATAACCAACGCACACAACACAATACCCCCAAGCTAAATCATTTTTGCTAATTATATAACCATTTAATAACCTTTTAACATATTCATATTTCGTATATATCATATTTTAGATATTCTTAATGCTAACCATTATATATACTCATCACATAATACTTGTACACAACTTTTACCTCACTATCACATGGTATTAAAATAAACATTATCTCAAGGATATTCTAATAACTAACCCATACAAAGGATGGTACAAATTTTTCGGGTCTTACATTCTCTCCAACTCGAAAAATTTTCGTCCCCGAAAATTGTGTTACCTACACATATATTCCTCTATCCAAAATACTTTTATCTCTCAACCAAAATCATTTCATAATGCCTTTGAAATTTCCCAATAATTTCCTCGTATTTTACCATGTAAAACCATGATCACCGAATCAAGGAGACTAGGGTCCTCCTCCACACGCAGCTTTGGACATGACTCGATTCACGTCCCTCACACGTAGCTTTGGACATGACTCGATTCCTGTCCCTCACACGCAACTATCGGACATATCGTTTCTTGTCCTTCATGTGACACCCGGGCACTGACGAGGGCGGGGAGTGATCGCCGGTGCAAGAGGCATGCTGTAGGGGGCACAGACAAGGAGCGACTCCTGGCAGGCTTCGAGTGGAAGGGGCACATGGACGAATCGAAAATACACCGGAATGAGAGGGATCTAGAGACTGTATAAGTATGGGACTATACAGTTGAAAGATAACTTAAAGGAATTGATTTGGCTACCCATATCACCAAATGCATTTGCTTTTCGGTAGCCTATCCCATAAGAACTCCATGGTTAAGCGTGCTTAGCCTGGAGTAATTCTGGGATGGGTGACCTTCCGGGAAGTTTTCCCGGAAAGTGTGTGAGTGAGGACAAAGCACACTGGAAATCGTCGTGGTGATCTGTGGGGGCAGTCAACAGTCCCTGTAAGTTGCTGGGACGTTATAGATGGTATCAGAGCCAAGCCTCTCCCAGTACGGTGTGGTTCGAGGACGAACCAGACGGAAGCTGGTGGGCATGTGACACCCGGGCACTGACGAGGGCGGGGAGTGATCGCCGGTGCAAGAGGCATGGTGCAGGGGGCACAGACAAGGAGCGGCTCCTGGCAGGCTTCGAGTGGAAGGGGCACATGGACGAATCGAACATACACCGGAATGAGAGAGATCTGGAGACTGTACAGGTATGGGACTATACAGTTGAAAGATAACTTAAAGATGCATTTGCTTTTCGGTAGCCTATCCCATAAGAACTCCATGGTTAAGCGTGCTTAGCCTGGAGTAATTCTGGGATGGGTGACCTTCCGGGAAGTTTTCCCGGAAAGTGTGTGAGTGAGGACAAAGCACACTGGAAAGCGTCGTGGTGATCTGTGGGGGCAGTCAACAGTCCCTGTAAGTTGCCGGGACGTTACACTTCACACGCAGCTAATGGACATTGGTCCTTCACACGCAGCTATTGGACCCATCTTGATTCTTGTCCTTCACACGCAGCTAATGGACACTGGTCCTTCACACGCAGCTATTGGACCCATCTTGGTTCTTGTCCTTCACACGCAACTAATGGACACTGATCCTTCACATGCAGCTATTGGACCCATCTCGGTTCATGTCCTTCACACGCAGCTAATGGACATATTGGTTCATGTCCTTCACACGCAGCTAATGGACATAACACGATACCGATCCTTCACACACAGCTATTGGACCGTGGATAAGAGTCGTCCTCCACATGCAGTTTCGGACCAATCTCCCCTGCTCCGCATGGACTTACGAGTAAAACTTCGGTTAGGCGCACCCACCGAGTACTACACTCAGCACAAGCTGGAACCCTACAGGCGAGACATCCTTCCCTTTCTACCCTCTCGAAAGAGGAAAGGGCGGCACTCGAATCCACACACTGCCTTTCTCAGGCAACAGAACCTTCTTTAATTCATTTTACTGATATAGCGTACCAGTCTGGTTTTTACAAGATACGACCAGAGGATGCTAGCTTCTCCAACCAACTCTCAAAATTATTTGGAGACTTATCTCACTACCATCACCATTCACATTCACAAGTATAATTCAATCATACTCACTTATAGACATTCTCAACCACTTAGATCCATCTCCTAGATACTACAAGACACATGCATTCCGAAACTCATTCATTCAGCCATGGTAACATCAATCACCATCAATCATACATAATTTCCTATAAATACATCTCATATATCATCATGCTTCAGTGAGTCATTAATTCAACCTCTAATGCCATTCACCATTCATTCATAGTTAATATACATGATTTACAACCTATGAACACATAACATATTATTTTCAGTCATCGGAAACCAATCTCAACCAAAGATAAATAAATTAAAATAGAGTACCCTATTACTCTTAACTTCTTACACGAAAATTCCATATTCCAGCCACACCAATATATGTACAATATAAAAAGCAATTTCGGAAGAGTCCCACCTTTTTACTATTATTACTGTTATTATTATGATTATTATTACTGTTATTATTATTATTATTATTGTTATTATTATTATTATGTGGATGATTATTATTATTATTATTATGATTATTTATTATGATGATTATTATTATTATTATTATTATTACGATTATTATTATTATGATTATGATTATTATAGTTATGTTGATTATTACTATTATTATTAGGATTATGATTATTATTATTATGATTATTATGATTATGATTATTATAATTATGTTGATTGTTATTATTAAGAGGATTATTATTATTATTATTATTATTATTATTATTATTGTTATTATTATTATTATTATGATGATGATTATTATTATTGTCATGATTATGATTATTATTATGATTATTATGATCATGATTATGATTATTATTATGATTATTATTATTATTATTATTATTATTATTATTATTATTATTATTATTATTATTATTATTATTATTATTGTTATTAGCAAAATTTGGTAACAGGTACTTAGCCACATTTGACATCAAGTGTTCGGCCCTTCGGCCTCAACTCCTCGGCCATTCGGCCTTAGGTACTTAGCAAATTTGGCAACAGGTAGTCGGCCCATCGGCCTCAATTGCTTGGCCATTCGGCCTCAACTTCTCGGCCATTCGACCTCACAGGTACCTAACCAAATCTGGCATCAAGTGTTCGGCCCTTCGAACTCAATTCCTCAACCATTCAACCTTAGGTACTTAGCCAAATTTGGCAACAGGTATTCGGTCCTTCGGCCTCAATTGCTTGGCCATTCGGCCTCAACTGCTCGGTGTTTCGGCCTCACAAGTACTTAGCCAAATCTTGCATCAAGTGTTCGGCCCTTCGAACTCAATTCCTCAGCTATTCGACCTTAGGTACTTAGCCAAATTTACGCATTTAACCATTAACCATTAACCATTAAGAATTAAGCATTAAACATTAAGCATTAAGCATTTAAGCATTTAAGCATTTAAACGTTTACACCTATAAGCGTAAAAGCATATTAAGCATTATTAAACATTAAGCATTAAGCATTAAGCATTTAGGCATTAAGCATTTAAGCATTTACGCATTTAAGCATTTAAACATTTATGCATATAAGCATTATTAAGCATTGAGCATTAAGCATTTAGGCATTAAGCATTTAAGCATTTACATATTTAAGCATTTACGCATTTAAGCATTTAAGAATTTAAGAATATAAGCATATAAGCATATAAGGATATCAAGCATTAAGCTTAATCCTTAATAATGCTTAATATGCTTATATGTTTATATGCTTAAATGTTTAAATTCTTAAATGCTTAAGTGCTTAATTCTTAATGCTTAATTCTTAATGGATAATGGTTAATGGTTAAATGCTTATATTCTTATATGCTTAAATGTTTTTAAATGCTTAGATTCTTAAATGCTTAAATTCTTAAATGCTTAAATGCTCAAATGCTTAAATGCTCAAATGCTTAAATGCTTAATGCTTAATGCTTAATTCTTAATGCTTAATGCTTAATGCTTAATGTTTAGTGCTTAATAATGCTTGATATGCTTATATTCTTATATGCGTAAATGTTTAAATGCTTAAATGCGTAAATGTTTAAATGCTTAATGCCTAAATGCTTAATGCTTAACGTTTAATAATGCTTAATATGCTTTTATGCTTATAGGTGTAAATGTTTAAATGCTTAAATGCTTAAATGCTTAATGCTTAATTCTTAATGGTTAATGGTTAAATGCTTATATGCTTATATGCTTAAATGTTTTGAATGCTTAAATGCTTAAATGCTAAAATGCTTAAATGCTTAATGCTTAATGCTTAATGCTTAATTCTTAATGCTTATTGCTTAGTGCTTAATACCTAAATGCTTAAAGGCTTAAATGCTAAAATGTTTCAATTCTTAAATGCTTAATGCTTAATGCGTAATGTTTAATTCTTAATAATGCTTAATATGCTTATATGCTTATTATATGCTTAAATATTTAAACGCTTAAATGCTTAATGCATATAAGGGTATAAGCATATTAAGCATTAAGCATGCATTTAAGCATTAAGAATTAAGCATTTAACCATTTAAGCATTTAAGAATTTAATTATTTAAACATTTAAGCAATTAAACATTTAAGCATATAAGCATATAAGCATATTAAGCATTATTAAGGATTAATCATTAAGTATTAAGTATTATTAGGCGTTTAAGCATTTAAGCATTTAACCCTTTAAGCATTTAAGCATTTAAGTATTTAAACATTTAAGCATTGAAGCATTTAAGCATTTAAGCATATAAGCATATAAGCTTATAAGCATACTAAGCATTAAGCTTGAAGCATTAAGCATTAAGGATTTAAGCATTAAGGAATTTAAGCATTTAACCTTATAAGCATTTAAGCATTTAAGAATTTAAGCATTTAAACCTTTAGGCATATAAGGGTATAATCATATTAAGCATTGTTAAGGATTAAGCATGAAGCTTTAAGCATTAAGCGCATTAAGTATTAAGCATTAAGCATTAAGCATTAAGCATTAAGTATTAAGTATTAAGTATTAAGTATTAAGCATTAAGCATTAAGAAATAAGAATTAAGCGTTAAGCATTTAACCATTTAAGCAAGAATTTAGTTATTTAAACATTTAAGCAATTAAAAATTTAAGCATATAAGCATATTAAGCATTATTAAGGATTAATCAATAAACATTAAGCATTATGTATTAAGCGTTTAAGCATTTAAGCATTTAAGCATTTAAGCATATACGCATATAAGCGTCTAAGCATATTAAGCCTTAAGAATTAATCGTTAAGCATTAAACATTAAGGATTCAACATTTAAGCATTTAAGCATTTTCAGCATTTATGAATTTAAGCATTTAAGCATTCAAGCCTTTAAGCATTTATGCATTTAAACATTTAAACATATAGCTTATAACCATATTAAGGATTAAGCATTTAAGAATTTAAGCATGTTAAGCCTTTAAGGATTCAAGAATTTAAGCATTTGAGCATTTAAACCTTTAAGTATTAACAGCATATAAGCATATTAAGCAAGTATTAAGAATAAAGCAGTAAGCATTAAGCATTTAAGCATTTAACCATTTAAGCATTTAAGAATTTAATTATTTAAACATTTAAGCAATTAAAAATTTCAGCATATAAGCATATAAGAATATTCAGCATTATTAAGGATTAATCATTATGCATTAAGCATTAAGCATTAAGCATTAAGTATTAAGTGTTTAAGCATTTAAACATTTAACCCTTTAAGAATTTAAGGATTTAAGTACTTAAGCATTGAAGCATTTAAGCATTTAAGCATATAAGCATATAAGCTTATAAGCATATTAAGCATTAAGCATTAGGCATTTAAGAATTTAAGCATTTAAGGATATTAGGGTTTAAAGCATATCAAGCGTTATTAAGAATTAAGCTTGAAGCATTAGGCATGAAGCATTAAGCATGAAAAATTAAGCATTAAGCATTAAGCTTTTAAGCACTTAAGCATTTAGGAATTTAAGCATTTTAAGCATTTAGGAATTTAAGCATTTAAGCATGTAAGCATTTAAGTATTTAGGCATTTAAGCCTTTAAGCATATAAGCATATAAGCTTATAAGAAAATTATGCATTAAGAATTAATCATTAAGCATTAAGCATTAAGCCTTAAGGATTTAAGCATTTTTAGCATTTATGAATTTAAGCATTTAAGCATTTTTAGCTTTTGAGCATTTATGCATTTAAAAATTCAAACATATAGCTTATAAGCATATTAAGGATTAAACATTTAAGCCTATAAGCATATAAGCTAAGCATATTAAGCATTAAGCATATTAAGCATTAAGCATTTAAGCATTTAATCATTTTAAGCATTAAGGAATTTAAGCATTTAAGCATTTAAACATTTAAGAATATTAGGGTATAAGCATATTAATTATTAACGATTAAGCTTGAAGCATTAGGCATGAAGCATTAAGCTTGAAGCATTAGGGATGAAGCTTTCAGCATGAAGCATTAAGCATTAAGCATTAAGAATTAAGCATTAAGCATTAATCATAATAATAATCATAATAATAATAATAATATTAATAATAATAATAATAATAATAATAATAATAATAATCATAAAAAGAATAATAATAATAATAATCATAATAATGATAATAATAGTTATAATAATAATAATAATACTCATAATAATTATAATAATAATAATAATAATAATAACACTAATAATAATCTGAATATGAATAATAATAACCATAATAATAAAAACAATTATAATAATAATAGAAACAATACTAATAACAACATCAACAATAATAATAACAAAAATAGCAATAATAATAATAGTAATAATTATTATAATAAGAGTAATAATAATAATCAAAATAATAATCATAATAATAATAATAATAATAATAATAATAATAATAATAATAACAACAATAATAATAATAATCAGAATAATACTAATAATAATAATAATAATAATAATATTCATATTAGTCATAATAATAATAATAATAATAACAATAATAATAATAATAATAATAATAATAATAATAATAATAATAATAGTAATAGTAATCATAATCGTAATCAAAATAATCATAATAATAATAAAAATAATAATAATAAAAACAATAATAATAATAACAATAATAATAATAATAATAATAGCAATAATAATAATAATAATAATCATAATAATCATAGTAATAATCATAATAATTATAATAATAATCATAATCATAATCATAATAATAACAATAACAATAATAATAATAATAATAATAATAATAATAATAATAATAATAATAATAATAATAACAATAATAATAATAATCATAATAATAATAATCATAATAATAATAATAATAATAATAATAATCATAATAATAATAATAATAACAATAATAATAATAATAATTATCATCATAATCATAATAATAATTATAATAATCATTGTTGAGATTGTTGACAACACAATATCTATATTACTCTAGTTTTTTTATGATGACAACACATTGCTTAATAACACACATATGTTGTTGCTGTATTAGATTTTCTTATGCTGGTTTATTGATATATCTGTGGAACATGTTTATATGATGTATTGATGTGTGAAAGCATATATATTAAGCTTGTACATGTTACACCATTTCTGGATGCATTGCACATGTTTTAAAGCATGAAAACCACAAGCACTTTTATGAACTTATCACTGTGTAACAAAGCTATAGTGTAGTTGACTCCATTGTTAATAGATTCGACTATGCTAAAATCTTTGGACAGATTATGGGAATCAATGCTTCGTGAGATTTTAAGAAGGAAAGAATTTTGAAAATGGTTTTACATGTTGAAGTCGACTATGTGCGCCACATATTCGACTGTTTTAGTTATCTGTTTTGAAATTTTGTTATGCTCTTGCTCTATAAGGGCTATATTTTCAAAAGTTAGTTGAGCATTTATTAGTTGGTCAACTGTATTAAATGAGTTTTTATTTTGGTTGACTGTATGCATTGAACAATTCTCTTATGTTATCAAATACAAGAAAGGAAAATCCAATGTGGTGGCGGATGCTTTATCAAGAAAAATTAATCTTTCAGCCACATTGGGAGCTCAAATTCTTGGGTTTGATACAATCACTGAGTTGTATTCACAAAAAATAATAATAATAATAATAATCACAATAATAATAATAATAATAATTTAATAATAATCATCATCATAATCATAATAATCATAATCATAATAATAATAATAATAATAATAATAACAATAATAATAACAACAATAATAATAATAAGAATAAAAATAATAATAGTAATAATAATAATTAAAATAATAATAATCATAAATATAATAATAGTAATAAAAATAATATTAATAATCATAATAATAATAACCATAATAAGAATAACAATAATAATAATAATCATAATAATAATCATATTAATAAACATAATCATAATAATAATCATAATAATAATAATAATAACAATAATAATAATAATAATAATAATTATACTAATAATAATAAACATAATCATAATAATAATCATAATAATAATAATAATAATAATAACAACAACAACAATAATAATAATAATAATAATAATAATTATACTAATAATACTTACAAGACTCAAGACAGCAAAGAAAAGTTGAACAAAACACTAGGAAATTAATGTAAGATGTCCAACAATGATCTACATGCCAAACAGATTTAAAAAAAAAATCAAATGACTCAAGCTATGATAGTGCAAATCGACAAACTGCTAAAAAAAATGCTACTGTTTTCACACGGTGCAACTGATCTAGGTTATGCCTTTCATTTGATCTCTGCAATATGCACGTGTTACTAAACAACAACTCAAAATCCAGAAATGAATGTAAATAAATAATCTAAACCAAAACAGGTTTCAATTTTAAGAAACAATTGGAATGGCCAAAGGATATCTATCCACCAGCTCATTCATTCGAATGTTTCATTGCTTTTATGGTTTGATAGAGATTATACCAAGGCTCAAACACAATTTGACAATCAAATGCGCAACTGAAATCAGATTTTGATAATAGATTAAAAACTGCACCAGTTCAACCAATGCACATGACTATTAGACAAAACAAATTTGTATTTCAAAAGAAAATTCGACTCAAAAGATTAGAATGCACCGATTTAAAAATGAGAACAAGACTCAGATCAACGACTCAAAGCATAGCACACTCCACACAACAAAATAAGAAATCCTAATGACACAGATATGAAGAGCTTCATGAACAATAAAACACAAAACTCAACAGAGAGACAATACAAACAGATCAAGACATTAAAGGAATGATGAACAACTCAAGAATGAACAAAAATGACTCAGAATAAAAAAAAACAAAACATAGCGAGTCAGATTCAAATGAAACAAAATACAAAACTAGCAGAGAGTCAGAGACGCGAGTCAAATTGAACAAGAATCAAGACAAAACCGAAAATCAGAGAAGTAATATACTTAGCTTTGAAGCATGCCTAACCCGAGGAAGAGAACGTATGCTCTGATTACCACTTGATACGGTCTACTCCGGCGAGGAACCGTAGATCCGGTGTAGATCGAGCTGGAAATCGAACAACAGAGGCAGTGAAAGACAGAGATCCGGTAAACCCTAGGTTTTGGAGTTTGATCGGTGAAAAGGTTAGGGTTGGGCGTTTTAATCGGTAGGATGGGAGGATTCATCGATTGAATCAGTGGAATGGAAGAGGTCAAGGTTTTAATCGATGGCTAGGACGAGGTCTCGGTTTTGAACGGTGAAAGTGAGGGAAACAATGGGATTAGCTGTTACCTGGTGAGGAAACAAGCGGTGGCCAGAGGACGAAGTCGGATCTGTGATGAGGAGGTGATGAAATGTAGTTGTGGTTGACGGAAGCTCTCAGGAGAGAAATCCCTAAGTTCTGCAGCTCACAAGAGAGATTGGTAGAATGCGAAATGAAGATTTGTGTGAATGAGGTGAAATGTGACGCTGAGTTGAGTAAGCTCTCGTGTGGCAGTGATACGTAAGCCACGCGGCTGAAATGGATTGGAGGATGTATGTCACGATGGAGGAGAGAAAAATCTGATGTGGAAAATGTCAGGGATGGCAAAGTGAATGGAAGGTGGCTGAGGAATCCCTTGAATTCTTCCACCTTGACTTTCAAGGGACTAAAATCTGGAGTGCTCTCAACAGAAATTTTTAATCCAATATCTCAAAAGTGATTACAATAAGTGTTGGCATGCTTATTTATAAGACTAAAAGTCCAACATGTCTAACACAATACAAAGTACATTAGAGAAATACTAAACTAAAGACATTGGGCTTGAGCCCCGCGTATCACATAATAATAAACATAATAATAATAATAATAATAAGAATCATAATAATAATAAAAATCGAAATCATAATAATAATAATCATCATCATCATAATAATCATAATAATAATAATAATAATAACAATAATAATAATAATCATAATAATAATAATAATAATAATAATAATCATAATAATCATAATCATAATAATAATCATAAAAATAATAATAATAATCATAATAATAGTCAAAATAATAATAATAATAATAATAATAATCATAATAATAATAATAACAATAACAATAATCATAATGATAATAATAATAATAATAATAGAAATAATAATAATTATCGTCAAAACCATAATATTAACAATAAAAATAATAATTCTAATAATAATAATTATAATCATTATCATAAGAATAAAAAAATAATAATAATAAAAATAATAATTATAATATTAATAATAATAATAAGGTTTAAACCACTTTTTGGTCCCCAAGTTATATTGGAGTGTTCAGTTTGGTCCCCTATTTCACCAATGTCAACAATTAGTCCCCAAGTTCAAAACATAATTTCAAATAAGTCCATCCCGTTAACAGCGTCAGAACGGCGTTAAATGTTGGTATGATGTGGCAAAGAAGTTATGAAACGTGGCAAACGATGTTATGTAGGAAGACAGATAAGTGAATACACTTTGAATGGAATAAAAATTATATATTGTTGATGGTCGTGGTCGTCCTTGCCCTAAGATAGATATTCATGTGGATGGAAGTAGGTCAGGTGAAGGACCTGCTGAGGTGAACGATTTGAGTTGAGGGTTGATGGTAAAAGTTCGTCGTTGTCAGAGAAGGGTTCATGTTCTTCGTTTGAAGTGTGTGCCCTAAGGTAAGGAAGTTGGTTTCTATTTTGTTAGGTGCGTACCCTAACCACGGGATCTGGTGTTGGGGTGTTCTCTGTTTGGGGTTCTTTTTGGTGATTGAGATTGTTTTCTTGAGGTGGACGAGAGACAATGACAAAGAATCAATGTTCGTCTTGCTCATGGGGGAGCTCTCATGGTGCTTCATCATCAAGAGGAATGATTGGCAGCCAAATCTGCTATTGTGGAGACCTTGCCGTATTGAGAGTGGCAAAAACTCCTAAGAACCAGGGCAAGCATTTTTGGGGCTGCCCTAATTACAAGCGAACTCGTTATGAAGAAGTGCGAGGATGTAATTTCTTCAAATGGCACAATGAAGATAACGAAGATGAAAGGGATATTACAATTGGATGGCAAAGGAGAAAGATCATTAATTTGGAGAGATCACTTTTGGTTTGTCAAAAAAGGGAGAAGGTCTTAATATCCATGTTATGTATGATGGGGTTGATTATCATCGTCCTTGTATGTCGTATGTTTTAATTTTTTTTAAGTGGTGTATCTGTCACATTTTGTGATGAAGAACTTGGTTATATTGTAATGGATGAGATTGAGTTTGTAATCAGAGTGTTTGTTGTAATGAGGTTGTAATGAATGACATTCAGGTTCTAATGAAGTTGGTTATATTGTGTTATTTTAAGTTGGTTATTTTGTGTTGATGATATCAGAATATGCTTCCATATCAGAATATAAAAGTACAAAGCAATTGAAATAAGATAATCAGAATCTGCTTTCATATAAAGGTCTTTGTAATATAAATATGATGTTCAAGTTGAAAGTACACAGATCAATGTAAAGTGATGTTGTTGTTAAGAAACAACTCAGACCGATAAAGATGTAGCTGTTGTTAACCAAAATACATTTCAAGACAACCAAAATACATCAAATGTTGTCCAAAAAACATCTAATATCACCCAAAATACATGACAGCTATTTCTCCAAACTACAAACTAAGACAATCTAAATTGGTGCTGTTGTTTGATCGGGTTGGGTTTGTTGAGTAATCTGAGATTCCTGGTTTGGTGTAGCTTGGTGGTCTGGTTCTGCTTCCTGGTGTGGTGCTTCCTGGTGTTGTGCTTCCTAGTGTGGTGCTTCCTGGGGTGGCTGTTGATTTGCTTGAGGGCAGTTAGGTCGTCTATGCCCTACTTCTCTGCAAATGGAACATTTTTTAGGAATTCCCTTTTGTCCAATCTGTGTATCATCTTTCCTTTGCTCCCAACCTTCAAGTCTTCTTTTCTTTCGTGGTCTCCCTGGCAAGACTTTTTTTGGTGGAGGCTCAATGTCGGGTGTTGAAGTCCTTTGCCATAGATGAGGACCATTCAGAGGGTAAATGATTGGGTTGTATGTTTCTTCATACGTACAAGTCCTAAACCAAAGTGGCAAGTATTCTTCAGGATTGATGTTGAGAAAGCTCATGGCTGTGAGTGCATGACAACAAGGTATTCCTGTTATTGTCCATTTTCTGCAGCTACAATCTCTTTTCTCAACATCAACCACGTACTTCTCAGCAATGATGGATGTATGAGTGATCTGAAATATTTGCATCCCTGACCAACTGCCAAATGGAAAAAAATTAATGTTAACAACAACATTTAACTAGTTATACCAAATTCAAAGGTTTTCATACCTTGGCATCCAGTATTTTGTCTTCTCTAACTCCTTCTGCAGCCTTTTTTTAATCTTTGGACATATGATACCTTCAAATCTGCTAACCTTCTCTCTATTGGATGCCCATCTGTTCATCAAGTACATCCGAATCTCTTCCAACATTGATATTATAGGTTTGCCCCGTGCATCTAAGATGACACTATTAGAACCTTCAGATATGTTGTTGACAAGTGTGTCACAAGAAGGTATTCCTGTAAACCTGGATCTAGACCAATGTCTACAACAATATAAAGTTAAAAATTAGCATAAATTTAAAAAGCATGTTATACTAACAATTTCAATGCGCCTATGTTAACTTGCCTTGGTGGAATTTGAATCAAGTATTTAAATGCGTCAATGTTAACTTCCTTCATCTGTCTCATTACTGACTCCCATGTTTCAGGGGTTGTTGATGTTGCAGCCTTCCATAGTAATTGTCTGAGGTTTAAGCCAGCAAATTTCTTTCTGAAATTTGAATAAATGTGCCTAACACAGTAACGCTAGTCCACATCAGGCAATAGTCTTTGTAAAGCTGGAAGAAGTCCCTATTCAAACAAAGTAGGACCATTAAATTTCCTTACTTTATAAGGTGAAGAAAGTAATGAATAAAAGTGTTTGTTGCTACTTACTTTTTGCTGATCTGACATAAATGTACATCTTGAGCAAAACCCCCCACCTCCAAGATCCTCAATTAACAATTCCAAGAAAAAAGTCCATGATTCCTTATTCTCAACTTCAACTACAGCATAAGCTAAGGGACACATCTGGTCATTGGCATCTCTGCCAACAACAGTTAAAAGCTCTCCTCCATATTTCCCTTTTAAGAAACAGCCATCCAAATGAATAATTGGTCTACAAGATACAAAGCTGTCCTTACATGCTTTTAAACAAACATAAATTCTCTTGAATATGGTTTTATCCTAGTTTGGTTCAACATTAATCTTAACTGTTGAACCTGGGTTTGCCCGCAGCAACTCCTCTGCATAATCATAGAGTCTTAGATATTGTTGTTTGAAGCTACCCTCAATGTTGGCTGTTGCCATTGCCTTTGCTCTACTTGTTGTAGCCCTAGACACACGTACATTAAATTTCTTACAAAAATTGTTGTGCAGATTTGACATTTTAAAATCAAGATTTGCTTTGATGCTCTTCTCCAGCCTCCCACTTAACCATTTAGAG
>CP144698.1:29437064-29449564 GCA_036885675.1 Vigna mungo | reverse complement strand
AGGCCGAAGGGCCGAATACCTGTTGCCAAATTTGGCTAAGTACCTAAGGCAGAATGGCCGAGGAATTGAGGCCGAAGGGCCGAATACTTGATGCCAGATTTGGCTAAGTACCTGTGAGGCCGAATGGCCGAGCAGTTGAGGCAGAATGTCCAAGCAATTGAGATCGTAGGGCCGAATACTTGTTGCCAAATTTGGCTAAGTACCGAAGGTCGAATGGCCGAATACTTGATGCCAGATTTGTCTAAGAACCTGTGAGGCCGAATGGCCGGGTAGTTGAGGTCGAATGGCCAAGCAATTGAGGCCGAAGGGCCGAAAATCTCTTGCAATATTTGGCTAAGTACGTAAGGCCCAATGGCCGAGGAGTTGAGGCCGAAGGGCCGAATACCTGTTGCCCAATTTAGCTAAGTACCTAAGGCCGAATGGCTTAGGAGTTGAGGCTGAAGGGCCACACACTTGATGCCAGATTTGGCTAAGTACCTGTGAGGCCAAATGGCCGAGCAGTTGAGGCCGAATTTCCAAGCAATTGACGGTATCGAAGGGGTAATTTTCGAAGAGTATAGCGCAGCGGAATTAAAAACTTAGAGTAAGCGGAAAGCGTGTTCGGTCACAGTTAAAATGAAATTGGTGCTTTTTAGCAAAGATAATTTTCTTTCAGAAAATTAAACAAACAGTTGATATGCGTTACGTAAAATGAGTATAGGGAATAAAAAATTCACACGAGTATTTTTGTACTGGTTCGATTCAACAAAATCTATGTCCAGTCGTTAATCACTATAAACAGTGATTAACAGTTCCACTATAAATCAATCTCACAGATTACAATTAAGTGAATAAAATATAAAATGGAAAGAAACCACTCTACCAACTTGAAGAGAACCGCTCCGGCAATCGACCAACGATTCGCGAGCTTCTCCTTTCACAAGACCAGGCAGAGCACCTTGGTAACTCGAAGAGAGTCTGCTCCGACTATCGACACACGATACGCGAGCCTCTCCTTTCACGAGACCAAGCAAAGCACCTTGCTAACTCGAAGAGAGTCTGCTCCGACTATCGACACACGATACGCGAGCCTCTCCTTTCACGAGACCAAGCAAGGGAACTATGAACAAAAGCTTTCTGAGAACTTTCCTCTGACACACAGTGTTCTATTTAGCTTTCTTAGTTCAAAACGTTACCTTATGAATTCTCAAAATCCAAATATATAGCCAAGTACATTGAATGCCAAAGGTCAACTCCCAACTGCCATGAATAATCGATTATTGTAAGTGATAATCGATTATTCAAGTCCGTTACAGAGTTTTCAAAAAGTGATAATCGATTATATGAAGTGATAATCGATTATTCAAGTATGACTCTTGATAATCGATTATTGCTTCATGATAATCGATTATTCTAGTACAAAAACATGTGATAATCTATTATAGCTTGACCATAATCGATTATACCAGTAAGAATTACAATATTTCAATATTTTCCTACTACATTCAAAATCTACAAGTTGCAGCATCATCAAAACTCATCTTCAGGTTTTACCAATACTCCCTTATTGGTAACAGCAATTATGACCGAAGGGCCGAATACCTGTTGCCAAATTTGGCTAAGTACCTAAGCTTGAATGGCCGAGGAGTTGAGGCCGATGGGCCGAATACTTGTTGCCAAATTTGGCCAATTACATAAAGCCGAATCGCCAAGGAATTGAGGCCGAGGGCCGAGCACTTGATCCCAGATTTGGCTAAGTACCTGTGAGGCCGACTGGCCAAGCAATTGAGGCCGAAGGGCCGAATATCTGTTGCCAAATTTGGCTAAGTACCTGTGAGGCCGAATTACCGAGCAGTTGAGGCCGAACGGCGAAGCAATTGAGGCCGAAGGACCGAATACCTGTTGCCAAATTTGGCCCAGTACCTAAGGCCAAATGACCAAGGAGTTGAGGCCGAAGGGCCGAATACCTGTTGTGAAATTTGGCTAAGTACATAATGCCGAATTGCCGAGGAATTGAGGCCTAAGGGCAGAACACTTGATGCCAGATTTGGCTAAGTACGTGTGAGGACGAATAGCCGAGTAGTTGACGCCGAATGGCCAAGAAATTGAGGCCGAAGGGCTGAATACCTGTTGCCAAATTTGGATAAGTACCTAAGCCCGAATGGCTGAGGAGTTGTGGCCGAAGGGCTGAACACTTGATGCCAGATTTGGTTAAGTACCTGTGAGGCCGAATGGCCAAGCAATTGAAGCCGAAGGCCCGAATACCTGTTGCCAAATTTGGCTAAGTATCTAAGGCCGAATGGCCGAGGAGTTGAGACTGAAATGCCGAACACTTAATGCTAGATTTGGCTAAGTACATGTAAGGCCGAATAGCCAAGCATTTGAGCCCAAATAGCCAAGCAATTGAGGTCGAAGGGCCGAACACCTGATGCCAGATTTGTCTAAGTACCTGTAAGGCCGAATGGCAAAGCAATTGAGGCCGAAGGGCCGAATACATGTTTTCAAATTTGGCTAAGTACCTAAGGCCGAATGGCGAGGAGTGTAGGCCGAAGGGCCGAATACCTGTTGCCAAATTTGGCTAAGTACCTATGTTCGAAGTACCTAAGATAGAATGTCCGAGGAGTTGAGGCCGAAAGGCAGAATACTTGTTGGCAAATTTGGCTAAGTACCTAAGGCCGAAGGGCCGAACTCTTGATGCCAGATTTGGCTAAGTACCTGTGAGGCCGAATGGCCGAGCAGTTGAGGCCGAATAGCCAAGCAATTGAGGCCGAACGGCCGAATACCAGTTGCAAAATTTGGCTAGGTACCTAAGGCCGAATGGCCGTGCAGTTGAGGCCTAATGGCCGAGGAATTGAGACCGAAGGGCCGAACTCTTAATGCCAGATTTGGCTAAGTACCTATGAGGCCGAATGGCCAAGCAATTAAGGCCGAAGGGCCGAATACTTTTGCCAAATTTGGCTAAGTACCTAAGGCCAAATGACCGAGGAATTGAGACTGAAGGGCCGAAAACTTGATGCTAAATTTTGCTAAGTACCTCTGAGGCCGAATGGCCGAGCAGTTGAGGTCGAATGGCGAAGCAAAATAGGCCGAAGGGCCGAATACCTGTTGCCAAATTTGGATAAGTACCTAAGCCCGAATTGCCGAGGAGTTGAAGCCGTAGGGCCTAACACTTGATGCCAGATTTGGCTAGCTACCTGTGAGGCCGAATGACCAAACAATATAGGGTGAAGGGCCGAATACATGTGCCCAATTTGGCAAAGTACCTGATACGCGGGGCCCAAGCCCAATTTCTTTAGTTTAGTATTTCTTTGATGTATTTTCTATTGTGTTAGGCATGTAGGACCTCTGGTCCTATAAATAGTCATGCCTACCTTATTGTACTTAACTTTTGAGAATAATGAGAAAAAGATTTTCTAAATCAAAAAAATATTCTCTCTTTAAAGTCATTGGCTAGAGAGTCCAAAGACCTCTAGCCTCCTTCCAAAGCACACTTCCTATTTTCCATTTTTCCAATTACTCCACCGTGCTTCTTTCTCCTCCACGAAGATCCAATCCTCCACTGCCACATAGTCCTCTACCTGCGTCAGCGCTTCAATACATCAGCGCACCATTTTTTTTCCTTCGCAGCCCGACTCATCAACAACACTCTCATTATCGCGTCTTCTCCACGAAACCCAAACCACCTCTGCTAGGGTTTCTTGTTCCAGTGCCTTCACTCCATTTCCTCTTCACAGATCTACCATTTCTCTTCACCGATTTGTGATTTCCTTCACCGAATCACCAACTTCTTCAAATTTCGTCCATCTTCACCGATTGTTTTTCCATCTCCTCCGATTAAAACCTCTTTTGAACCGATCCAAAACTTTTCCACCGATTAAACTTCAATTTTCACCATTTAATCAATCTATTTCGAATCTCCTTACCATTTTAGGTTTCTCGGTGTCCGATTAGGGTTTTCAACCTAATCTCTTCTGATTTCTCTCTCAATCTAGAGATTTTTCAACATTCCGCTACGTCATTTCTCTCTGGAGAATCTTCGAGGACTTCGATTAGTGTTCACACCGCTCCGAAAGGTGATCTCCTTGAGGCCTCTTCTATCATGTGGTATTCAGAGCTCGGTTCGAGCACACGTCAACAGCTAAGTAAATCTGCTTCTGTCTCTATTCTTGTTTTCATTTGATTTGCATTTTCTTTGATGTCATTTTCTGTCTCGGTTTGATCTTGTTTCAAATCTGTCTTGTGTTGGTTTCGCGTCTCTGTTTTGTTTTGTTTTCATTTTTTATTCGCGTCTTTGTCTCACATTTTAGTTTCGTGTTGATCTTGATTCTGAGTTTTTGTTTATGCTTACGCGTTGTCTTTACATTTCCTTGAATGTCTTGTGCTGTTCACTCGGTGTTGATGAGTTGTTTTAATTTTTGTCATGCTTTGATTCATTTTATGGTTTTAATAGGTTCTGTTTGAGTTTTCAGATTTGTTATGTGCCTTGAGTCAGTGTTATTTTCATTTTTATTCAGTCATATTGTTGTTTGAGTCATTTTATTTGAGCATCGTGTCTGGTTTGTCAAAGTCATGTTCATTTGCTTAAACTGTTTTCAAATCTGGTAATAACCGTGTGCTACATCTGGAAATCTGAGTGAATAGACATATCCTGCACAATCAAATGAGCTATGACCGTCTTTATGAGGAGCTCAAGTGCATGCTTAGTGTCAATCATTTCAGAATCATTGCAGAGTTGTGTTGGTTGAGTCTGTTTTAGCATTTGATAGCCACTATTAATTGGATATTTGTGTGTCTGACTTGCTATTTTGATATGTATCAATGCTTACTTAAAAATGATCTGGAATGAACACCATATAAGCATGAAATTGCCTTGGCAATTGGCTTGGTGATAGACTGGAAATTCAGAGTGCATTGGCAGTTGACCGATCTGCATTTTCTTTGTTGAGTCATTTTGTTTTAAAAATCTGGTTGGAACCTTTAGATCCTTGCCAACTATCTGTTGTATCTTCTGCTGTTTTGAGCCAATTTCAATCATTGTTTTGAAGTGTAAATCCTTGTTCCAAGTCTGTTTAAAGTGTTGTTTCCAATTTTGGATATTAGAGTTGATTAATATGAGTTGCACATGACCTGGATACATCAAATTGTTATGTAACTTGAATCTGTCCAGGAAATAGATTCAAACAAGTTTATATTCATCGATTAAACATGTTTGTATGAAGTTACTATGACTATAAATGGTTCTGTGTATTTTCAGTAGTCAACTCATCAATTTTAAGCACTCTTTCTAGTTCAAATCAGTTGCTGCAGAATTACATTGTGTTTTTGAAGATTGAATTGGTGTATTGAACATTATTTGTATGTTGTAGCAAAAAGCTTGAGTCCATGTAAAAGAAGTAAACCATTCAAAAGAATTGAAATGCAAAGTAAAAAGCTAATGGGACTAGTACAACATATGTTCGAAATCTGCAAATTGTAAGATTACACATTATGCACCAAAACTGTACTGTCATTGAGACATTATTACGAAACAGTTTGTAATATCTGCATAGCACCTTTGATTCGAACTTAATCTGACTTGTGTTTGTGTTTCTTGCACTTTAAATCTGCTCTAGCACTATTCCTAAGATCACTTTGCTGTGCCACCTTGTTTACTACCCATTTTCTTGTTTGTCTTGATTGACCTTCTTGGTTTTGTCTCATCACGTGTAACTCTGATCTGCCATTCTTAATTTGAGCTTTCTTTGCTTTTGAAATCTGATCTAGAGTTTCTTGTGAGTTTGTTTGTTCTGCTGTCATGTCCTGTCCTGTTCTGCCATTGTTGTAGCCTAGCCATTTGCTGATTGAGACGTGTTATACTCTGGATTTCTGGAAAATTTGAGAAAGGTTGTGTGCTTGGTAGCATCCTAGGTGGTGGTGGTCTGAAAGACTATCCAGCCTTGAACTGACAAGGGAGAATTTCTCCTTCCAAACCTTTCTCTTTTGAGTGCTTTGAGCTTCTAGAGTTAAACTTGTTTTTGTGAGTTTTGCAAGGCTGCATCTAAGAGCCAAATTTCTTACTGAGAGAATCAATTTTCTTTTAACTGTGTTGCTCACTATTTTGGATTGTTCATGGTGCAGGAAAGGAAATTGGAGTAATCAAACTGGAGCAACTATGACTGTTTAAGAAGCTTTTGAAATCAATTTAGTTCATAAATTGCCTGTTGAACCATTAATCTACTCATTGTTTTGAAATTGAATTGTGATTTCATGATTTCAAGAACCATTTCTGAATTGAAAACTGACTGGTTTGGTAGTTTAATCTGCATCATAAATCTAGCATGATTTCCATTTCCCTTTGCGTTAGTTCGATGTTGTTGTCACTTTAAGTGCACAGTTAACTTGTGGAATTTATCTGAAGTAAGCAGTAGCAGGTTGTGAATGGTGAGCTAGATCCGTGAAACAGTAGTAGCAACATCTGGGAGCAGTTTTGAACTGAAGGGAAAATGAACCGTGCAGACTGGACAATAGAAGTTGAGATTAGTTTAGAGATTGTAAGCGTGAATCTGTGAACCAAACAGTAGCAGTACCTTGGCAAAAGCTTCGAGCAGGTGTCTCGGTACAAGAAATCAGTAGCTGGGAACAATCATTAATCAGGGAAGTGCTTACTGCCATATATATCTGTTGTGTAATCTGCTTGGCTAAAGAGTGTAAGTGACAACAACTTTGTGTACTTGTGTTTGCAGGATTGGATCAATTACTTTCTTGTCTAACCCGAGAGCTGATAGCAATATTTGGGCACGTGAATTTTGAGCAAGCCAGAAGCTGCCAGTTGAGCAGAGATTCCTGAAGCATTGGACAAGAACTGGGCACATTAATTCTTCTGCAGAAGTGGACCAGACCGAGACCGTAGCAGCAAGAGATTGGGCTGTGACTTTTCTGCAGAGATTGAAAAAGATCAATAGTGTAGCTTTTGTTTTTATATTTCTTTGTATTTGATGGGCTTGTAGGCCAACTGTCACTGTTAGTCTTAGCTTGTGTTTGTAAAAGGCCTCTTATAAAGTCCAAGTTAGGAAAATTCCTTGGTGCTCTTTCCAACTCTTGGCAACTTTAATTGCTTTAATTTTAGCATAGCTAGACAGAGGAGTAGACTTTAATATTGAATTGTGACTTTAATATTGAATTGTTTCTGTGTTTCACGTTAGGTGTGACCTTTGTCACATTAGAGTCCGAACGTATTAGGGGTCTTAGAGTCCGACATTAGAGTCCTAGCATTTTCTTTGATTATTTGAGTCATCTTTTGTGATCATAAAAGTGATCTTTGAGTTACAATAACTAAGTAAGTAACCTAGAACATTTTTGTCAAGGAAAAGGCTTGGTTATTAAGTGACCCTAGTGGTTCACCACCCTTACCTGGAACTTGTTCTTGGGTGAAGTCTAAGAAAGTTGTAACACAAGAAAACTTTTAAGAACAAAGATGTCTTGTTATTCATATAGTTCATCTAGGATGTCTAGTTCATACATTAAGGATGATTTGTATACTAAAGCTAGAAAAATTCCATTCTTTAGTAAAGATACAAATGTCTTAACATACCTAGTTTTGGGAAAAAGAAATTAATCAAATGCATCCTGTTCTTCTTAGACAAAGTGAACTTGAGACTTATGGTATAATTGTTCTTTCTAGAGAGTGTGAATCTCGTGTTCTTAGTCTATATCTTTCTAGGTTAGAAAAGCATGCATATGAGAGTGGTGGGATGAGAGGCAATATTGGGTTCATAAAGGTAGGAAATCCACCATTGAAAATTGGTATGAATTGAGAGCGTGCATGAGAGAAAAGTTTGTGCCTCCTTTGAATATAAGAAACTTGAAACTTATGAGAGATAGTATTCAAGAGGGAAAATCATTTCTTGAGAGTTTAAAAGATCAAGGTTTCTTTCGTAGAGAACTAGAATTTGGGGACAAACTTCAAAAGTTAAAGGACCATAAAAGAGAAAGAGAGAGGAAGAAGAACAAGAAAGAAAAGAAGAGGAAGAAAGAATAAGAAGAGAAGAGAGAAGAGAAAAAGAGAGAAGAGAAAGAGAGGAAGAAAGAAGAGAGCAACATAGGAGAGAAGAGGAAGAAAAAGAGAGAATAAGAAGAGAGAAAGATAGAAAGGAAGAGGAAGAAAAGAGAAAGAAGGAAGAGAGACTACAAAAGAAAGAGAAGGAAGAAATTGAAAGGAAGAAAAGGGAAGAAAAGAAATTGATGACAACAGCTCCTAATCTAGAGTCCACAAGGGGAGGTTTTCTATCTTTTAATTTTCCTTCAATCAAGATTAAATGTTCCAAATTCATCTTTTCTTTCCAAAACATTGCCATTATATCTTTTCAAAAGTTTCAATTTTTAAAATATGGCAATCAAAGATTTGGGTTAGAGTTACCATTAACTCTAACTCAAGACAAAAATAAATTTTCAAATGAAGGATGGTTTCTTTATAATCATCAAATTGAAAATTTTAAAATTAAGAAACCATCTTCTCAAAAATTTCTTTTATATACTTTGGATCATAGAAAACTAATTAGTGTTATGTTTGATGTTTATTGCAGATTTACCTTTGACCCAGGACGAGTTTGTAAAGAGTCAACTAAAAATAAGTCCTCAGGAGAACCATCAAGATTTTTGGACAAATCCTTTCCAAGGGGGAGGGGATGATACGCGGGGCCCAAGCCCAATTTCTTTAGTTTAGTATTTCTTTGATGTATTTTCTATTGTGTTAGGCATGTAGGACCTCTGGTCCTATAAATAGTCATGCCTACCTTATTGTACTTAACTTTTGAGAATAATGAGAAAAAGATTTTCTAAATCAAAAAAATATTCTCTCTTTAAAGTCATTGGCTAGAGAGTCCAAAGACCTCTAGCCTCCTTCCAAAGCACACTTCCTATTTTCCATTTTTCCAATTACTCCACCGTGCTTCTTTCTCCTCCACGAAGATCCAATCCTCCACTGCCACATAGTCCTCTACCTGCGTCAGCGCTTCAATACATCAGCGCACCATTTTTTTTCCTTCGCAGCCCGACTCATCAACAACACTCTCATTATCGCGTCTTCTCCACGAAACCCAAACCACCTCTGCTAGGGTTTCTTGTTCCAGTGCCTTCACTCCATTTCCTCTTCACAGATCTACCATTTCTCTTCACCGATTTGTGATTTCCTTCACCGAATCACCAACTTCTTCAAATTTCGTCCATCTTCACCGATTGTTTTTCCATCTCCTCCGATTAAAACCTCTTTTGAACCGATCCAAAACTTTTCCACCGATTAAACTTCAATTTTCACCATTTAATCAATCTATTTCGAATCTCCTTACCATTTTAGGTTTCTCGGTGTCCGATTAGGGTTTTCAACCTAATCTCTTCTGATTTCTCTCTCAATCTAGAGATTTTTCAACATTCCGCTGCATCATTTCTCTCTGGAGAAGCTTTGAGGACTTCGATTAGTGTTCGCACCGCTCCGAAAGGTGATCTCCTCGAGGCCTCTTCTATTAGTACCTAAGTCCGAAAGATTGAGGAGTTGAGGCCGAAGAGCCGAACACTTCATGCCAGATTTGGCTAAGTACCTGTGAGGCCAACTGACCAAGCAATTGAGGCCGAAGGGCCGAATTCCAATTGCCAAATTTGGCAAAGTACCTAAGGCCGAATGACCGAGGAGTTGAGGCCGAAGGGCTGAATAGCTGATGCCATATTTGGTTAAGTACCTGTGAGGCCGAATGGCCGAGCAGTTGAGGCCGAATGTCCAAGCAATTGAGGGCGAAGGGCCAAGTACCTGTTGCCAAATGACCTAAGTACCTAAGGCCGAATGGCTGAGGAGTTGAGGTCGAAGAGCCGAACACTTGATGCCAGATCTGGCTAAGTACCTGTGAGGCCGAATGACCGAGCAGTTGTTGCCGAATGGCCAAGCAATTGAGGCCGAAGGGCCGAGTACCAATTTCCAAATTTGGCTAAATACCTAAGGCCGAATGACCGAGGAGTTGAGGCCGAAGGGCCGAATAGTTGATGCCAGCTTTGGCTAAGTACCTGTGAGGCCGAATGGCCGAGGAGTTGAGGCGGAATGTCCAAGCAATTGAGGCCGAAGGGCCAAGTACCTGTTGCCAAATGTAGCTAAGTACCTAAGGCCGAATGGCAGAGGAGTTGAGGCCGAAGGGCTGAACAATTGATGCAAATTTTGGCTAAGTACCTGTGGGGCCAAATGGCCAAGCAGTTTAGGCCGAATTGCCAAGAAATTGAGGACGAATGGCGGAATACCTGTTGCCAAATGTAGCTAAGCACCTGAGGTCGAATGGCCGAGGAGTTGACGCCGAAGCGCCGAACACTTGATGCCAAATTTGGCTAAGTACCTGTAGGGCCGAATGGCCAAGCAGTTGAGGCCGAATGGCCAAGCAATTGAGGCCGAAGGGCCGAATACTTGTTGCCAAAATTGGATAAGTACCTAAGGCCGAATGGCCGAGGAATTGAGGCCGAAGGGCCGAACACTTGATGCCAGATTTGGCTAAGTAGCTGTGAGGCCGAATGACCGAGAAGTTGAGGCCGAATGGCCAAGCAATTGAGGCCGAAGGGCCGAATCCCTGTTTCCAAATTTGGCTAAGTACCTAAGGCCGAATGGCCGAGGAGTTGAGCCCGAAGGGCCGAACACTTGATGCAAAATTTGGCTAAGTACCTATGGGGCCGAATGGCCAAGCAGTTTATGCCGAATTGCCAAGCCATTGAGGACGAATGGCCGAATACCTTATGCCAAATGTAGCTAAGTACCTGAGGCCGAATGGCCGAGGAATTGAGGCTGAAGGGCCGAACACTTCATGCCAAATTTGCTAAGTACTTGGAGGGCTGAATAGTCGAGCAGTTGAGGCCGAATTGCCAAGCAATTGAGGCAGAAGGGTCGAATACCTATTGCCAAAATTGGCTAGGTACCTATGGCCGAATGGACGAGGAGTTGAGGCTGAAGGACTAAACACTTGATTCCAGATTTAGCTACGTACTTGTGAGATCGAATGGTCGAGCAATTGAGGCCGAATGGCTAAGCAATTGAGGCCGAAGGGTCGAATACCAATTGCAAAATTTGGATAAGTACCTAAGGCCGAATGGCCGAGGAGTTGAGGTCGAAGGGCCGAACACTTGATGCCAAATTTGGCTAAGTACCTGTGAGGCTGAATGACCGAGCAGTAAAGGCCGAATGGCCAAGCAATAGAGGCCGAAGGGACGAATACCAATTTCCAAATTTGGCTAAGTACCTAAGTCCGAATGACCGAGGAGTTGAGGCCCAAAGGCCGAATAGTTGATGCCAGATTTGGCTAAGTACTTGTGAGGCCGAATGGCCGAGCAATTGAGGCCGAATGTCCTAGCAATTCAGGCCGAAGGGCCAAGTACCTGTTGCCAAATGTAGCTAAGTACCTAAGGTCGAATGGCCGAGGAGTTGAGGCCGAAGGGCCGAACACTTGATGCCAAATTTGGCTAAGTACCTGTAGGGCCGAATGGCTGAGCAGTTGAGGCCGAATGGCCAAGAAATTGAGGCCGAAGGGCCGAATACCTGTTGCCAAAATTGGATAAGTAAATAGGGCTGAATGGCCAAGGAATTGGGGCCGATGAGCCGAACCTTTGATGCCAGATTTTGCTAACTACTTGTGAGGCCGAATGGCCGAGAAGTTGATGCCGAATGGCCAAGCTATTGAGGCGGAATTCCAAGATATTGAGGACGAATAGCCGAATACCTGTTGCAAAATGTAGCTAAGTACCTGAGGTCGAATGACCGAGGAGTTGAGGCCGAAGGGCCGAACACTCGATGCCAAATTTGGCTAAGTACATGTAGGGCCGAATGGCCAAGCAATTGAGGCCGAATGGCCAAGCAATTGAGGCCGATGGGCCGAATACCTGTTGCCAAAATTGGATAAGTACCTATGGCCGAATGGCTGAGGAATTCAGGTCGAACGGCCGAACACTTGATCCCAGATTTGGGTAAGTACCTGTGAGGCCGAAGGGCCGAGCTGTTGATGCTGAATGGCCAAGAAATTGAGGCCAAAGGGCCGAATACCTGTTGCCAAATTTGGCTAAGTACCTAAGGCCGAATGGCCGAGGAATTGAGGCCGAAGGGCCGAACACTTGATGCCAGATTTGGCTAAGTAGCTGTGAGGCTGAATGGCCGAGAAGTTGAGGCCGAATGGCCAAGCAATTGAGGCTGAAGGGCCGAATCCCTGTTTCCAAATTTGTTTAAGTACCTAAGGCCGAATGGCCGAGGAGTTGAGCCCGAAGGACCGAACACTTGATGCAAAATTTGGCTAAGTACCTGTGGGGCCGAATGGCCGAGCAGTTTAGGCCGAATTGCCAAGCAATTGAGGACGAATGGCCGAATACCTTATGCCAAATGTAGCTAAGTACCTGAGGCCGACTGGCCGAAGAGTTGAGGCCGAAGGGCCGAACACTTGATGCCAAATTTGGGTAAGTACCTGTAGGGCTGAATGGTCGAGCAGTTGAGCCCGAATTGCCAAGCAATTGAGATCGAAGGGACGAATACCTAT
>CP144698.1:29430191-29432691 GCA_036885675.1 Vigna mungo | reverse complement strand
TAATTATAATAATAAAAATAATCATAATAATTATAATAATAATAATAATAATAATACTCCTATTATTAATAATAATAATTATAATCGTTATCATCATAAGAATAATAGCAAAAATAATACACATAATAATAATAATAATAATCATAATAATAATCGCAGCAATAATAATAATAATAATAATAATAATATTAATCAAAATACTAGTCATACTAATAATAATAATAATAATCATAATTATGATAATCGTGATCATAATAATTATAATCATAATAATCACAATAATATTCAAAATCATAATCATAAAATTAATAATAATAATAATAATCGTAATAATAATAATAGTAGTAGTATTAATAATAATAAAAATAGTAACAACAATAAGAATAATAATAATAGTAACAACAATAAGAATAATAATAATAACAATAATGGTAGTAATAATAATAATAGTAACAACAATAAGAATAATAATAATAACAATAATAATAGTAATAATAATAATAAAAATAATAATAATCATAAATATAATAATAATAATGAAAATAATACTAATAATCATAATAATAAAAATCATAATAATAATACAATAATAATAATAATAATAATCATAATAATAATCATATTAATAAACATAATCATAATCATCATGATAATAATAATAATAATCATAATAATAATAACAATAATAATAATATTAAATAATAATAAAAATCATAATAATAATAATAAGACTAAAAATAATAATAATATTAAAAATAATAATAATCATAATAATAACAATAATAATAATAATAAATATAATAATAATAATGATCATAATAATGATAATAATACTCATAATCATAATCATAATCATAAAAATAATAACAATGATAACAATAATAATAATAGTATTAATAATAATAATAATAATAATAATAATATTATTATTATTATTATTATTATTATTATTACAAAAATAACTATAATAATAATAATCGTAATAATAATCATAATCATAATAATAATAATAAAAATAATAGTATTCATAATAATGAAAATCATAATTATAATAATAATAATAATAATATTAATCATAATAGTAATAATAAAAATAATAACAGCAATAATGATAATAACAATAATAATACTAACACAAATAATAATAAAAATAATAATCAATAATAATAGTAATAATAATAATAATCTGAATATGAATAATAATAATAACAACAATAATAATAAAAGGCATAATAATAAAAAGAGTAACAATTACTTTAACAATACTAGTAAAAACAAGAATAATAATAATAAAAGTAATAATAATAATAATAATAATAATAATAATAATAATAGTAATAATTATAATAACAACAACAAGAATAAAAAAATAATAAGAAAAATAAAAATAATAATAATAATCAACACAATAATAATAAAAATAACAATAATCATAATAATAATAATAATAATAATAATAATAATAATCATAATAATAATAACAATAATCATAATAATAATAATAATAGAAATAATAATAATTATCGTCAACACAATAATAATAATAATAATAATAATGATAATAATAATAATAGTAATAACAATAATAATAATATCATAATAATATTCATAATAATAATCATAATAATAATCATAATAACAATAATAATAACAACAATAATAATAGTAACAACAATAATGATAATAGTTATAAAAATAATAATAATGATAGTCAAAACCATAATAATAATAATCATAATAATAGTAATAATAAAAATAATAATAATAATCATAATCATAATAATAATAATAATAATAGTAATAATAATAATAATAATAATAGTAATGATAATAATAATCATAATAATAATAACAACAATAATAATAATCATAATAATACTACTAATATTAATAATAATAATAATAAAAATATTCATATTAGTCATAATATTAATCGTAATAATATTGATAATAATAATAATAAAAACAAAACAACAATAATAATCATAATAATAATAATCATAATTATAATAATAATAATAGTCATAATCATAATCATAATAATAAAAATAATAATAATAATCATATTCATAATAATAATAATAATCATCATAATAGTCATAATCAAAATAATAATAATAATAAATATAATAATAATAATATTAATAAACATAGCCATAATAATAATAGTAATAATAATAATCATAATAATACTAATCATAACAATAATAATAATAATAATAATAATAATAATAATAATACTAATCAAAATAATAACAAAAATAATGATAATAACAATAATAATAATAACAACAACAATAATAACAATAATAATCAATAATATTTAAAATAATAATAATAATAATAATAATCATCATAATAATAATAATAATAACAACAACAATAACAATAATAATAATAATAATAATAATAATAAAAATAATCATAATCAAAAGCATAATAATCATAATAATAAAGATAATAATAATAATAACAATAATAATAATAATAATAATCATAA
>CP144698.1:29405191-29420191 GCA_036885675.1 Vigna mungo | reverse complement strand
AATATATACAATAATAAAAAAAACTAATCTATACTACTCTACTCTATTAGCAACAGTATCTGGAGTATTCGGCAGCTGCTCCAACGGGGCCTCTGAAACCTCTCTTACCTCTGCTCACATCCATAATTGAATGATCATTGCAGAAGAAACAATCACAAACAAAACAGACAACACACATGCAAGGGTAAGCTAGATTTCAATAGATAACAAGTCAATAACAGTTAAATATAATAAAAGAGACATTCAAACCATTACAATCCAAGAAGAACAGTTTTAGTAAATTAAAAGTTATGGTTTATTTAGGTGGTGTAAATTTTTGACTTGTCCGGACCCGGAATGAATATCGAGCTATGGCGGGTCATGCACTTGTGGTGGCCTCTACTGCTTTGCAAAGCCATTGCCAATGGGTTTCACCCTACCACACATAAGGTTAGTCCGTTATCACTCACCTTGGCCCATATAAAATGGAGACAACCAAGACTAGGACCCCCTACTACTCTTCACCACATGAACTACTCTTCTCTAAGTGAGATTGAATAGTCATTAAAGCTTTAAGGGCAACCCCCAAGACTGAGCTACCTATATTCATTCCAGAAACTTAACTTATATCTCGCCAAGAGATGTACTTAACTCTTTTGAATCATTTCTCAAACCATACCAAACTTTACTTACTTTGATTTCTTAAGTTTTAGACATGTTAGTGTTAACTTAATTTGATTTTGAACAATCGTTACTTATTTAATTCATAACATACTAAGATTAATCATACAAGGTTAGTTACCAATCATACACACTACATAGATCGAGAAAAGAATGAAAAATATCAAAACAGGGTACAAGGATTCGCTACAGGACTATCTGCAGTGTTTCTCGCTGGGTCTCTCGCTTAGGTGAGAAATTCTAGAGCCTCTCGCTTAGGCGAGAAAATCTAGCTTGGGTGAGATTGACAGGGGCTCTCTGCCTGTGTTTCTAGCTTAGGCGAGAAAATCTAGCTTGGGCGAGATTGATAGGGGCTCTCTGCCTGTGCTTTTATCTTTGGCGAGAAAATCTAGCTTGGGCGAGATTGATAGGGGCTCTCTGCCTGTGCTTTTAGCTTAGGCGAGAAAATCTAGCTTGGGCGAGATTGACAAGGGCTTTCTGCCTGTGGTTTTAACTTAGGCGAGAAAATCTAGCTTGGGCGAGATTGACAGGGGCTCTCTGCCTGTGCTTTTAGCTTAGGCGAGAAAATCTAGCTTGGGCGAGATTGACAGGGGCTCTCTGCCTGTGCTTTTAGCTTAGGCGAGAAAATCTAGCTTGGGCGAGATTGGATTATGCAGAATTAAATTCTGCAGAATTTTGGCAACTCACATACTCATATTTTGATCTAGGCCATATTTTGAACTTGGGACACTTCTAACACGAGCTAGGGATGATTTTGGACTTGTTTGATGGTTCACACAGGTTCCTAACACTAAATCCTAAGTACTATGCAGAGATTTGAGGTTAAATAATTCTATTATGGGGAACTTAGGAGCCAAATTTTGATTCTACTATCTAGACACTATTTTAGACCATTCATGCACTGCCTATAAGTCACAAGTGACTTAACTAAACTGTACCAAACACTCATTTCAGACCTGAGCTTCTAAAATAAAATCTCATTACCCAAGTTCCCTAGTTTTAACTCAAACGTTGAAAACTGACTTAGCTCTTTATTGAACATTTACAAAAACTGATTACTCACCCTTTTAAATTAAATTCACATCCTCCACATAGTCAAACAATTCATGATTAATCACAGATCAATTTATACCAAGGATATATCATAAAACAAGAAGTTCAGCATATACACTTAGGCATACAGTTCAAACATTAACCCCATTTTCATATATTTTCTGCATGCATCAATCTCATAACCTTGCATAAGACTAAGACAAACAACTACTATTACAATTACAGAATTAAACCTAACTTCCCTTACCTGGATGGGTTACAGCTCAAACTCAATGAAATTTATAGTGTTTGAAAAGCAGAGATGAATTTGCTAGAATTTTACCAAAATCAAAAGATTGAGAAAGAGGGATACTTTTCAGAATCTAAAAGGGAATAGGATTTGGGGAAAACAATCACATGGAGTTACATGCAGTCCAAATTTTTTGCATGTTCTCAACTCAAGAGAAACAAGAAATTTCACTTACCAGGAGAGGAAACTAAACTGGTTCGTTGGGCTGTTGTTCCGATCTCACAGTTGCATAAACGTTTTCTGGTAAGAGGAGCAATTGAATTTAGTGAAAGGATTTCAGAGAAAGGATGTAAGAGGAATCAAGGAGGGAAGGGAAAATCAGAGGGGAGAACACGTTGCTTGCATCTGCTGAAGGAAAGAATGAAACTTCAATTTTTGAAGTTTCAGCATTTTTAAAAGGAATGATGTTTCAGCCTATTAGTTGCAGCCACGTGTCTAAAAAAAATAAAATTTTCCCAATCCTTACATTCTCCCCTACATAAAAAATTTTCGACCTCGAAAATTAGAGCTAACTTGAGAACAAATGAGGGTAGGATTCTCTCATCTCATCCTCTAGCTCCCAGGTGAAGTCTCCTGTTCTGTTATCCCAAACAACCTTGACAAGAGTAACAATCTTGTTCTTCCATCGCTGGTATCGTTTTTTCTCCACTCGCACCGGTTGTACTTCAATGGACAGATTCTCCTTGACTTGCACATCATCAATCTCCAGCATATGAGAGGGATTTGAGACATATTTTCTCAGTTGAGACACATGGAACACCGGATGGAGATTAGCCAACTGAGGAGGCATGGCTATCTCATAGGCTACTGGTCCAATGCGTCTCGTGATCTGATATGGTCCAAGGTACCTAGGAGACAGTTTCTTGGCGCGTATCGATCTACCTATACCAGTAGTAGGGGTAACACGCAGGAAAACATGATCACCGGCCTCAAACTCCAGAGGGCGTCGTCTTTTATCTGCATATGACTTCTGTCGACTCTGAGAAGCTCTCATCTTTTCTTGTATTAACTTGACTTTCTTAGTAGTCTGTTGCACAATCTCTGGCCCAGTCAATACAGACTCACCCTCATGGAACCAACATAGAGGTGTCCTACAACGCCTCCCATATAAGGCCTCAAATGGTGCCATCCCGATACTGGCTTGGAAGCTGTTGTTATAGGTAAACTCTACCAACAACAACACATCGTCCCAAGCCCCCATGTGATCCAAAACACACGTTCTCAACAAGTCCTCTAGGGTCTGAATGGTCCTCTCAGACTGACCATCCGTCTGAGGATGATATGCAGAACTCATCTGCAGTCTACTGCCCATCTCCATCTGAAGAGTCTGCCAGAATCTAGAAGTAAAGCGTGGATCTCTATCACACACTATGCTGGAAGGCACGCCATGAAGCCTCACTATCTCCTTGATATACAGTTGTGCAAGCTTAGACATTGACATCTTCAAGCTGATAGCCAAGAAGTGAGCACTCTTAGTCAATCTGTCAACAATAACCCAGATCGCATCATGGCCCTTCCCTGTGCGTGGCAAATGAGTAACAAAATCCATAGTGATGCTATCCCATTTCCACTCAGGGACATCTAATGGTTGAAGTGTACCTCCAGGACGTTGATGCTCAATCTTGACCTTCTGGCATGTCAAGCAAGATGAAACAAAACGAGCTACATCAGCCTTCATGCCTGACCACCAAAACAACATCTTCAGGTCCTTATACATTTTAGTCATGCCAGGATGCATGCTAAAACGACTCTGGTGGCCTTCTTCCAAAATGATTCTCTTAAGCTCATTATCATTTGGTACACAGGTTTTCCCTTTGAACCTTAACATGCCATCTGTACCAGTATTAAACCACCTCCCCTTCTCTGTGTCAATCAATGATCTACACTTCATAAGCTCTGGATCTGTGAGTTGTCCCTCCATAATTCTATCAAAAACACTATTGTGTATCACCAGTTTGCAGCATCTGATTCCATCAGTCTCCACCTCCATATCTAGCTTTAGATCACTAAAGCTCTCAACAAGTTCCAACTCTTTGACCATTAAAGCAGATATATGTACTGTTTTTCTGCTTAAGGCATCTGCTACAACGTTAGCCTTTCCTGGGTGATACAGTACGTCAAAGTCGTAATCCTTCAGAAATTCCATCCATCGGCGCTGCCTCATATTTAGCTCTTTTTTATCAAAGAGATATTTGAGACTCTTATGATCACTGAACACTTGAAATTGAGAGCCATATAAATAGTGCCTCCAGATTTTCAAAGCAAATATTACTGCTGCTAGCTCCAAGTCATGAGTCGGATAATTCTTCTCATGAACTTTCAGTCGTCTTGAGGCATATGCCACAACCCGCTTCGCTTGCATCAAAACACAACCAAGCCCTTGGTGAGACGCGTCACAGAATACTTCAAAGGGCTTTCCTGTATCAGGAATAATAAGCACTGGAGCACTGGTCAACTTTTGCTTTAACTCTTGGAAACAAGATTCATACTTATCGGTCCAAGCAAAAGGATGGTCTTTCCGTGTCAACTGAGTCAACAGCGCTACAATCCTGGAGAAATTTTCAATAAAACGGCGATAATAGCCCGCTAACCCCACGAAGCTTCTGACTTCTATAACGGTTTTAGGCCATTACCATTGCAACACAGCTTGCACCTTGGCTGGATCGACAGAAATTCCACCAGTTGAAATCACATGGCCTAAAAATTGTACCTCTTCCATCCAGAATTCACACTTAGACAGCTTGGCATATAACTTTCTTTCTCTCAACACCTCCAACACTGTCCTAAGGTGATTCTCGTGTTCTTCTTGTGTCTTGGAATAGATGAGAATGTCATCAATAAAGACAACAACAAACTTGTCCAAAAAGGGTCAGAAGATTCGGTTCATATAATCCATGAAAATAGCTGGAGCGTTGGTCACACCAAACGGCATAACCACATACTCATAGTGGCCATACCTAGACCAGAAAGCTGTCTTCTGCACGTCATCAGCTTTTACCAAAATCTGATGGTATCCCGACCTCAGATCAATCTTTGAAAAGATTGCAGCTCCATGTAATTGGTCCATCAAGTCATCAATTCGGGGCAGCGGATACTTGTTCTTGATTGTCAACTTGTTCAATTGTGTATAATCCACACAGAGACGTGAGCTACCATCCTTCTTCTTCACCAGTAACACATGAGCACCCCAGGGAGAGACACTAGGTCTAATAAATTGCTTCTCAAGCAATTCTTCGATCTGTTTCTTCAACTCAGCAAGTTCAGCAGGCGCCATACGGTAAGGGGCAATAGATATAGGTCCTGCTCCTGATACTAGATCAATAGAGAATTCTACCTCTCTAGGAGGAGGTAGTCCAGGGACTTCCTCTGGAAAGACGTCTAAGAATTCAGCCGTTACAGGGAGATTAGCAGCCTGATTTTCTAGCGTAGAAGAGTCTCCCTCCATGTGAAACATGACAAGGAAACAACTAGCTCCCTCAAAGATCTCCTGCCTCAGAACGCCGAGAGATATAGGCTGATATTCGTGCTCATTAGGGAATACTAATTTCTTCTCGCCGCAATCTAGAAGAATATGATTGGTAGATAACCAATCCATACCAAGGATGATCTCTAATCCTTGCAAAGCCAAGCAGATGAGGTTCACCTTGAACAGACATTCGATGTCTTGATCAACCCAGATGCTTGTTACCAATAAGGGAGTAATTGGTAAAACCTGAAGACAAGTTTTGATGATGCTGTAAATTGTATTTCTTGATTGTAATAGGAGAATACGTAAAAAGCAACTTGTAGTTTTTTAAATGTAGTAGGAAATTGATAAATTTTGTAATTTCTACTTGTATAATCGATTATGTTTAAGGTATAATCGATTATCATATGTTTTTGAACTAAAATAATCGATTATCATGAAGCAATAATCGATTATCACAAGTCACACTTGAATAATCGATTATCACTTCAAATAATCGATTATCACTTTTTGAAATTTCTATAACGGACTTGAATAATCGATTATCACTTACAATAATCGATTATTCATGGCAGTTGGGAGCTGTCCTTTGGCATTCAGTGTGCTTGGCTATATAATGGGTGTTTGAGAGCTTCAGAAAATAACTTTGTTGAACTGAAAAGAGCTGAGTGAACACTGTGTGTCAGAGAAAGGTTCCCATTAGCTTTTTGTTCATACTGTTCCCTTGCTTGTTACTTGTGAAAAGAGAGGCTCTTATATTGTGTGTCAATAGCTGGAGTGAAATCTCTTCAAGTTAGCAAGGCTCACTGCTGTTCTTGTGGAAGGAGAAGCTCACGAATCATCTGTTGATTGCCGGAGTAGTTCTCATCAAGTCGGTAGTGTGTTTCTATTGATTTTATAATCTGTTCATCTGTTTGTAATCTGATAAAATTGTTTTTAGTGAAACTGTTAATCACTCCTTACAGTGATTAACGACTGGACGTAGATTCTGTTGAATCGAACCAGTATAAAAATCCCTTGTGTGTTTTTCTTGTGCCCTACACTCATTTTACATATCGCATATCAACTGTTTGATTAAATTTCTGAAAGAAATTTATTTTTAATAAAAAGGACAAATTCTGCTTTAACTGTGATCGAACACGCTTTACGTTCGTTTTTAAATCCGCTGCGTTAAACTCTTTAAAAAATTTACCCCCTCCGATACCGACAATTGGTATCAGAGCAAGCTTTGATAGTTTTTCAAAATATTTGCGAAAATGGCCGGTCACAGTCAAAATGTTGTTTATGCTGAGGGTGCGTCCATTAACAGACCTCCATTGTTTACTGGTGATAACTATGCTTTTTGGAAAGTAAGAATGGAAATTTTTATGGGGTCTATTGATAGAGGTATCTGGGAAGCAGTACTGAATGGTCCCTATATTCCTAAAACTGTAGTTGATGGTATTGAAACAGAAAAACCTTATTTTAATTGGACTGCTGAAGAAAATAGACGAGCTCAGTTTGATATTAAAGCTCGCAATATTATTTCATCTGCTGTTGTACTTGATGAGTTTTATAGAATTTCAGTTTGTAAGACAGCACAGGAGATGTGGGAAGTTCTCAGAGTCACTCATGAAGGAACTGAGGATGTTAAACGTGCAAGGAAAAATACTCTCATATAGGAGTATGAAATGTTCAGAATGCAACCAGGAGAAACCATATCTGATGTCCAAAAGCGTTTCACTCATATTGTGAATCACTTAACAGGTTTGGGTAAGATTTTTGATACTGATGAATTGAATGTTAAAATTCTGAAATCTTTGGACAGGACTTGGCAACCAAAGGTGACTGCTATCTCGGAGTCTCAAAATTTAGCTGAGATGACAATGCCAATACTGTTTGGAAAGCTTCGGGAGCATGAGCTTGATTTAAGGAGATTGACTGCTGAAGAAGATCAAGGCAAGAGGAAAACATTGGCCTTCAAGTCAGAAATTTCAAAAAGAAAGAGTTCAAAGAGGACTGAAGAAGACAACTCTGATGATGAGGAGAACATGAGCTTAATGATTAAGAGATTTGCAAAGTTCATGAAGGCAAAGGGAAAAGAAAAGTTTCATAAAGAAAAGCGAGAAAATCAAGAATCTCCCTCAAATGTAAAGTGCTTTGGATGTGGAGAAAGAGGACATATAAAATCTGAGTGTCCCAAGAATAAGAAAGGTGAAGACAAAAAAGAAAGAAAATTCCAAAAGAAGAAGAAAGCCTATATAGCTTGGGAGGACAATGCTTCTAGCTCAACGAGCTCAAGTGACTCAGAAATAGAAGCAAATCTTTGTCTTATGGCAGATCTTGAAGAAACAGGAAGCCAAGTAAGTGAATCTAGCTTTGAATCTAGTGAATTAGATTTACAGAAAGCTTTCTTTGATTTAATGAATGAATCTGAAAAATTAGATGCTACTCATAAAAAGCTAAAAAAGGAACATAATGATTTGAAATTAAAATATGATAAACTGCTTGATGAAGAAGTTGTTTTGAGAAATAAGGTGTGTACTCTAGAAACAAAATTGTCTGATGCAAATGCTACTTGTGAACCTGTTGAGTGTTTGTCTTGTAAAAGTCATATGTTTGATATTGACATACTTGAAAACTTACTTGCAAAGGAAACCAAGAATATTTCACATGCTAAGACAAACTTTAATAAAGGCAATGTTAAAAATGGAAACATGCATCAAAATTATAAGTCCAAAGTAAGAAAAACTCTTAGAGTTTGGGTTGAAAAAGGGACTTTTGTTAAAAACAAAGTGAGTAATGTGTGTTGTTTTTACTGTATGAAGCATGGTCACATGTCAAACAAATGCAACATTAAACATTTTGGAGTTCCAAATGGAAAATATGCTTGGGTTCCTGTTATAAAATAATGTTTCTAACCTCAAAGGACCCAAATGAGATTATGGGTACCAAAACTACATTGTTTTACTTTGTAGGTTAAAAGCTTTTCAAAAGGAGAAGAAAACTCTAAAATTATTCTGCTTTTGAAATTGATGCTCCAAGCCAGGAAGTGAATCCATCAAGTGAATTCCAAAGCCTTGGTTCGAGCACAAAGTGATTGAGCTAAGTATTGTTTAAACTGTGTTGTTGTTTTTTGTTCTTTTTGATCTTCAATTATTTGATTACTGTCATAACCATTTTTGTTTAAGCAAATGATATGTCCATCACTGATTCATTCATCTTGTGGTGTGTTCTTGTCTGTTTACACACTTTAATCAGTGAAATTCATCTATTTGAAACATTCATACGTTGAAACTAATCCTTGTTATGATTAGACATGTGCATTGTATTTTAGTGTTTTGCTGATTAATTGTCAAATTGAATCTGTGTTTAACTGGCTCAGTAGTCAATTTCATGAGTACTTTAAAGTTAGCCTTGGTATAATTTTTTTTTATCAAGCATCAAATGCAATGAAAAATTAATTTGAATGAGCTAGTTGACAGTTTCTATCTGCATTTCTAGATGATTAAGACGATTGATGATTAAATTGACAATTTTGTTTCAAAGCTGTTTTTGTGGAAATTTGTTTTCAAATTCAAATGCATAAGCCATGATAACACTCATTGAAAACTTGGATACAGTAAATGAACTGATCAAGTTTTGCATAATTTTGATGTAAAGTATCTGGTTTATAAACTGTTGAAAGATAAAATCTGAATCAGCTTGTGTTTGAATTTTTATATATGTTATTTTGATATGCATAGCTGAGTTTATGGCATTGAACAGTTTGGGATATGAAAAATGCATGAATTATAAATGCTATTTGGGAAGTTATAATTTATGTTGTCAAAATTATTTTTGAACTGATTGTATTAGTTGAAATGCTTTTATGTTAAACTTAGAGCAACTGTAATCATATTCATTTAAGCTACTGTTGCGTTCATTGTAGTTTATAAATTAGTTGTTGAATCATTAATATCTTAATTGTTTGATAAATGATTGTTGATTTCATTGAATTTGATTTGCTATTAATTATTGAAACTAGTTTGAAATTGCAAATACTTTTCTGAACTGCCTTTTAAGCATTTCTTCATTGTTTTGGATTGAACAGATCTTAAAATATTTTTTCAATCTGTTTGTGAGTTCAAAAGAAATTTTTGTTTGACATCTTATGACATGATTTTGTAATACCTGGTACCCATTTAAGCGGGAGATATGTAAGGCTGTTAGATATCTGGTTATTCATCTATACTTTGGTATTTCATCATGTATTTGCCTTTCATTTTATAAAAGTTCAAACTTTATAAATTCATCTTTCTTTTGTTAAGGATGAGAGCCATTTAAGGGGTGTTTAGATTCATTGAGCTTAGGAGAGAATTAGGAGTATTAGACATGTCCTAGAATCAAAATCTATGCAAAATATTGCATTTTTCGTGACTTTAGCACACCATAATCGATTGTCACTGAGCCATAATCGATTATTTAGTCATAAAAGTAAATCTGGAAAACTTTGAGCAGATAATCGATTATCATCAGGCATAATCGATTATCATGCAATTCTGGGCAGAGATTAATGAACTGATAATCGATTATCACATGCCATAATCGATTATCACGTTAACAGATTCAAAAATAGAGCCGTTAGAGCGTCCCATAACGGCTATAAACGGCCATAAACGGCTAGTTTCTTCATTTTTCTTATAAATAGCCTCCCATAATCGATTGTTAGACATTCTTTTGCAACCAAATACTGCTAAAATCAAATCCAGAGCTCCAAATCTCCTCATTTCTCTTTCATTTCGTAAACCTTCATCTCCTCCATCTTCATCCATGGCTGAATCAAGAAGGTATCGTCGCAAAACAGCTGGAGCCCCTTCCTCTTCTCAACCACGACTAGCCAACATAGATGGATGGATCTCAGATCAAGAGAAACATGCAGATTTCGTAAACTCCTGGCAAGAAAGGAAAATCATGGCGGTAAAGTACATCCGTCTTGATTTTTTTCGCTTTTATGGATTTCAATTTCCAAATACTTTTGCTGAGCAGGGGTTAACACATCTGGTAGAACAAAAGGGAAATATTTATCCAGATCTCATAAGAGTTTTCTACTTCAACTTGCGCTATCGAGATGGAATAATTTCTACCAAGGTCAAAGGCGTACGCATCATTTTAGATGATGACGTTTGGACAAATGTTGCTCAACTTACTATTTGGGATGATGCTGTCAAAGTCCATTTAGGACTTGAAGACTTCAACAGGATGCTAACTTTCCAATCTTTTCTGCGACATCCTGAGAAGCAAGTAAACAGAAGGCAACTATTGGTTGGAGGATTCAAAGTTGAAGAGAGGATGATCCACTACTTGATTGTTTGGATTCTCTGTCCTAGAGCAACCAACCATGCTCAATGCTCTGAGCAGGACTTACTTCTCTTGTATGGGATTTTAAATCACATACACATCGACTGGCCTGCTCTCATTGCTGACACCATGGTAAAAGCCAAGAAATCCCACTCTTATCAGTTTCCCTATGCTCTTCTTGTTTCTAGGATTTTAGAATATAAAGGAATACCTGTTGAAGGAGAACTTGTTCAAAATATTGAGACTGTGGGATCAGAAATCGGAGATACTACCTTTCGTCAGATGGGATTCATTACTAGAGGAAGGGTCCTTATTCACAAAGATGATGATCATTCTGATGATGATGATGATATGGACACTCATATGGCTGACCCAGTGAGTGCTGCAGCTCCTTCAGAAGCTGGACCTTCCAACATACCCTTCTCTTCCTCAAATTCTATGGAAGAACACTTTGCAAGATTATCCAAACAATTGGAGGATATGAGTCTCGCACAGAAGACACATTTTGATCAAGTACATGAGTGGCAGCAATCTCTTGATGAGTACTTAGTCGATCAGTTTCTTGAGTTTGATGTTCGACTACATAACATTGAGAATCATCTCAATATCCCTCCCACTGAAAGATCTCCTAGTCCTGAATTTTAGTTTTTTAGGATTTTAAGTTTGTTTGTTTTCTGTGTGGCATTTTCAATCTTTATAAATTTTCCAGTTATTCTTAATAAAATGAGCCTTTATGCATCTGTTATCTTTTTGAGGGGGAGCTCATATTAAGGGGGAGATTTTTACTTTTTGCTTATGATAAAAAAGGGGGAGATTAATATCTATATTATAGGGGAGAAGAAATAATATTCTTCAAAGTATACAGGTACTACTAACTCTGTGATCTTTTTAGTGAGAATGTATTGCAGGTAAAACTGAGTTGCTTTTAATAGAAGATTTTTTGATCATCATCAAAAAGGGGGAGATTGTTACCAATAAGGGAGTAATTGGTAAAACCTGAAGACAAGTTTTGATGATGCTGTAAATTGTATTTCTTGATTGTAATAGGAGAATACGTAAAAAGCAACTTGTAGTTTTTTAAATGTAGTAGGAAATTGATAAATTTTGTAATTTCTACTTGTATAATCGATTATGTTTAAGGTATAATCGATTATCATATGTTTTTGAACTAAAATAATCGATTATCATGAAGCAATAATCGATTATCACAAGTCACACTTGAATAATCGATTATCACTTCAAATAATCGATTATCACTTTTTGAAATTTCTATAACGGACTTGAATAATCGATTATCACTTACAATAATCGATTATTCATGGCAGTTGGGAGCTGTCCTTTGGCATTCAGTGTGCTTGGCTATATAATGGGTGTTTGAGAGCTTCAGAAAATAACTTTGTTGAACTGAAAAGAGCTGAGTGAACACTGTGTGTCAGAGAAAGGTTCCCATTAGCTTTTTGTTCATACTGTTCCCTTGCTTGTTACTTGTGAAAAGAGAGGCTCTTATATTGTGTGTCAATAGTTGGAGTGAAATCTCTTCAAGTTAGCAAGGCTCACTGCTGTTCTTGTGGAAGGAGAAGCTCACGAATCATCTGTTGATTGCCGGAGTAGTTCTCATCAAGTCGGTAGTGTGTTTCTATTGATTTTATAATCTGTTCATCTGTTTGTAATCTGATAAAATTGTTTTTAGTGAAACTGTTAATCACTCCTTACAGTGATTAACGACTGGACGTAGATTCTGTTGAATCGAACCAGTATAAAAATCCCTTGTGTGTTTTTCTTGTGCCCTACACTCATTTTACATATCGCATATCAACTGTTTGATTAAATTTCTGAAAGAAATTTATTTTTAATAAAAAGGACAAATTCTGCTTTAACTGTGATCGAACACGCTTTACGTTCATTTTTAAATCCGCTGCGTTAAACTCTTTAAAAAATTTACCCCCTCCGATACCGACAATGCTGGTGTAGACACCACCAAATCAAACTGTAATCTCTCCACTGCTAACCCCAACTTCTCAACACATTCCTCAGAGATAAAGGAATGTGTTGCCCCCGAATCAAACAATACCATGCAAGTCTTCTCACGCAACAGACAACTACCAATGATGAGGTTACCTGAGCTGGCAGCCTCTACACCTGTCACTGCATAGACTCTGCCTGTTGCTAGAGGTCTACCACCCCTCTGGATAGATCTGCCGGCCTGCTGTGGGTGAATAACAGCTCTCCTGCCCATCGGACAATCTCTCTCGAAGTGCCCTTGCTGTCTGCATCTGTTACACCTCCTGAATCCTGCCTTCTGAGGGCACACCGATAGTAGATGGGGTCCACCACACCCGAAACAGCGGATATCTCCAGGCACCCTCACTGGAGTCTGTGGAACAGAAGCGTGTGATGAAGAGGAGGAACCTCTAGACCCAAGTGAAGCAGAAGGTCTAGAATATGGGGTCCCTTTTGAACTGGATCCACTCCTTGTCGTCACTGGGCCACCAACTCTCAGTGGTTGGCTTCTCTGGCTATCTGACTCTCTTTTCATCCGCTCCATCATCTTTGCCCTTTCCACTAGAATGGAAAACTTTCTGATACAGAAGCCAGCAACCAAGATCTTGAGATCGCTTCTCAGACCATTCTCAAATTTCCTACATTGGTACTCCTCATTCATTGCCAATGTATGGAAGCGCAGAAGATGTTTGAATTTATCAGCATACTCCGACACCGTCATGTTACCTTGGACTAATTGGAGAAATTCAACTTCTTTAGCAAATCTCACGCTGTCCGGGAAATACTCCTCATAGAACTTGATTTTAAACATGTCCCAAGTGATTGGAACATTAGTACTTTCCAGCAAGGATCTAGTACTACTCCACCAGTGGATAGCATCACCCGATAACAGATACTCTGTGAAGGCTAGCCTATTCTCATCTGGGCACCTCCTAGCCTGATAAATCCTCTCCATGTCTCTGAGCCACTGATCAGCCTCATCCGGTATGCACTGCCCAATAAATCTAGCAGGTCGGTGCTGTAGGAAGCTCTCTAATGTCCATTCTTGCACCGGAGCTGGAGTAGATGAAGAACCTGCAGTAGCTCTTCCATTAGCCATCATCTCTACAAATTGCCTCTGAGAGGCCTCAGTTGACGTCTTGGCAGCATCCAATTGCTGCATTGCCACGGTATTTTGCTGCACGATAGCCGTGTTTTGCTGTTGCATAAACTGCATCATATCTCGCATCATCCTCATCATTTCCATATGAAAATCATCATTATTATTATTAGGTGGTGGAGGAGGTCTACGCGACATCTTCTGAGAAGGAGGAAAGAATAAAACTATTAGTCTTATTCAAAGATTTAGAATAGATGTTCATGCACGATGTAAAACATACAAACATGAGAAAGGGACGTACAAAATCCTACAGGCTCTCTAAGGATAAAAACTGCTCTCATACCACAAATGTAACATCCCAAAAATATGTGTATAATTTCATATCAAGTGGAATGCAACATGCGTAATAAAGTAAAGCAGTTAAGAGTGAAAGTCAGATGAAATGTATATAATATAGTCATCCAAAATGAGATATAAGCTCTACATATAACATAGAGTCTTTCAAAATGATACAAAAGGAGATATAGCTAAATATATACAATAAAAAAAAACTAATCTATACTACTCTACTCTATCAGCAACAGTATCTGGAGTATCAGCAGCTGCTCCAACGGGGCCTCTGAAACCTCTCTTACCTCTGCTCACATCCATAATTGAATGATCATTGCAGAAGAAACAATCACAAACAAAACAGACAACACACATGCAAGGGTAAGCTAGATTTCAATAGATAACAAGTCAATAACAGTTAAATATAATAAAAGAGACATTCAAACCATTACAATCCAAGAGGAACAGTTTTAGTAAATTAAAAGTTATGGTTTATTTAGGTGGTGTAAATTTTTGACTCGTCCGGACCTGGAATGAATATCAGGCTATGGCGGGTCATGCACTTGTGGTGGCCTCTACTGCTTTGCAAAGCCATTGCCAATGGGTTTCATCCTACCACAAACAAGATTAGTCCGTTATCACTCACCTTGGCCCATATAAAATGGAGACAACCAAGACTAGGACCCCCTACTACTCTTCACCACATGAACTACTCTTCTCTAAGTGAGATTGAATAGTCATTAGAGCTTTAAGGGAAACCCCCAAGACTGAGCTACCTATATT
>CP144698.1:29390191-29395191 GCA_036885675.1 Vigna mungo | reverse complement strand
TACCACTTGATACGGTCTACTCTGGCGAGGAACCGTAGATCTGGTGTAGTTTGAGCTGGAAATCGAACAACAGAGGCAGCGAAAGACAGAGAACGGAAGGTAAACCCTAGGTTTTGGAGTTTGATCGGTGAAAAGGTTAGGGTTGGGCGTTTTAATCGGTAGGATGAGAGGATTCATCGATTGAATCAGTGGAATGGAAGAGGTCAAGGTTTTAATCGATGGCTAGGACGAGGTCTCAGTTTTGAACGGTGAAAGTGAGGGAAACAATGAGATTAGCTGTTACCTGGTGAGGAAACAAGCGGTGGCCAGAGGACGAAGTCGGATTTGTGATGAGGAGGTGATGAAATGTAGTTGTGGTTGATGGACGCTCTCAGGAGAGAAATCCCTAAGTTCTGCAGCTCACAAGAGAGAATGGTAGAATGCGAAATGAAGATTTGTGTGAATGAGGTGAAATGTGACGCTGAGTTGAGTAAGCTCTCGTGTGGCAGTGATACGTAAGCCACGCGGCTGAAATGGATTGGAGGATGTATGTCACGATGGAGGAGAGAGAAATCTGATGTGGAATATGTGACGGATGGCAAAGTGAATGGAAGGTGGTTGAGGAATCCCTTGAATTCTTCGACCTTGACTTTCAAGGGACTAAAATCTGGAGTGCTCTCAATAGAAATTTTTAATCCAATATCTCAAAAGTGATTACAATAAGTGTTGGCATGCTTATTTATAAGACTAAAAGTCCCACATGTCTAACACAATACAAAGTACATCAGAGAAATACTAAACTAAAGACATTGGGCTTGAGCCCCGCGTATCACATAATAATAAACATAATAATAATAATAATAATCATAATAATAATAATCATAATAATAATCAAAATCAAAATCATAATAATAATAATAATAATCATCATAATAATCATAATAATAATAATAATAACAATAACAATAATAATAATAATCATAATAATAATAATAATAATCATAATAATCATAATCATAAAAATAATAATAATAATAATAATAATAATAATCATAATAATAGTCATAATAATAATAATAATAATAATCATAATAATAATAATAACAATAACAATAATCATAATGATAATAATAATAATAGAAATAAGAATAATTATCGTCAAAACCATAATAATAACAATAAAAATAATAATTATAATAATAATAATTATAATCATTATCATAAGAATAAAAAAAAAATAATAATAAAAATAATAATTATAATATTAATAATAATAATAATCATTACCAGCATAATAATAATAACAATAACAATAATAATAATAATATTATACATAATCATAATCATAATCATAATAAAAATAACAATAATAACAACAATAATTAATAGTAATAACAATAATAATAACAACAACAATAATAATAATAATACTAAAAATAATAGAAATAATAATAATTATAATCAAAACCATAATAGTAATCATAATAGTAATAATAATAATAATAATAATCATCATCATAATAATAATAATAATATAAATAATCATAATAATAATAATAATAATCATAATAATAATAATAATAATAATAATAATAATAATGAAAATAATAATTATCATTATAATAATAATAATAATAATAATCATCATCATAATAATAATAATAAAAATAATAAAAACAATAATGATAATAACGATAATAATAATAACAATAATAATAATAAAAATAATAATCAATAATAATAAAAATAATAGTAATAGTAATCATATTAAGAATAATAATAAGAACAACAACAACAACAATAATAATAATAATAAAAATAAAAATAATCATAATTATAATCATAATAATCATAATAGTAATCATAATCATAATAATAATAATAATAACAATAATAATAAAAATAATAATCATAATATTAATAATAATAATAATAATCATTATCAGCATAATAACAATAATAGCAATAATAATAACAATAGTAGTAATAATAATAATAATAATCATTATCATATTCATAATTATAATCATAATTAAATCATAATCATAATAATAAAAACAATAACAACAACAACAACAATAATAATAATAATAATAATAATAATAATAATAATAATTATAATAAAAATAATCATAATAATAATCATAAAAATATTAATAATAATAATAATCATAAAAATATTCATAACAATAATAATAATCATAATAGTAATAATAATAACAATCATAACAATAATAATAATAATCATAATAATAATAATAATAATAATAATAATAATAATCTGAATATTAATCAGAATAAAAATAACAATAACAATAACCATAATAATAAAAATATTAATAATAATAACGGAAACAATACTAATAAGAACAACAACAATAATAATAATAATAGAAGTAATAATAATAATTATTATTATGAAATAATAATAACAACAATAGCAATAATAATAACAATAATAATAATAATAAGAATAATTATAATAACAATAACAACAACAATAATTGTAACATCCCAATAAATATAACCAAAGCCATAATTTATTTTTAGGAGTTAACAAAAATAATAACGGAGAACAGTAATGAATAGGCTAAGCCGTACGAAAATACTGAGAATTAAAATTGAGCGATTAAATATATACAAGATGTTTACAAAAATAGACCGAACGGTCTAGAATACAAAGTAATGGCCGAAAGGCCAAAATTAAAAAGGGTCGAGAACTAAATATTTACAAAGTTACAAAGGGAAAGAAACGCCTAAACTAAGGACCGGACGGTCGTGCATAACTCTCTGGCACGGCCTCAACTGGTTCCTCGGTCTGAATGGCGTCCTCCAGAGTTTCTTCCAATGCAGCTTCTAAGGTATCCTCTGCTCACATCCAAAAGGATGATCATTGCAATAAAGAGAATAGCCGAACGGTCGGATACCGAACGACAACATATACAAAGCAAAACAGATAAGGGTAAGCTTATGTAAATTTAATTTATCAATTCAATATACAAGTAAACATACAAGACAACAAATCAATCATACAACATGTCATTCATAAACTCAAGACCGACCATAAGACACCGTCCGGACTGTATGAATATGTAGCTCGGTCGTCCTTAGCACCCGGGTGGTGTAGTAACTGTTTTCTCCAGCTGCCACCCGAGGTTAGTCCTCCAACGGTTATTTCCTCGTATAACCGCGGACCTCCTGCCATTCCCACGCATGAGCGACCTCCCTCTACTTGAGGAAGCGTCCTCACGGAATATCAGGATCAAGGACAACGCCGGAGTCATTCCCACATTCATACTTTACCAATCAATGCCGAGTTCATGAGACATTCCGCCCGTGGAATTCTCTTACTTAATCAAAATTCATCCTTCGTTATCAATTCCAGGTTATTAATGGGTTCAGAGAAATACCAGATACTCAATACCGAATAGTTTCTGACTAAACGTTTCATAAAACTGAGCACTAGATCTATGACCGAGTGCTTTGCACGACCGGACGTCCTCAGGATGAATGATATTAACAATGTAAAACCGAATACTTCATAAGTTAAGCGTCAGTCTAATACTGACCACTTGTATGACCGAACGTACAGTTTATGACTGAATGTTCTCAAAATTTGTGTACTGGTGTAATACTTATCACTTTTAATAAACATCAACAATATAAACCGAACGCTCAGTGTATGACTGATCGTTCTAAATAATTCATACGAGACTGAATACTTAGTATATGACTAAGCACTTCCAAATCAAACGTTCAGTATAAGACCGAACGTTCAGAACAATAAAGGTAACTAATATGAAACCAAGTACTCAGTTTATGACTAAGTACTTCCAATAAGCATTATCAATAAAAACGAACGTTCAGAGGAAACGAGCACTACTATAATAAACATAGTTAACATGAGACTAACAATCAGTCTATGACCGAATACGTTAAAACTGAACACTCAGTATAAGACCGAGCGTTATGAAATAGATAAAATATTACGACTAAATAAGCAAGTCATTAAGGTTTCGATACAACAATACCAAAATGATCGTTTAGGGGAAAACCGAACGGTCCTAATGACCTTCGGTCTTGGATTTACATTTTCTCTAAGTTTATACTTATCATACAACTCATACCACATCATACCATATTACATTCATGAAAATTCAACCAACATACTTTAGATATCAAACATGCAATAAATCAACATACATTTAAACATACAGAAAATCAAAATTAAACTTTATAAGCTTCCCTTACCTCTATTCCAGCTAAACTTCTAAGGTTCTACTTTAAGCTTGACCGAACGTCCAAAGTGCTCCGATTGCAAAACTGATCGGTGAAGATAAAAGATCTTGACACCAGGAGTATTAAATCTGAAAGGAGGTTGATGATCGGAGATGAAGTGGTGGTCGGAATTCTAGAGAGAAGGTTGAAGGTTTTGAGAGAAGGAGGAGAAAATCAGGTTTTCAGAAAGTTAAGTCTGAGGAAGAAGAAGAAGATTGCAAGCAGAAAAGTGTTAAGGATTTTGGATTTTCTACCTTAAGTATGGCCTCCAAACCGGACGGTCGGCCATTCTCTGGCTGCCACATGTTTTCCACTAAAACGCCCGTCTACTCCTAGCGTGCCACCTGGCTTCCACTATCCGAAGATATTTCTTCTTCTTTTTGCCGCCGGACGTTTCCCGAGGTTGGGGAATTTAATGCAGTACAGAGTTTGTCTTCCACCAAAAATCCTAGGACTCTGTACGGTTGACAAGTGTACGTCACTAAGGGTAATATTTAATGGGACGTGACAATAATAATAATAATAATATAAGAATAATGATAATAATAATCTTCATAATAATAATAATAATAATAATAATAATCATCATCATAATAGTAATAATAACAATAATAATAATAATCGTAATAATACTACAACTAATAATATTAATAATAATCATATTCATATTAGTCATAATAATAATCATAATAATAACAACAACAACAATAATAATAATAATAATAATAATTATAAGAATAATA
>CP144698.1:29367691-29385191 GCA_036885675.1 Vigna mungo | reverse complement strand
TTTCTATGCAATTAAGACCGAAGGGCCGAATACCTGTTGCCAAAATTGGCTAAGTACCTAAGCTTGAATGGCCGAGGAGTTGAGGCCGATGGGCCGAATACTTGTTGCAAAATTTGGCTAATTACATAAAGCCGAATCGCCGAGGAATTGAGGCCGAGGGCCGAGCACTTGATCCCAGATTTGGCTAAGTACCTGTGAGGCCGACTGGTCAAGCAATTGAGGCCGAAGGGCCGAATATCTATTGCCAAATTTGGTTAAGTACCTGTGAGGCCGAAATACCGATCAGTTGAGGCCGAACGGCCAAGTAATTGAGGCCGAAGGACCGAATACCTGTTGCCAAATTTGGCCCAGTACCTAAGGCCGAATGACCAAGGAGTTGAGGCCGTAGGGCCGAATACTTGTTGCGAAAGTTGGCTAAGTACATAATGCCGAATTACCGAGGAATTGAGGCCAAAGGGCAGAACACTTGATGCCAGATTTGGCGAAGTACGTGTGAGGACGAATAGCCGAGTAGTTGACGCCGAATGGCCAAGAAATTGAGGCCGAAGGGCTGAATACCTGTTGCCAAATTTGGATAAGTACCTAAGCCCGAATGACTGAGGAGTTGTGGCCGAAGGGCTGAACAGTTGATGCCAGATTTGGTTAAGTACCTGTGAGGCCGAATGACCAAGCAATTGAAGCCGAAGGGCCGAATACCTGTTGCCAAATTTGGCGAAGTATCTAAGGCCAAATGGCCGAGGAGTTGAGACCGAAATGTCGAACACTTAATGCTAGATTTCGCTAAGTACATGTAAGGCCGAATAGCATAGCATTTGAGCCCAAATAGCCAAGCAATTGAGGTCGAAGGGCCGAACACCTGATGCCAGATTTGTTTAAGTACCTGTAAGGCTGAATGGGCAAGTAGTTGAGGCCGAATAGCAAAGCAATTGAGGCCGAAAGGCCGAATACATGTTTTCAAATTTGGCTAAGTACCTAAGGCTGAATAGCAGAGGAGTTGAGGCCGAAGGGCCGAATATTTGTTGCCAAATATGGCTAAGTACCTAAGGCAGAATAACCGAGGAATTTAGGCCGAAGGGCCAAACACTTGATGCTAGGTTTGGTAAGTAGCTATGAGGTCGAATGGCCGAGCAGTTGAGGCCGACTGGCCAAGCAAATTGAGGCCGAAGGGCCAAATACCTGTTGGCAAATTTGGCTAAGTACCCAAGGCCGAATGACCGAGGAGTTGAGGCCGAAGGGCCGAACACTTGATGCCAGATTTGCCTAAGTACCTGTGAGGCCGAATGTCCAAGCAATTGAGCCTGAAGGGCCGAATACCTGTTTCCTAATTTGGCTAAGTACCTAAGGCCGAATGGCCGAGGAGTTGATGTCGATCGGCCGAATACCTATTGCCAAATTTGGCTAAGTACCGAAGGTTGAATGGCCGAGAAATGTAAGCCGAAGGTTGAATGGCCGAGAAATGTAAGGCCGAATACCTCTTGCGAAATTTGGCTAAGTACGTAAGGCCGAATGGCCGAGGAGTTGAGGTCGAAGGACCATACCTGTTGCTAGATTTTGGCTAAGTACCTAAGGTCGAATGGCTTAGGAGTTGAGGCCGAAAGGCGGAACACTTAATCCTAGATTTGGCTAAGTACCTGTGAGGCTGAATTGCCGAGCAGTTGAGGCCGAATGGCCAAGGAATTGAGGCCGAAGGGCTGAATACCTGTTGCCAAATTTGGCTAAGTACCTAAGGTCGAATGACCGAGGAGTTCAGACTGAAGAGCCAAATACCTGTTGCCAAATTAGGCTAAGTATATAAGGTCGAATGACCTGTTGCAAAATTTGGCTAAGTACCTAAGGCCAAATGGCCGAGGAATTAAGACCGAAGGGCCGAAAACATGATACCAAATTTTTGTAAGTACCTCTGAGGCCAATTGGCCGAGCAGTTGAGGCTGAATGGCCAAGCAATTGAGGCTGAAGGGCCGAATACCTATTGCCAAATTTGGATAAGTACCTAAGCCCAAATTACCGAGGAGTTGAGGCCGAAGGGCCTAACACTTGATGCCAGATTTGGCTAGCTACCTGTGAGGCCGAATGACCAAACAATATAGGGTGAAGGGCCGAATACCTGTGCCCAATTTGGCAAATTACCTGATACGCGGGGCCCAAGCCCAATTTCTTTAGTTTAGTATTTCTTTGATGTATTTTCTATTGTGTTAGGCATGTAGGACCTCTGGTCCTATAAATAGTCATGCCTACCTTATTGTACTTAACTTTTGAGAATAATGAGAATAAGATTTTCTAAATCAGAAAAATATTCTCTCTTGAAAGTCATTGGCTAGAGAGTCCAAAGACCTCTAGCCTCCTTCCAAAGCACACTTCCTATTTTCCATTTTTCCAATTACTCCACCGTGCTTCTCTCTCCTCCACGGAGATCCAATCCTCCACTGCCACATAGTCCTCTACCTGCGTCAACGCTTCAATACATCAGCGCACCATATTTTTCCTTCGCAGCCCGACTCATCAACAACACTCTCATTATCGTGTCTTCTCCACGAAACCCAAACCACCTCTGCTAGGGTTTCTTGTTCCAGTGCCTTCACTCCATTTCCTCTTCACAGATCTACCATTTCTCTTCACCGATTTGTGATTTCCTTCACCGAATCACCAACTTCTTCAAATTTTGTCCATCTTCACCGATTGTTTTTCCATCTCCTCCGATTAAAACCTCTTTTGAACCGATCCAAAACTTTTCCACCGATTAAACTTCAATTCTCACCGTTTAATCGGTCTGTTTTGACTCTCCTTACCATTTTAGGTTTCTCGGTGTCCGATTAGGGTTTTCAACCTAATCTCTTCTGATTTCTCTCTCAATCTAGAGATTGTTCAACATTCCGCTACGTCATTTCTCTCTGGAGAAGCTTCGAGGACTTCGATTAGTGTGCACACCTTTATTATTATGATTATTAGTATTTTTATTCTTATTATTATTATTATGATGATTATGATTATTATTACGATTATTATTATTATTATTATTATTATTATTATTATTATTATTATTATTATGGTTTTGACTATAATTATTATAATTTCTATTATTATTATTATATTTATTATTATTATTATTGTTATTACTATTATTATTATTATTATCATTATTATCATCATTATTATTATTATTATTATATTTATTATTATTATTATTATTATTATTATTGTTATTATTATTATGATTATTATTATGATTATGATTATTAATATGATTATTATTTTTATTCTTATTATTATTATTATTATGACTTTTATCATTATTTATTATTATTATTATTATTGTTATTATTATTATTATTATTATTATTATTATAATTATTATGATTATTATTATTATGATTATATAATTATTATTATTATTATTATCAATATGATTATAATGATTATGATTATTATTCTTATTGTTATTATTATGATTATGATGATTTCGAATATTAATATTATTATTATTTTTATTCTTATTATTATTATTATGATTATTATTATTTTTATTATTATTATTATTATTATTATGATTATGATTATAATTATTATTATTATTATTATTATTATTATTATTATTTTTATTATTATGAGAATGATTATTATCATTATTATTATTATTATGACTATTATTATTATTATTATTATTATTATTATTATTATTATTGTGATTATTATCATGATGATTATGATTATGTTTATGAATATGATTATTATTATGATTCTTATTATTATTATTGATATTATTATTATGATTATTATTATTGTCATTATTAGTATTATTTTTATTATTATTATTATATTTATTATTATTATTATTTTTATTATTATTATTACTATTATTATTGTTGTTATTATTATTATTATGATTATGATTATGATTATCATAATTATGATTATTATTATTGTTATTATTATTATTATGACTAGTATTTTGATTATTATTATTGTTTTCATCCCTCACAGTTCGACAATAGGTCCACGTCTCGTATCCTTTCACAACTAAGCAATATATTCCTAGATAACTGTCGAACATCCAAAACAAGGCTACACCGTCGAGTCTCACACCATATTTCCTTGTACAGCCAAAAGTCTTTCTCTGCTTTCACTTAATCCTATATATGTATCAACTCATGCAACCAAGACATATTCATGCATTTCTAGGCTCATAGTTAATAAAAGTACATCCAACATGTTCATACTCAAAGTATTTCAGTCACACAAGTAAATTAATTATGTTAATTTATACTCATGCGTCATAATTGTCATAAATAAGTACATAAATTTTCAAATCTAAATTCTAAAAGATTTCATAAAATAAAAAAAAATGCAATCAAGTTTAAATAAAAAAAAAACCCAATAATAAGAAAATGGTTATGTATGCTTGGTTTCTTTTAAAATAAGACGACTCAAAAAGAATAAATCTATTTCTTTTCCTTTATAAAATTTTGGTCGACCAATCTATCATCCAATTATCAATTCAGACATTTCCAGCAGCGTCAGAGGTTACTACTCCTCATGTTCCTCATTTTCAACTTAAGTCATAAATTTCATTAACCACTTATTGCTTTTTAATTTCCAACCTAACAAAACACTCACGGTTCTATTAGTAGAACCCCATACCTCTCTTTCATTATCAACTAGTAATATATTTATTTATACTAGTCACCTCCAAATAATACTGCACAACAGTTTATGTCAAAATCAGAATTTAAAGAAATAGCAAACAGATTATACACTTTGAAACTAACATTCACTTTATAAACTAATCACCTCACACCATCCAACCACACATTAATACCATTTGTAACAAATTTAATGATCACTAATCAACACTAGATTGCACATCTGTCAAATATCCAATTGTTCCAACAATATAGTAAAACATTTGTTCATTCTAATTTCAAATGATCATAAATTCTTTACTCGTCTTCCAATTGTACAACATTATTTATATTCCATACTATCTATATATCACTTCTCACGTCTAGTTTCCACCAACATTTTTTTTTTAAATTAACCACTACACATTCACAAGTTAAAGTAATTTATTCTACTTTGAAATCTACACTTTAACCTTCCACACAATCTTATTTTCTTTTTAAACTATAATTCATCATCTCAACAAAATTCCTATTCATTTTCACATACATTCGTTCAAGGTACAGGTTCATATTAAATCACATTACTCATGCAAATATATATTTATTTCACAATATTAAGATAATATTGGAGATGTATGAATGCAGATGCAGCTTTTATCAAACTGTTTGATTGAATGCCTCTATGAACCTAAAATACTATTTATACACATGCAATGTTGTGAATAAGTCTGGAATTATGAGAAGATATGAAAAGTGTAAATTGATTAGGAACAATATATGCAAAACTTAAAATCACATTTTGAAACCAATGTTAGATCATAGGCGTGACAACCCTTGTTAAGAAAATGTGAATGCAGTGCCTATGCACTAAGATGACTGAAATGTTATGCCAATGGTGCAACAAACTCAATATTGAACTACAACTAGTTGAACTAAAAAGATTAGTGAAACGAAAAAATCCTCTGATGGGGTGATTGCTAAAACAGAACTAATGAACTGGACTGCTAAAATTGTATTATGCAGAAACTAGAATTCCCCAATGCATACTTACATGCAAAAATGTAAGGATTTAACCATTGAGCAATGAAAGGTAAGATGCAACAAATGTAATTTAAGCTGTAACATATCACTAACATAGTAGCAAAGGAAAAATAAAGAACTAAAAACTATGAAATTAAATAACAGCAGAAAACAACTATACAATTAATCAGAAAGTAATTTCAGGATTAATAATCTTGTTCCAATTATTGAATTAAATTTAGTTCTGCTCAAAAAGATCTCTTGTTAACTAAGGCCCACTTTGGTTTTTCTTGGATTCTAAAACAGAACCTCATTTATACAGAGTTTAGGAATCCAATCCAACCACTTATAACTAAGAAATTTCGTTACAAAATCATAATCTAAGAACAATGGGACTAAATAAAAAAAAAACTGCAAAAGCTAGAAATATAAATTAAGATTTAATAAAATTGCTCTGAAAAAGTAAAGCATCATATATGAATGGAAAAAAAAGTAGCATAATTAAAGTTTAATTGAACAAGAACGTTAAAATCAAAGCAAGAAATCAACAGGATGCGAAGGCTGGAAAGTAAATTTGCAAGAAAAGAAAAGTATGGTGCAGGAAACGTAAATATTGTAATAATTATTCAAGCTAACACTTTACAACATCTAAAGCATTTATTTATTTATTTTCAAGAGTCCAAAATTACTATTTACTGGCACCAAAATATAGGCAATGTCAAATAATTACCAATAGATGACTAAGTTGATGTCCTAATCTTCCAATGATCAATTTGACATTTCGAAATTGATTCCACAATTAACAATATAGTGCTACATTATACAATAGCATTAATCATTAAACAACTTTTAAAATGGCACGCCACTTAAAAAAATCCAATTATTATTCAGTAGAAATTGCTTTAATAAAAGGCAGCTATTGTGTTCAACAACATGGAATAAAATATCATTTAGAGACAATTCTAAAACAAGCATGTAACAAACAAGTTTTCATTAAATACTCACATCGGTGAGTGACAATACTGTCATAGTCTCAAAAATTACATTTTAGGATGTAAAGAATTATCAACTACCCAATAACCAAAGAACACATTCACTATAGACATCATAATCCTAACCACATCAGGATCACTAACAGCACCCTCAATTTTGACCAACATTCAGGCATATATGCACCATAACAATAAACTAAAGAATCACAAACTTGTACAGTCCCTAATAACATTAAACATTATACTCCTAACCTGTCAATCTTTCACTGTTGAAGGTTAACATTCATGTCAAGCATAAAACTAAACAATGTAAGCAATCACCAAACATTTCCATTAAGCATTACTCATCACAAAACACTATAACATCACAGTCACACATTAGAACCTAGATGAGCTCAACCCCAAAGTCCCAAAATCATTGCTCTGATACCATTATTGTAACATCCCAAAATTTGGAAGTCCTGAAAACACGACCCAATTAATTTTTCTTTTTTTATTTTTTTTTAAAACCAAAAATAAACTGGAAATTTTATCAAAAGAAGACTTATTACGAATTTAAATCAAGCAGATAAAGTATTAAGTAAGTTGCAATAGATAAAATTTGAGAATTTAAAAGAAATTTAATTTCCTATAACTTCAAACACAATGGTTTATATCTCAATTTAAATAAGTAAAATATCTATTACAACTTATACATTATTTTCATAAATTTCTAAAAATCCTTATACAATTTCCATCGTAGATTTCCCGGCTCCAGAATCACCTACATTCTTATCTGAACTCTGGTATAACATACGTTATACGATCATTGCACATGTAGACACACAAACAAATAAACAGAAATATATGGGTGAGTTAACTTTTACAACATATAAGAAGTAGTATATTACCTACAGCTTCCAAGCAAGCTAATAAACATAAACTATACAACTCTAATTAATTTCCCATAATTTACGGAATGTACACTAGAGAGTCTTAGGAATGAAACTTTCATTTAGTATAATCAACCAGCATCATTAACATCACAACAATCACAATTCTACAATTCGTTCAGCAACATAAACAAGACATATAAAAGTCATCTAACATCAATTCACCAATCACACATACCCATCCAAAACGAATATACCCATTCAATATCATAACATAACAACACCTAGTAACTATACACGAACTTTTATCTTAAAGATACCATAACTAAATCCTGTTAAAAGCTACACTAAATCATGTTTTCACTTCTCTAATATTGCACTATCAAAACCAACGAAAAGATAATAGAAAATTATATAATAACAGATATATCTTTACAATCCATTCGGAAAACAACATTGCAGAACTAATAATACCCCCACATCAACTCTTAAAGTTCGCAAAAGGACAACTATTTATTTGACTAAGTCCATTCAACCACAGACTCCTTTCCCTATTAAATCTGCCACATACAACAACTCATGACTCTAAGAAATCCTCAATTAGGTTCAATAATATTGAACCACACCAGGCACACGATCTACACACCCAAACTATAGTAATACATACTAGCATTATAACAATTTTTTTTTTACTCATCCAACCCTTTTCTCAAATATATGACTACCAAGCAAGGTAATTCACATTGAAATATTTTAAAAATAATACTTTCTTAAGTCTTGAGAGAATATAATAGACTAAACATAATGAAGACACCTCCTTACTCTTACAATCGAGCAAGTTTATCCTGTATTAAACTAAAGAATCATTCCGATAATAGTTTACACATATATTCGTAAGATAAGTTGTCAAAACAAATTTATGCATATCAATCCAAAAACTTAATTATACGACACGAATTACCAACTTTTTGATTTGATAACCACAAAATCAAAACCCAATACATATAACCCTTGTCTAATTTTTCCATTTAACAGAACGAAACCCAATTGTTATATCCATAAGACAGAAAGCACAAAGAAATTTTGAAGCATTAATAGCATACCATATCATATCCCCAAACAGTAAATTCAAGCCAAGAGAGCTCCCCATACCTTGCTTGGTTTTCCTTCACCACTAAAGTTAACTTTCCTAGGTTCTCTTTATCACCAAGCTCGCCCTTCTTTGCTCCGATGCTTCTCCGCTGCCTCTAAACTTCCCTTCATTGGCCATATTGCACTTATTCTTAAAGTACCACTCATTGACACTCAAACACAATCTCACCGGTGTCAGTTTCGCAACCCTTCCCTAACCCCCTTTTCTCCCTCAAATTGCGCCCTAAAAATTTGCGCTCCTCCCTTTGCTTCTCTGCCCTTGCTCCCCCATGTTACAAGAGAGTAGTGACTGCTCCTCATTCATTAAAAAAAAACTCCCCCCTGCCCTAAGGAGGTTTGAGGTGTTTTAAAGCAAAGAAGAAAAAAAATCGTAACATAGAGGATGAACGTGCATTCTGTTTTCGAAGGAAACATTCCGTTTTCGAAGGAAACGTTCAAGAGGAAAAGTAACCCTCCCAGTCCTCTATTGGTCAAAAGCTAGGTTAAAAAAAATAACCAACGCACACAACACAATACCCCCAAGCTAAATCATTTTTGCTAATTATATAACCATTTAATAACCTTTTAACATATTCATATTTCGTATATATCATATTTTAGATATTCTTAATGCTAACCATTATATATACTCATCACATAATACTTGTACACAACTTTTACCTCACTATCACATGGTATTAAAATAAACATTATCTCAAGGATATTCTAATAACTAACCCATACAAAGGATGGTACAAATTTTTCGGGTCTTACATTCTCTCCAACTCGAAAAATTTTCGTCCCCGAAAATTGTGTTACCTACACATATATTCCTCTATCCAAAATACTTTTATCTCTCAACCAAAATCATTTCATAATGCCTTTGAAATTTCCCAATAATTTCCCCATATTTTACCATGTAAAACCATGATCACCGAATCAAGGAGACTCGGGTCCTCCTCCACACGCAGCTTTGGACATGACTCGATTCACGTCCCTCACACGTAGCTTTGGACATGACTCGATTCCTGTCCCTCACACACAGCTATCGGACTTATCGTTTCTTGTCCTCCACACGCAGCTGATGGACATTGGTCCTTCACACGCAGCTAATGGACACTGGTCCTTCACACGCAGCTATTGGACCCATCTTGGTTCTTGTCCTTCACACGCAGCTAATGGACACTGATCCTTCACACGCAGCTATTGGACCCATCTCGGTTCTTGTCCTTCACACACAACTAATGGACATATCGGTTCATGTCCTTCACACGCAGCTAATGGACATAACACGATACCGGTCCTTCACACGCAGTTATTGGACCGTGGATAAGAGTCGTCTTCCACACGCAGTTTCGGACCTATCTCCCCTGCTCCGCATGGACTTACGAGTAAAACTTCGGTTAGGCGCACCCACCGAGTACTACACTCAGCACAAGCTGGAACCCTACGGGCGAGACATCCTTCCCTTTCTACCCTCTCGAAAGAGGAAAGGGCGGCACTCGAATCCACACACTGCCTTTCTCAGGCAACAGAACCGTCTTTAATTCATTTTACTGATATAGCGTACCAGTCTGGTTTTTACAAGATACGACCAGAGGATGCTAGCTTCTCCAACCAACTCTCAAAATTATTTGGAGACTTATCTCACTACCATCACCATTCACATTCACAAGTATAATTCAATCATACTCACTTATAGACATTCTCAACCACTTAGATCCATCTCCTAGATACTACTAAAGACATGTATTCCGAAACTCATTCATTCAGCCATGGTAACATCAATCACCATCAATCATACATAATTTCCTATAAATACATCTCATATTAATCATCATCATGCTTCAGTGAGTCATTAACTCAACCTCTAATGCCATTCACCATTCATTCATAGTTAATATACATGATTTACAGCCTATGAACACATAACATATTATTTTCAGTCATTGGAAACCAATCTCAACCAAAGATAAATAAATTAAAATAGAGTACCCTGTTACTCTTAACTTCTTACACGAAAATTTCATATTCCAGCCACACCAATATATGTACAATATAAAAAGCAATTTCGGAAGAGTCCCACCATTTTACTAAAAAAAAAAAAATATATTGCAACCATGTAAAAAATCTCATTTACGTATGTATCAATGTCCCCCACCATACAACCCCTCTAAGTAATATCATCTTTACATTTTAATGTCTACAAAATTCTGTATTTCCAAACCAACTCTTTTATGGTCCCTATCAACTCAATAATCAACTTTATTATTATTATTATTATTATTGTTATTATTTTTATTATTTTGATTATGATTATTATTGTTATTATTTTAATTATTATAATTATTAGGATTACGATTAACATTATTATAACGATTATTATGATTATGATTATAATTATTATGATTATTATTACTGTTATTATTATTATTATTATTATTATTATTATTATTATTATTATTATTATTATGTGGATGATTATTATTATTATTATTATTATGATTATTATTATGATTATTATTATTATTATTATTACGATTATTATTATTATGATTATGATTATTATAGTTATGTTGATTATTATTATTATTATTAGGATTATGATTATTATTATTATGATTATTATGATTATGATTATTATAATTATGTTGATTGTTATTATTAAGAGGATTATTATTATTATTATTATTATTATTATTATTATTGTTATTATTATTATTATTATTATGATGATTATTATTATTGTTATGATTATGATTATTATTATTATTATTATGATCATGATTATGATTATTATTATGATTATTATTATTATTATTGTTATTAGCAAAATTTGGTAACAGGTACTTAGCCACATTTGACATCAAGTGTTCGGCCCTTCGGCCTCAACTCTTCGACCATTCGGCCTTAGGTACTTAGCAAATTTGGCAACAGGTAGTCGGCCCTTCGGCCTCAATTGCTTGGCCATTCGGCCTCAACTTCTTGACCATTCGACCTCATAGGTACCTAACCAAATCTGGCATCAAGTGTTCGGCCCTTCGAACTCAATTCCTTAACCATTCAACGTTAGGCACTTAGCCAAATTTGGCAACAGGTATTCGGTCCTTCGGCCTCAATTGCTTGGCCATTCGGCCTCAACTGCTCGGCGTTTCGGCCTCACAGGTACTTAGCCAAATCTGGCATCAAGTGTTCGGCCCTTCGAACTCAATTCCTCAGCTATTCGACCTTAGGTACTTAGCCAAATTTACGCATTTAACCATTAACCATTAACCATTAAGAATTAAGCATTAAACATTAAGCATTAAGCATTTAAGCATTTAAACGTTTACACCTATAAGCGTAAAAGCATATTAAGCATTATTAAACATTAAGCATTAAGCATTAAGCATTTAGGCATTAAGCATTTTAGCATTTACGCATTTAAGCATTTAAACATTTATGCATATAAGCATATAAGCATATTAAGCATTATTAAGCATTAAGCATTAAGCATTTAGGCATTAAGCATTTAAGCATTTACATATTTAAGCATTTACGCATTTAAGAATTTAAGAATATAAGCATATAAGCATATAAGGATATCAAACATTAAGCTTAATCCTTAATAATGCTTAATATGCTTATATGTTTATATGCTTAAATGTTTAAATGCTTAAATGCTTAAGTGCTTAATTCTTAATGGATAATGGTTAATGGTTAAATGCTTATATTGTTATATGCTTAAATGTTTTTAAATGCTTAGATACTTAAATGCTTAAATTCTTAAATGCTTAAATGCTCAAATGCTCAAATGCTTAAATGCTTAATGCTTAATGATTAATTCTTAATGCTTAATGCTTAATGCTTAGTGCTTAATAATGCTTAATATGCTTATATTCTTATATGCATAAATGTTTAAATGCTTAAATGCGTAAATGCTTAAATGCTTAATGCCTAAATGCTTAATGCTTAATGCTTAACGTTTAATAATGCTTAATATCCTTTTATGCTTATAGGTGTAAATGTTTAAATGCTTAAATGCTTAAATGCTTAATGCTTAATGTATAATGCTTAATTCTTAATGGTTAATGGTTAAATGCTTATATGCTTATATGCTTAAATGTTTTGAATGCTTAAATGCTAAAATGCTTAAATGCTTAATGCTTAATTCTTAATACTTATTGCTTAGTGCTTAATACCTAAATGCTTAAAGGCTTAAATGCTAAAATGTTTCAATTCTTAAATACTTAATGCTTAATGCGTAATGTTTAATTCTTAATAATGCTTAATATGCTTATATGCTTATTATATGCTTAAATATTTAAATGCTTAAATGCTTAATGCATATAAGGGTATAAGCATATTAAGCATTAAGAATTAATCGTTAAGCATTAAACATTAAGGATTCAGCATTTAAGCATTTAAGCATTTAAGCATTTTCAGCATTTATAAATTTAAGCATTTAAGCATTCAAGCCTTTAAGCATTTATGCATTTAAACATTTAAACATATAGCTTATAACCATATTAAGGATTAAGCATTTAAGAATTTAAGCATGTTAAGCCTTTAAGGATTCAAGAATTTAAGCATTTGAGCATTTAAACATTTAAGCATTAATAGCATATAAGCATATTAAGCAAGTATTAAGAATAAAGCATTAAGCATTAAGCATTTAACCATTTAACCATTTAAGCATTTAAGAATTTAATTATTTAAACATTTAAGCAATTAAAAATTCAGCATATAAGCATATAAGAATATTCAGCATTATTAAGGATTAATCATTATGCATTAAGCATTAAGCATTAAGCATTAAGTATTAAGTGTTTAAGCATTTAAACATTTAACCCTTTAAGCATTTAAGGATTTAAGTACTTAAGCATTGAAGCATTTAAGCATTTAAGCATATAAGCATATAAGCTTATAAGCATATTAAGCATTAAGCATTAGACATTTAAGAATTTAAGCATTTCAGGATATTAGGGTTTAAGCATATCAAGCGTTATTAAGAATTAAGCTTGAAGCATTAGGCATGAAGCATTAAGCATGAAAAATTAAGCATTAAGCATTAAGCTTTTAAGCATTTAAGCATTTAGGAATTTAAGCATTTTAAGCATTTAGGAATTTAAGCATTTAAGCATGTAAGCATTTAAGCATTTAAGTATTTAGGCATTTAAGCCTTTAAGCATATAAGCATATGAGCTTATAAGAAAATTTTGCATTAAGAATTAATCATTAAGCATTAAGCATTAAGCCTTAAGGATTTAAGCATTTTTAGCATTTATGAATTTAAGCATTTAAGCATTTAAGCTTTTGAGCATTTATGCATTTAAAAATTCAAACATATAGCTTATAAGCATATTAAGGATTAAACATTTAAGCGTATAAGCATATAAGCTAAGCATATTAAGCATTAAGCATATTAAGCATTAAGCATTAAGCATTTAAGCATTTAAGCATTTTAAGCATTAAGGAATTTAAGCATTTAAGCATTTAAAAATTTAAGAATATTAGGGTATAAGCATATTAATTATTGTTAACGATTAAGCTTGAAGCATTCGGCATGAAACATTAAGCATTAAGAATTAAACATTAAGCATTAATCATTATTAATCATAATAATAATCATAATAATAATAATAATCATAATAATCATAAAAATAATAATAATAATAATAATAATCATAATAATGATAGTAATAGTTATAGTAATAATAATAATACTCATAATAATAATAATAATAATAATAATAATAATAATAATAATAATAATAATAATAATCTGAATATGAATAATAATAACAACAATAATAATAACCATAATAATAAAAACAATTATAATAATAACAGAAACAATACTAATAACAACATCAACAATAATAATAATAATAATTATAGTAATAATAATAACAAAAATAGCAATAATAATAATAATAATAATAATAATTATAATAATAATAATAAGAGTAATAATAATAATCAAAATAATAATCATAATAATAATAATAATAATAACAATAATAATAATAATCAGAATAATACTAATAATAATAATAATATTCATATTAGTTATAATAATAATAATAATAATAATAATAATAATAATAATAATAATAATAATAGTAATCATAATCGTAATCAAAATAATCATAATAATAATCCCAATCATAATAATAATAATAAAAAAACAATAATAATAATAACAATAATAATAATAATAATAATAGCAATAATAATAATAATAATAATAATAATAATAATAATAATAATCATAATAATCATAGTAATAATCATAATAATTATAATAATAATCATAATCATAATAATAATAATAATAATAATAATAATAATAATAATAATAGTAATCATAATCATAATAACAATAATAATAATAATCATAATAATAATAATAATAATAATAATAATAATAATGATAATAATAATAATAATCATAATAATAATAATAACAATAATAATAATCATAATCATAATAATCATAATAATAATTATAATAATCATTGTTGAGATTGTTGACAACACAATATCTATATCACTCTAGTTTTTTTATGATGACAACACATTGCTTAATAACATGCATATGTTGTTGCTGTATTAGATTTTCTTATGCTGGTTTATTGATATATATGTGGAACATGTTTATATGATGTATTGATGTGTGAATGCATATATATTAAGCTTGTACATGTTACACCATTTCTGGATGCATTGCACATGTTTTAAAGCATGAAAACCACAAGCACTTTTATGAACTTATCACTGTGTAACAAAGCTATAGTGGAGTCGACTCCATTGTTAATAGATTCGACTATGCTAAAATCTTTGGACAGATTGTGGGAATCAATGCTTCGTGAGATTTTGAGAAGGAATGAATTGCAAAATGGTTTTACATGTTGAAGTCGACTATGTGCGCCACATATTCGACTGTTTTGGTTATCTGTTTTGAAATTTTGTTATGCTCTTGCTCTATAAGGGCTATATTTTCAAAAGTTAGTTGAGCATTTATTAGTTGGTCAACTGTATTAAATGAGTTTTTATTTTGGTTGACTGTATGCATTGAACAATTCTCTTATGTTATCAAATACAAGAAAGGAGAATCCAATGTGGTGGCGGATGCTTTATCAAGAAAAATTAATCTTTTAGCCACATTGGGGGCTCAAATTCTTGGGTTTGATACAATCACTGAGTTGGATTCACAAATAATAATAATAATAATAATAATAATAATAATAATAATCACAATAATAATAATAATAATAATAATTTAATAATAATCATCATAATAATCATAATAATAATAATAATAATAATAATAATAATAATAACAATAATAATAACAATAATAATAATAACAATAATAATAATAATAATAAGAATAAAAATAATAATAGTAATAATAATAATCATAAATATAATAATAGTAATAAAAATAATACTAATAATCATAATAATAATAACCATAATAAGAATAATAATAATAATAATCATAATAATAATCATATTAATAAACATAATCATAATAATAATAATAATAATAACAATAATAATAATAATAATAATAATAATAATAATAATAATTATACTAATAATAATAAACATAATCATAATAATAATCATAATAATAATAATAATAACAATAATAATAATAATAATAATAATAATTATACTAATAATAATTACAAGACTCAAAACAGCAAAGAAAAGTTGAACAAAACACTAGGAAATTAATGTAAGATGTCCAGCAATGATCTAAATGCCAAACAGATTTAAAAAAAAAATCAAATGACTCAAGCTATGATAGTGCAGATCGGCAAACTGCTAAAAAAAATGCTACTGTTTTCACACGGTGCAACTGATCTAGGCTATGCCTTTCATTTGATCTCTATAATATGCACGTGTTACTAAACAACAACTCAAAATCCAGAAATGAATGTAAATAAATAATCTGAACCAAAACAGGTTTCAATTTTAAGAAACAATTGGAATGGCCAAAGGATATCTATCAACCAGCTCATTCATTCGAATGTTTCATTGCTTTTATGGTTTGATAGAGATTATACCAAGGCTCAAACACAATTTGACAATCAAATGCGCAACTGAAATTAGATTTTGATAATTGATTAAAAACTGCACCAGTTCAACCAATGCACATGACTATTAGACAAAACATATTTGTATTTCAAAAGAAAATTTGACTCAAAAGATTAGAATGCACCGATTTAAAAATGAGAACAAGACTCAAATCAACGACTCAAAGCACAGCACACTCCACACAACAAAATAAGAAATCTTAATGACACAGATATGAAGAGCTTCATGAACAATAAAACACAAAACTCAACAGAGAAGACAATACAAACAGATCAAGACATTAAAGGAATGATGAACAACTCAAGAATGAACAAAAATGACTCAGAATCAAACAAAACAAAACATAGCGAGTCAGATTCAAATGAAACAAAATACAAAACTAACACAGAGTCAGAGACGCGAGTCAAATTGAACAAGAATCAAGACAAAACCGAAAATCAGACAAAATCGAAAATCAGAGAAGTAATATACTTAGCTTTGAAGCGTGCCTAACCCGAGGAAGAGAACCTATGCTCTGATTACCACTTGATACGGTCTACTCCGGCGAGGAACCGTAGATTCGGTGTAGATCGAGCTGGAAATCGAACAATAGAGGCAGCGAAAGATAGAGAACGGAAGGTAAACCCTAGGTTTTGGAGTTTGATCGGTGAAAAGGTTAGGGTTGGGCGTTTTAATCGGTAGGATGGGAGGATTCATCGATTGAATCAGTGGAATGGAAGAGGTCAAGGTTTTAATCGATGGCTAGGACGAGGTCTCGGTGGCCAGAGGATGAAGTCGG